>JANAVB010030420.1:8179599-8639599 GCA_029216955.1 Iris pallida | reverse complement strand
TGACCAGAAAAATGATATGGTCCTGTTGGCATAAGTTTTGTCTCGATCTGACGAGCGCACACAAAGTTATGACTGAATTTGCATTGCGCAGATACGGGACGATTCCGACGGATACGCATCAAATTCGTCACGCACACGCGACCAATTTGAATTCCTCCAAAGCCCACATGACCACGAAGCCGTTATGCACCTTTCGATGCTTTCGGTTCGTGACCACGTCGCCCGAAATGATGGGACGGACGTGGTATCGAAGGATTTTAAGGATTTTTGAAAACAGTAGTTATAGGTTTTTCGCAAACTTTACAATTCGATATCCCTTAGCCCACTCAATGAAACTGAGAACTACAAAAAAGAATTCGAAGACCTATATGTTGTTAACAAAAAGTTTTCAGATGGGTTTTAGAATCTGTTCTTGGATTGGCGGGTTCTCGCCTTCCAAAGTGTGGTGTTCAAGTACGAAACCTGCTCGGTTTTCGACTAATCGAACGCCAGTTTTGGCTTCGATTTCTGGGACAATATAAATCATCTAAAATCAAAGCGTTTGAAGAGACTTATAGCCGTATAGTTCGTCTTCGTACCTGAGAAGACAGAACGCAAAACGGTGGAGCGTACGGTGCGGGAGTCGAGCACGAAGTCGGGGTCAGGCAGCGGCTGTTACTGTCGTTCCCTGATTCGTGCGCGTGCGCGCACTGCCTCCGTGGCCTCGGCCGCGCGCGGCGGTGGTGCTCAGCCTCGCGCGCACGCGTGGAGGGGGCGCCCAGGTCTGGGTCGGCGCTGTTAGGGTTTAGTAAAAAGTTCTTCTCCAATTGATCTATCGAGTATTTATTTACGATTACACAACCGAGTCGAACGGGGACTCAGCCTGATCTGTAGGAGGTTTTAGCTCTCATGCTTCACTTGGTTCGGTTGTAGGCACGTGGGCCTGGGACTGTATGGGCTGGGGTGGGGATGGCTTTCTCTCCTTAGGCAATTATGTATATGAATACATATAATCAAACCAAACAGAATATCCATATTAGATGAGCTAAGTATGGCTTTAGCTGGCAATTTCGGGTATGGGTGATTCAGTAGTCACTAAAGACTCTTTAAACGCTTATGTTAACAAATGGTGGTAGTTATCAACTTTACATGGATAGCTTGCTTTCATTTTATTATTCCAGCAGAAAGAAGAGCATCAATTGTGAGGGAGAAGAGACACAGCTATACTTCCAATCAGATAAAATTCCCTTCTAGCAAAAATTAAAGAATACCCAAACTTAAACAAGAGCCCTATAAAATAAGTGATTTTAAAGACACTGTACACATGGTGCATGCCAACACTGCAGAAAAGGAACCATGTAAGCAATGAAAAGTTTGGGCATTGAGATGCATGTTCTACGAACAAGGTTCCTGCCCATCCTGTTTTAGGCTTGGTTCGGGATTGCTGCTGCTCAGCTGGCTCAGCCTGTGGGCCGGGCCTGGCTGCATTCCTTTTTCTTTTCTCTTTTTATTCTTATGTATGTATATATATATATATATATATATATATATATATATATATATATATATATATATATATATATATATATATAAATATCTATACAATTATACATGTATATATATACACACATATTCATATTTATATTTTATATATACAGTCACATCTATATATATATATATATATATATATATATATATATATATATATATATATATATCAATATATATAAAAAAATATATATATATATAATATATATTTTATACATATATACACATCCGTATATATATATTCATATATTTATACATACATACTTATATATATTCATATATATATTTATATATAGATACATATGCACACACTTACAATATATATTTATATACACATACACACGTATATAATATATAGTTATATATACATACTCACATATATAATATTTATACATATCATTTATACAATAAAAGATTTGATAAATATAAGTCATTTTCATTTAATAACCACAAAATAATATTAATGATAGTAAAATCCTAATAATTAAATATAGTCCAAAAGTCGTTTCTAATGGATATAACATGCACACTACTTATCTGGCTCCAGAAGATCATACAAGTTTTGTAAATACTATTTAATAATAATAATACCTATAATCTACCTATAACAAATATTCTTAGAAAATAATTGCCAATTCAAAAATATATACAAAATACTTGCACTTACCAAACATGTCTACAAGGCCGTACTTGATCCCACTACATGTCTACATGGGCCGGGACTCAGTTTGGGTCCAGTTTGACTAGTTTTGTACAACCAGGTCTTCTAAACGTCAAATAATATAATTAATAAATAAATAAAATCTTCGGTACGGTTAAGTCGCAACTTGGTCTGGTTTTCCTAGTTGGGACACTCCTATAGCTTTGCATTCCCCTACCATGGCTAAACACTAGTCAAAGCACGCCACTGCACTATCCGTGCCATGATTCCTAGCTGTCTTGTACTCCAATTCTCAACCATGATTAAAATCATCTATCGTAATAATTACCTAAATAATCATTTATAAAATTCTAAAAATTACCATTTAAATCAAATAAATAATAAAATATTTTTAAAAATTTTCGGGAAGGGAGGCTACAACACCATAAAGACAATAGTTAGCTAAACACACACAAAATACACATGCACAGTCTAAAAACCCAAATGCACAAGGATATATATATATATATATATATATATATATATATATATATATATATATATATATATATATATATATATATATATATATATATATATATATATATTTATTTTTTATTTTTTATTTTTTATTTTTTATTTTTATTTTTTATTTTTTATTTTTATTATATATATATATATATATATATATATATATATATATATATATATATATATATATATATATATATATATATGAATATCATGTATCATACTTCCAAGATAAATATAAGTTTAAATAGAAAATAATATATATTATATTTAATATTCAATTTATACGAATTTACTCATTAGATTGTAAAAATGCTCTACCAATATACATACACATTTATATATATATATATATATATATATATATATATATATATATATATATATATATATATATATATATATATATATCTACGTGGACTTTTTTGGAAGCACTACATGACTACATGGGCCTATGTTGGTTTCGGGTCAGGTCCGGGCTAGAAGGGTACAACCGGATTTCCAAAAAGTCAAAATATTAATAAATAACTAATTAAATTATTTATAGGGATTAGGTCGCAACTTGGCCTAGTTTTTCTAGTTAGAACACATATATGGCTTGGTCATCTCTGCCATGACTAAAATACTAGTCAAAGCACTCGACTACACTATCCGTGTCATGATTTCTAGACGTCTTGCACTCCAAATCTTAACTATGACTAAAGCTCTCTATCGCAATAACTAAATATTTATAAACTTCCAAAAATCACCATTTAATTCAAATAAATAAAACAAAAAATACTTTCAAAATTTCGGGAAGAGGAGTTACATGACGCTTCTCGGCCATTACGATCAACGACCTGATGACAATCCTTCGCTCGGTGGGCAGAAGATCTGCAGAACAGGCAGAGTTCGAGTTTCTTACGACACTTGTCAATATGATGTCCCGTCTTCTTGCAAAACACACAAAAAAAATGGGTCTGAATCTACTTCTGATGATGCGGCTGGTGATGCGACTGAAGAAGCGTTGTCTGAGTGTTGCGACGCTTTACGGGTCCAGAGTAGTTTCTACCTCCGTCATAAGTCTTCATGTCTTTCTTAGCCTTTAACTTTCTGTCGTGTTCTATTGTCCGTGCTACATTCTGGATCTCCTGGTTGGTGACTTCAATCAGAGGGGTCAGACCCACAAAGACTTGGGTAATCTTTAGAAGTGGCGGCACCAAGTTCTTAATCTTCTCCTCAGTGCAAGGAATGCACTGGGTGTCGGAAAAGTCCAAAGACCTGAGAGTCTGGAAGTCAGAAGTCCTTCCTGGCTTGAAAAGCACATCTTCAAGTCTGGCTCAAAAATGGATGGCCTGCTCCCTCTGGTCATCAAGGAACTCATAAAACATCTTCATCAACTTGGTAGTACCAAGGGTGATAGTAGGGGCGACAGGAGGTGGTGAAAGCTCGGAAGCGTCAAGTGCAGGTGAATCGATAGTTCCTATGTTGTGTGTCTGATCCATCTAGAAAATAGAAAATTGTTAAAATGGCCTAACTATAGATAATAAGTAAACCTAGTAAATATAAGTATAACCAGACTTAGTAAAATATACCCATAACCAATTTTTCGCAATCCTATGCTGTGATGAGTTTTCCTTAGTCTAACAGGTTCCCCAATAGCACTCTATAGCCTAAGTGCCATTAGGACTGACCTGCATGGGCCACCACTAAAAATATGTCATGACCCGCTCCCGAATAATCGGACACGAGTCAGACACGTCCAGCCTACGTTGGAAGACTTAACGTAGTAAGCTGTAAACATCTAAGGAAACCTCCAAGTATAAACATGAAAGTAAACATTGTTGACCCAAATCACAGTCAACCAAATATTGATAAAATTGACAATATGATACCTGTCATAATTCAATATGACACATCAAGACAGAACTCAGTGCAAGACGGATGTCGGTTCTCTCCTATAGCGTACTCGATTTTTTGAGTCAGTATTTTTATATTTATTGAGTCTAGCTAAATGTAAACTGAGTAGCACTGAGTATTCTGGGCCTGTACCTTATCACCAAACAAAACCAAAAGCTCTACCAAATCAAACTAGCCCACAAAAGCCCAGTTGAGCAATTTTGTCCTATGGAGACAGAGTTCGGGCCGAACTCTGCCTCCACACAGAGTTCGGGCCGAACTCTGTCCCCTAAATTACAGGACCCTAATTTTTAGGGTTTGCTGTATGCTAGTTGTCCAACGGCCAAAAATTTGAATTATTGACACAGAATTCTGGTCGAATTCTATCTATTCCAACTAGTATAAATAGGCCTTAAATTCTCTCATTTTCATTCATCCAATTATCTTCTCTTCTCTTCTCTTCTCTATAAGCCTCATACAAGCCTTAACCTTCTCATCTACTAGCCACAAGCTTCCTAAGCCTCAAGATGCTCAGTGCTATTCAGTTAGGAGTTTGTGCAAGAGTCAAGAAAGTCGCTTAGAAAATTCCAAGCATCGCCACATCGATCTTTGTAAGAAGTTGACGTGCTCTTCTGAAGAAAAGGCACGGGGTGTAACTACTATTTCACAAATAGTGGATTTAATCCTGAGCTAGAGTTCTCAGGCCTGGACTAGTCCTCCACGAGGGAAACTAGGTTAAAAATGACTGTGTTTGCGTATGCTCTCTTGATCTTTCTATTTTTGCATTTACTATGATTATTTACAGTTAGTGAAAAGAGTTTAATTTTTATTTGGCTATTATTGTTATAAACTCTATTCACCCCCTCTAGAGTTGCCTACCTGTCCTTCAATTGGTATCAGAGCTCTGTTCTCTTTACAAGGACTAACATCCTAGAGCTGATCTATGGCAACCACATAACCTATGTTTTCCAATCATGGTGAAGGACAGTCCACTCATAGGCCACCCCTATTTGATGGAACCAACTACACCTATTAGAAAACTAGGATGAGTTTTTATCTCAAGTCTCTAGACTTCAACCTGTGGACCATTGTCACAGATGGTTACTAAAGGCCCGCCAGAATAGTTGTCAAGGGAGATCTCGTCGAGAAACCCAACGACAAATATTTTGACGAGAAAAAGAAATATGCGAGTCAAGATGCTAGAGCTATTAATACTCTTTTCTGTGCAATAGACATGAATGAATTTAACAGGGTCTCGACATGCTCCACCTCGTACGAAGTATGGAAGCTTCTAGAAGTGACGCATGAAGGAACCACTCAAGGAATCTAAAATTACTCGTCTTACTCAAGAATACGAGGCATTCAAGATAAAATCGAATGAGACGATCACACAACTGTTCACAAGGTTCCTTGACATCATCAACCCTCTGTCATCTCTTGGCAAACAATATACAAATCATGAGAAGATCCGCAAGTTACTTAGGGGGCTACTGAAGGTCTGGAACCCTAAGGTAACGGCTATCATAGAAGGAAATGATCTCACCAAAATGTTTATGGAAACTTTGATGGGAAAGCTGATGACCCACGAGTTCGACCTCAAAGACTTCAACGAACCTGCTCCAAAGGCAAAAGAAATTATCCTAAAAGCTCATCGTCGAAGGACTGATCTTGAAGATACTAACGACGACAATTCTGAAGGTAATGATCAAGCTCTTCTAGTCCACAACTTTAAGAAGTTCCTTCGTTTCAATCGAAGAAAGAAGGAACAACAAGAAGACGACGAGGAAGAACCAACGTGCTACGGCTGCAAAAAGACTGGACACGTTCGAAAGGACTGTCCCTTCGCAAAAAAGACAACAGATTAAAGAAACCCTACAAGAAGCCTTCTTCAAGAAAATATGCCAACACTAGTATTTGGCACGAAAGCGAAACAAGTGATTTCGAGGAAGAAAATGACTCTCCTCAAGACACCGCTAATGTCTGTATAATGGCAACATCCGAGAAGGTAACTAGCGAAACTCTCGACGACTTTACTTTTGATGAACTTGGCGATACGTTTAATGATTTACTAAATGACCACAAGAAAGTCATTAGTAAATATAAGCATGCCAAGGAGAAAATTAAAAGCTATGAAATAGAGATTCAAAATCTTTCTTCCTTGATAATGTTAGAGACACTCCATCCACGGAAGTCACTGATGAGGTGTCCAAGCTTAAGTTAAGCCTACATGATGCCGAAGCACTTATTGAAAAGCAAATATGTGAGATCTTAGCACTCAACAAAGAGCTTGTTGAAGAAAAGAACAAACACAAGGTCTCTATTGCTAAGATTGATGGTTTAAATGCTATGTGTAATGAACTGAATGTTGCCTCTAAGAAATTAGAGATTAGATTGGGGAAACAGGTTGCTCAACCTCAAACCCAATCACACAGTCACAAAACACACACAAAACACAAGACCACTCATAATAGTAAAATACGTCATCCACATGCAGCACGTAACCATGCTTATATGTACACGTACTCCCATGCAGCACATAAACCACATGCACATAGACATCATTCTCAATCTACTCATAACTATTATCCTGCTGCTACACATAGTCACTATCCTGCTAACTATCACTATACTGCACATAGACATAACCATCATCATGCTGCTACATATAGTCACTATCCTGCTATTCCACACAACTATCACTATGCTGCTTATAGACATCACTATCAACCTGCTCCCAACACAAATAGGTATGCTACTTGCACATACTGTGGATTACATGGTCATATCTCACCACAGTGTAGAATTAGAAAATTAGTTGATATTAATCTATATGCATGGGTACCGAAGACTAACATTTCAGGATCCACATGAACTTGGGTACCAAAGGTCACATCTACTCGTGATGTAGGTGGACCTTCCTTCCTCAACTAAAAGTAAGTAGATTCTCGATAGTGGATGCTCATAACATATGACGGGAGACGCAAATCTTTTTGCATCACTATCGATGAAGAGGAAAGGGTATGTATCCTTCGATAACAATTTAAAAGGCTACATCATAGGTAATAGTACTATTGGTTATCCTCCTTCTCCTGTAATAAATGATGTCTGCCCAGTGACCGAGTTAAAGCATAACCTACTCACCATAAGTCATCTTGCTGATCATGGATATGATATTAACTTTGGACAAAATATATGCTATATTTATGATAGGTCAACGGGAGACATTGCTTTTGAAGGGATAAAAGAAGATAACATTTATATTTTCTATCTATCTAGAAATACTAACAGTGCAGGAAGATACCTCTACGCCCACAAGGATGAGAGACTACTGTGACACCAGCATCTTGGTCATGCCAATATGGATACTATATCCAGGCTATCGACAAAGAAGCTAGTAAGAGGTCTGCCTAACATCACATTCAAGAAGGACATGGTATGTGCCAAATATAAACTGAATAAGGCAACCAAATCTTCATTTCATTCCATAAACACTGTAAGTACTACTAGACCCTTGCAATTACTGCACATAGACTTATTTGGTCCCAGTAGAGTAGCCAGTCTTGGTGGAAAACTCTATGCTTTTGTTATAGTAGATGATCTTTCTAGATTTACTTGAGTTTTCTTCCTTTCAAACAAAAGCGATGCGATTTCAGTTTTCAAAATCTTTGTTAAAAAGGTCCAAAACGAAAAAGGCTACATGATTACTAGAATCTGAAGTGATCATGGAGGCGAATTCGAAAATTCTGATTTTAAAAAGTTTTGCGAATCAAATGGTTTTGATCATGAGTTTTCTTGTCCTCGAATTCCTCAACAAAATGGTTTTGTAGAGCAGAAGAATATGACTCTTGGCGATATGGCTAGAGTCATGTTGAATAAATTTTTACTTCCGAAATATTTTTGGACAGAAACTGGCAGTACAGCATGCCATGTTTTAAATAGGGTGCTTATTCGACCTATTTCAAAGAAAATACCCTACGAGCTTTGGTTTTAGGACTCCTAATGTCTCATATTTTAGAGTGTTTGGTTGTCGCTGTTTTATCCTAAACACCAATGACAACTTAGGCAAATTTGATGCCAAAGCTGACGATGGTATTTTTTGGCTATGCTGCCAAGAGTAAGGGATATAGTGTGTTCAACAAATGCTCAATGATTGCAGAAGAATCTACTAATGTGACTTTTGATGAGAAAAATAGTGCAGCAGCTATCCCCGACGATGATATTGAACCACCAACTTCCATGCCGATGAATACCACCCCTGAAACTAATTCTGTGGAGGGCTTACCGAAGAAGTTTGTGTTCAAACTGTCACACCCAGAAAACTTGGTAATATGTGAGGTATCACGCGGAGTAAGTACTCGATCTTTATTAAGAGATTCCATTGCCAGCACTGCTTTCATATCACAAATTAAGCCAAAAACTGTTTTAGAAGCTTTTAATGATGAGTTTTGGATTTCAGCCATGCAAGAAGAACTCATCCAATTCGAAAGAAGCCAAGTTTGGGAACTTGTTCCTAAACCAGCTAACCATTCGATCATTGGTACTAAATAGGTTTTTCGTAACAAAGTAGATGAAGATGGTTCAGTCACTCGCAACAAAGCTCGTCTAGTAGCTCAAGGATACAATCAAGAGGAAGGTATCGACTATGATGAGACGTATGCTCCTGTTGTAAGACTTGAATCCATTCGGATGCTTTGTACCTTTGCAAACTTTCAAAATTTCAAACTTTTCCAAATGGATGTCAAAAGTGCTTTTCTGAATGGTTTTATTAAGAAGGAAGTTTTTGTAAAACAACCCCCTGGTTTTAAAAATCATAAATTTCTTGACCATGTTTTCAAACTCAAGAAAACGCTATATAGCCTCAAACAAACCCCCAGAGCTTGGTATGAACGCCTAAGCAATTTCTTACTAGATAAAGGTTTTTCAAAAGGGAAGATGATACTACACTTTTTATTAATAGTTTTCAAGACACCATTCTTTTAGTACAAATCTATGTTGGTGATATCATATTTGGGTCCACTAATAAAAATCTATGCCAAGATTTCACTAAGTGTATACAGAACAAATTTGAGATGAGCATGATGGGGGAGCTCACTTACTTCCTTGGATTGCAAGTCAAACAAACTTCGCAAAGAACTTTCATCAGTCAGTCAAAATACGCAAAAGATATGCTGAAGAAGTTTGATCTTGACAACGTCAAACCAATCAGCACCCCTATAGCTACTACGACCAAGCTAGAACCTGATGAAAGCGGCAAACCTGTTGACCAACGTAAGTATCGAGGTATGATTGGTAGTCTACTTTACCTAACTGCTATTCGTTCCGATATCATGTTTAGTGTTTGTCTGTGTGCTCGCTATCAAGCTAGTCCTAAGGAATCACACATGTCCGCCGTTAAGCGTATCTTTCGATACCTTAAGGGTACTATTACAGTGGGCTTGTGGTATCCCAAATCCACATCATTTGACCTTATTGGTTATTCGGATGCTGATTTTGCGGGATACAAAGTCGACCGTAAAAGTATGAGCGACACGTGTCATTTATTATGCAAGACTCTAGTCTCATGGTTTAGCAAGAAGTAAAATTCTGTCGCACTATCCACAACAGAAGCTGAATATGTCGCAGTTGGTCGTTGTTGTGCACAAATTCTGTGGATGAAGCAAACCCTTGCAGATATAACCTATCTTTTATGCACATTTCTATATTCTGTGATAACACTAGTGCTATCAACCTTACTAAGAACCCTATATGTCACTCACGCACGAAACACAATAAAATTTGTCACCACTTTTGTGTGATCATCAACAGAATGATACTACAAATTTAGAATTTATTGACACTGATCATCAGTTGGCAGATTTCTTTGCAAAACCACTATCCGAAGAGCGATTCAACTTTTTTTGTCGTGAATCAAAAATTTTGGATGAAGCAGTTATTAATTAAATTGGCCTGCATAAATATCGATTATGTCACGGTTCTTTATGATGACTTTGCTATGGGTACAAGCCGAAAGGGTCCTGCTGACAACAAGGCGTAAAAGCCTAAGCGACACGGTGCACTAGTTTTCGGACTACCGTTAGCTGGGATCCGGCCCTTGCAGCTACCCCATGGTAGTTTTACTATACTGATTTGTCTCATAAATCCTTGTTTATTATATAGTTCGATTTCATTTATAACTTGACACATTTAAATTTTCTAACTTCATTTAGTTTACTTTATTCGATTTCCATTTGAAAATTTTCTACTTGGCCATTTACTTTTGAATTTCTTAAATTTTTATCCCTCCTATTCATTTTTTTTAAACTTGGCATTGGTTTCAAACTATTTTTAAACTGGTTTCAGTTCTGGTCCCAGAACCCAGAACTCGGGCCAAACTCTGCCTCATCCAGAGTTCGGGCCGAATTCGGTTTGTATATTCCAGAACTTCCAACTGCTCTCAGCCCTCCATCTTTTTTAATCCTATGGTCCAGGATTCACCCGACCATCCGAACCCTCCTTCATATTTTTGGGTTCTCCCTCTCTCTCCTCTCCATTGCCTCCTCCAAAACTTCTCAAACTCCTTCCTCTTCAAACCCTAACCCTAGAATTATCTATCTAGTTTAGATTTTTTCTCCAAACTCAAGGAGAATAACTCTTGCATCATTCTCTTCCATACTCCATAATTCTCTTGAGGTATAATTTCTTTTTTTTTTCATCTCAATTTCTAATTTTCTTCATTGTTCAATGGCACCTAGGTTGTTTAATAGAGGAAAGAGGGCTAGAATCGAGGGTGCTTCCTCATCGAACCCTCCTCCTCCTCGTAATGCTCAACCTATTCATTCTCTTTTCAATCCACCACGACCCAATGACCTCGACACGTTCGATGATCGAATTTTTGTGTCATTGGACGCCTAAAACGAATGGTTCAATGATTTTCGATCACGGCCCGTGTGCACGGGTCATCCCATCAACTTTACTATATTTTCTCATTGTGACTAATTATTTCATGAACTTTGTCTTGATGAATTAGTTTCTACAACTTCACTTATTTACTTGAATGCAATTCAAATGTTTTATTGTAATCTCACATTTGATGACACACGATTATATTCTCGTATTGCTGGAATTGACATCTCGTTCGATGATTTTGAACTTACGGAATATCTAGAGATTTCGGAACCCAACTCTTGGAAGAAGCTTGTCGATGCACGCAAGTTTTAATTCCCCAATGGGTCTTTCCTTGCGAGTTTCATGGACGTTTTGTGTACCCCGAACACACGTCCATGCAAGTTACTTGCAAAATTCCTTAACCCTTATTTCTACGAGCTTCATCGTATTGTCTTCTCCACGATCCTGCCCAAAGCAGGATCGACTGATGAAGTTTCATATTTTGAGATTTTTGCTTTGTATCACCTTCACTTCCATATCCCGTTCAACCTTCCACGTACTATGATGGACTGGATGATCAATGCAAGGAAGAGGAAACGATCCTTGGTCTATGCTCTCTATTTGCCAATAGTTTTTCGTGCATTTCATGTCCCTCTCGATGAGTGCCAATTTCTTCCAGCCCCTATCTTTCTATCTAAGGCACGGCGGCTTCAGGCAGCTATCGGATCTTCTGCTGAGTCCGAGCATTTCGGTTCTGATGCTCAAGCTGATGTACCTGCTCTTGGGCAACCTGCGCCCGCTCCTCCAACTACTCTTGAGTCTATCCAGACCATGTTTCGCGATCGTTTCATGTTAGAGGACGACCGCTGGACCCAGCTCGACTATCGTACCACCTTGTAGATGAGTGCCATCAGCAACTCATTGTATGACATCCGATACACTATGTCTCGACATCCTTCTATGCCACTTCCTATGGAGCGGGATCCATCTCGCGACGGGTACCGTATCGACGACCCTTGGGTTATGCGATATCTGGATCCGGATGCAGCCTTCGTGGATCCTCGTCGTTCAGATACTGATCCATCTGACGCCGCTGGACCATCCCGTGCTCCATAATGGATGTGGTTCCGTACCTGCTACTTTTACGGGGGAGCAGTCAACCAAATATTGATAAAATTGACAATATGATACTTGTCATAATTCAATATGACATATCAAGACAGAATTCAGTGCAAGCTTGACGTCGGCTCTCTCCTACAGCGTACTCGATTTTTTGAGTCTGTATTTTATATTTATTGAGTCTAGCTAAATGTAATTGGAGTAGCACTGAGTATTCTGGGCCTATACCTTATCACCAAACAAAACCAAAAGCTCCACCAAACCAAAGTAGCCCAAAAGCCCAATTGAGCAATTCTGTCCTATGGAAACAGAGTTTGGGTCGAACTCTGCCTCCACATAGAGTTCGGACTGAACTCTGTCCCCTAAATTATAGGACCCTAATTTTTAGGGTTTGTTGTATGCTAGTTGTCCAACGGCCAAAAATTTGAATTCTTGACACATAAATTTGGCCGAATTCTACCTATTCCAACTAGTATAAATAGGCCTTGAATTCTCTCATTTTCATTCATCTAATTATCTTCTCTTCTCTTCTCTATAAGCCTCATACAAGCCTTAACCTTCTCATCTACTAGCCACAAGCATCCTAAGCCTCAAGGTGCTCAGTGCTATTCAGTTAGGAGTTTGTGCAAGAGTCAAAAAATTCGCTTGGAAAATTCCAAGCATCGCCACAACGATCTTTGTAAGAAGTTGACGTGCTCTTCTGAAGAAAAGGCATGGGGTGTAACTACTATTTCACAAATAGTGGATTTAATCCTGAGCTAGAGTTCTCAGGCATGGACTAGTCTTCCACGAGGGAAACCAGGTTAAAAATGACTGTGTTTGCGTATGCTCTCTTGATCTTTCTATTTCCGCATTTATTCTGATTATTTACTGTTGGTAAAAAGAGTTTAATTTTTATTTGGCTATTATTGTTATAAACTCTATTTACCCCCCTCTAGAGTTGCCGACATATTCTTCAAACATCACAAGATCTAATTGTTCCAGAATGATCACCATAATCCACAAGTCATAATACAATTTATATATAAAAGTACCAAAGACAAATCCAGTGACAGGAATGAAATACAACTATGAACTCTTAATATACAACATCTCGAAGTAAAGATAAACGAACCTAAACCTGTAACCTCTAGCTAAGTCATGCCTCCATCCTGCTCAGCTAAGAT
Source organism: Iris pallida (assembly GCA_029216955.1). NCBI lineage: Eukaryota > Viridiplantae > Streptophyta > Magnoliopsida > Asparagales > Iridaceae > Iris > Iris pallida. The sequence continues at coordinate 8,625,874 of JANAVB010030420.1, read as the reverse complement.
CCCGAGCTCTTACCCATAAGGTGGAACGACATCCTCAAGTACACCTGCAACATATCCAGTCAGGAGCGGAGCAAAGTATAATTCTAGGTAATGAACAAGAACATCATGATATAAAAAGTACAAGAGAACATATAAAGCACATGAAAGAACATAAAAGTACATGAAGGTAAAGTACATAAAATAAAGTACAAGAATGTAAACCATGAACCTGAAGTACAAGACATGACATGTGCACAATGTTTGAAATACAACTAGCATATGTGACCTGCTGGGGTAAGCACAGGAAGCACATGAAATGGGTACGGCTTAGGGCCCGCGTACACGGTACGAGGCCTAAGCTATTCACATAAAGTTTTGATCTCTGGGTTTGGTCACATAGCTAGTGTATTTCACCTCCCCGACCACAAGTAGGTACAAGATATGAAAGTACAAACGAACATGATATCGTGTCATGATGTGTCACAAGAAAAGTACATAACTAATGTAAATGAACATGAACCATATAATGTACTTGCCTTGCTATGGAAGATCGAAAATGGGGAGAAAGTCTATATGTCCTCCTGATTTGGTACAAGTTGGTTAGGTTCTAATCAAAGTCATTAACTAAATAAGACTAGCTAACTATCCAAAGATAACTATAGAAGTAACTAACTAAACCTTTAGAAAATATTTTAATAGTTTTTAGAAATATACCACATGCCCTAGCATATCAAAAATAGTATTATTTTAGATTTAAAAATACTAACTCTTAGAACTATAATTATTCTTTGAAGATATCCTTAGTAACAAAATGCTTACAACTATACCACTTTTTTTATAAAGTAAAATCATTCATAATACTACCTAAATTAGAACCACAATATTCTTCATCAGTTAGACAATTTGATTTAGCAGTTAAGTTTTACTACATCACTTAACACCCAAACCCAGGCATATTAACCCCGAAGATTATACACACAAGACCCAACCAATTACCACTGTAAAATGATGATTCTCAAAGTGCTAGGTTCACATCCAACCGAACCAAACTACTGTATAAAACAAGTCTCAAAGAACCTACAGCAGTCACTTCCTTCCAGCTATCCTTCTCAACCACACAAACATAATTCAATATGATTAAACGTACTCAATCAAAGTCCTACAATATGCAGGTAAATCCAACCCAAGTGTGGAGCTGAGATTTCACTCAAATCCTCAAAATATACACAACTTCACCCCACCACTGCACCAAGCAACAAAGCCCCAACCCAGTTTAGTTCATCCACAACCGAACCTAGTACTGCATAATTCTAGTAATTGTTCAAGCAACAACTGCTACCAACATCATTTGTACAATTTAAAAAAAAACCCTTAGACACTCAATTGGTAGAACCCTAGAAAATAAGCCAATGCAATGTTTGATCCCCCAACAGCTACTTCCAAATCGTAATTTAAAAGTTAGAAGGGAAATACAAAACTAATGAAAGAATATACAACCCAATCGAACTTGAGAATAGGAAATTATACATCAAAATTGAAATGAATACGAATTATACAACAACTTATAATAAGAATAAGAAAGGCTTGTCCTGTTGACTCCCATCCCGGACACGCACCCACTTCCTGGACACGATCCGTATTTTGACACAGCTACCTAAATTAAAACCACAGTATTTTTCATCAGTTAGACAATTTGATTTAGCAGTTATGTTTTACTGCATCACTTAACACCCAAACCCAAGCATATTAACCCAGAAGATTATATACACAAGACCCAACCAATTCCCACTGTAAAATGATGATTCTCAAAGTGCTAGGTTCACATCCAACCTAACCAAACTACTGTATAAAACAAGTCTTAAAGAACCTACAACAGTCACTTCCTTCCAGCTATCCTTCTCAACCCCTCAAACATAATTCAATATGATTAAATGTACTCAATCAAAGGCCTACAATATGCAGGTAAATCCAACCCAAGTGTGGAGCTGAGATTTCACTCAACTCCTCAAAATATACACAACTTTACCCCACCACTGTACCAAGCAACAAAGCCCCAACCCAGTTTAATTCATCCACAACCGAACCTAGTACTGCATAATTCCAGTAATTGTTCAAGCAACAACTGCTACAAACATCATTTGTACAATTTAAAAAAACCCCTTACACACTCAATTGGCAGAACCCTAGAAAATAAGCCAATGCAATGTTTGAGCCCCCAATAGCTACTTCCAAATCGTAATTTAAAAGTTAGAAGGGAAATACAAAAATGAAAGAATATACAGCCCAATCGAACTTGAGAATATGAAATTATACATCAAAAATGAAATGAATACGAATTATACAACAACTTATAATAAGAATAGGCAAGGCTTGTCCTGTTGACTCCCATCCCGTACACACACCCACTTCCTGGACACGATCCGCATTCGAACACAGCTACACGACAGCACATACGAACTGTCCTACACGGACACGACACAGCCTGGATACGCCAACACCAAAACTCTACCGATCCTGACCAACACCACCTCATTCAAAATCATAACAAAACTCTTATAATGACGAGAAGGATAGACAATTACCTGAAGAGGAGAATCACTCCGAAACGAGGACACGCTCCAAGGAGTCGAACACAGCCTTCGTGTGTCCAGATCACTGAGGAATCCTAGTTTTGACATTACAACCAACAACCTGGGTTCAGTAAAAGAAATAAAAAAAATCTTCTATGTTTCTTATATGAATCCACAAAAGGAAAAATAAGGAAAATTGTCCCAGAATCCCATCGATCATCCTTAAATAATCGTAAGATTGCTCGAAAAACTTCGATCCAGAACAGATTTCCATTCATTCGGAAAACTTAATCATATAAGGATCTAAAGGATTGCTGAACAAGATTTGGAAGATGCCTTACCTAGTTTGATTCCGATGATCGGTTCGACTGTCGTCTTGCTCGATTAAACAAATGAACAAGAATTCCTACATGAGGATTTGTTCGACAAGAAGAAGAATCTATTCATCAAAGGATCAAAGGATTCACCCATAAATTAAGAATTTAGGTTTAAAGAGGTCGATGCTTACCCCTGAGATCTGGATCAACTTCAATCAAAGAAGCACGACGTATATCTGCTCGTAGTGAAGGGGCTGTGCAAAGTTGCCCCACCGGAGAAACTTGCTGACGACACGATCGCCTCTGGAAATAGCTCAGTCGCCGGAGTGAGGCCCCATCGTCATCGTCGTGGTTGTCGTCGTCTAGAAGAGAATGGTGAGGCGTTGTCGAGGAAATATCGTCGGTAAAGAGAACCGAAGTCTTGGTCGAGTGTCGCCGCCGAGGTGGTGGTGAAAGAGGCTCAGTCGACGGGGAGGAGGACCATCGTCGTCGCCCTCGCCATGGCGACCTGCACGAAATTTAGGGTTAGGGTTGGGGAAATTTGGGGGAGAAGGATTTTGGGGAAGCTCAGTTGCTTAGGAATGGACTGAGAGTAGTGAGCTTAACTCCTTTCTCTCTCCTTCCCGAGTTTGAGTTTATAAAGAAGAGGAAAAGAAAGAAAACTTTGCAATTCAGGACCCTACAATTTGTTAATTGTAGATAACTCCAGAAGTTTGTTAGAGAGTTAGTTATGAGTCTTGGGGACCACTTCTAGTTAGTTAGTAACCAACTAGTTAGTGAACAATCCATCAAAAATAATTAACAACTCTTCCCCAAAATAAATACTATGAAAGATAAGTAGGGAAAACAACTAAATATATTAAGAATATTCAAAAATTCATAAAATTGAGAAGGTGGGGTTACAATACTTAACCCTAACCCTAGTACTTATAGTCACCTCTCTTTCTCTCCTTCACATTTCATTAGCCGCACAACCCTAACTCCCATTTCTTCTTTCCTAGCCGCACACACCCAATCAAAACCCTAGTCTAATTTTCTTTCTCTCCCTCACAGTGCCGCTCTTGAAAACCCTAAATCTCCTTCTCCCTCCCAGTGCCACCCTAACATTTCTCCACCTTCTCTTCTCCATTTCCACAGCTCACAGCAAGAACCCTAATTCCACATCACTCACTACTTCATCTTCCCCACAGTTGTTTGCCACTCACCTACAACACCAAACGAAACCCTAGAATTTGAGAGAAGAAGGAGAACTAAGAAGAAACAGAGGAAGAAAGAAGAGATCTAAGGCTCATCTTGGTTGCGGTGGTCGGCGGCTCGGTATGGACTTGAAGCAACGACGACGGCTAGATCCGGAGATGACTCGAACCATGAAGATTTGTCACAAATTACGAGAAGATGTGCATGGAAATTGAAGGGTCACACGAGATTTGAAGAGGTGGCACGACTTACGAAGAGTCGTTCGTGAAGACTGAGGCTGTGTGCGGACGTCGAGGTGATGTGTCACGACCCACACCCGCTTTTCAGGATACGAGTGCGTGTCCAAGCCAGCCTATGCCGTAGAGTCGGTGGTAGAAAGCTGTCAAGGCCATGATGCTCAAAATTACATAAATGTTAACTTTATTTCTCATTCACATTTTCTAAATTGATTACAACATTTACAAGAATTATATTTGAAAAGAAATACAAAGTCTCACCATCTATTACAATAATTTAAGCTATCTAACTAGTTTCTAGTTTTTGCCTGCAAGTATACCCGTGTCTCCCCAATGCTAAGAGTAGTCACAGCCAACCTAAAAAATATTGGTTATCCAGTCAGGAAAGGAACAAGCACACAGACCGATGGCAATCCGAAAATATAATAGAATTTATAAAACATGAAGATAGTATATGTGAAATGAAGCAAGAGAGTAAACTAGTAACATGTCCTATCTAGATTAAACTGGAGAGATATAGCAGGATATATGGACTAGAATAAAATATGTAAATAGGATGACATGGCAAGTAGTGATGACTGCAAGAAAAGATACAAGGAACCACGATCTACGTATTTTAAAATATAGGGTTCGACATGTGAACGGCTAGGGATAAATCCGGCACCCCGCACGTGAATTGTGCGACTGCTATCGTATACGATCAGATATTTTAGGATGTTTCTGGGTAGTCCACATATCTACTAAGATATTTCCCCTCCCGACTAGTACTCGCGGACTCGAACAAGTCACGAAACACGAAAACACAATAATCACAAAATATAGTATGTAGAGATCCATGATACTAATCCTTGTAACAATGTGTCAGCAAGCAAGATAGCATATGTATAAACATGAAATGGAAAGACTACTATGAATCAAAAATAATTAAAAAGTGAACTTGTCTGGGGTCCTTTGCTGGTGAAACCGATAATACAAACCACTCAGTGTGCCACACAAAAGACCAACTGCACAACAGTCTCCGAAGGCTGAAACAGATATTTTCAACATGTTCAGAATAGTCAAATTATCTAGGATAGCCTACCCATAAGTCCAATTCTGGACAAAAGAACAAAAAGGTAATTTCGGGCCAAACGATGTCCGCCGTTGGACTCGCTTTGCACCAAAAAGCATGCCAGAGTCTATGACCTCTAAAGTCATCAAACTATATGTCTACGGGTTCGGTTTGATGAGATGAACCCAACCGTATGTTCAAAGTTGCATTCCGACGGACCATGCACAAATTCGTCCGTTGGAATGGATCGCGGGCCCGCCAAAATGGCGTTCCGGTCGACCTTCTCAGAATCGGACCAAACTTGGCATACAGGACCAGAAAAATGATACGATCCTGTTGGCGCAAGTTTTGTCCCAAGATGACGAACATGCACAAAGTGATTGGCTAGTTTGCAAAGAGCTATAAATTTCGACGAATACGCATCAAATTCATCGCGCACACGCAACCAATTCGAATTTCGTCAAAGCCCACACGTCCGCGAAGTCGATACGAACCTTTTGATGCTTTCGGTTCGTGACCACGTCGCCCGGTTTGTCGGGACGCACGGCGTATCGGGAAGACTTTCTAGTATTTTATATTTTCGAGAACTGTTTTTCATGATTTGGAATTCGATTTTCTCGTTGTACAGTCAAATAATTTCATTTCTGTAAAATGGGTTTTAAAGCCCTATATGTTGTCTATAACTTTTATTAATTAATTTTGGAAAATTCTAAACATCCTAACATGAATCGTCTCGCTAAGTCGGGGGTTTGAGTTTGTGTTGTGCTCTATTTTAGAGCATTTTTTGCCGATCTTTTGATCGAATTTCTGGAAATTCTAGCATGTGGCGGTTAAATCTATTTGAAGGGAAATAACGTCATATAGGTTAGGGACATACCTAAAAGATGAATCGTAAAACAATCTGTTGCATACGACGGAACGTCGCTGTGAAGTTGGCTCGAGACTGCCGCTGCTGCTGCCCGCGGTTGTGCCCACGCGACCTTCTACGGCTTGGCCGGCCGGCGATCGGGCGTGGCGGTGCGCGCGCACAAGAGAGGGGTCGCCAGGGGGTTTGTGTGGATTAGGTTTAGGGTTTTTAGTGTTTTCATCTCTTCTCTCCCTTCCGATCTATATATATACACATGCACGAATAGTGTATATAGGGGGTTCTGTCAGGTTTGGAAAGAAAATGGGGTTGGGGCTTTCTGGGGTTTATTAGGCTGGGGTCTGTAGTGTTTAGTTTTTTTTTTACTCTATTCTATTTACATATAAAAATCCTTTTTCTATATAAGAATTAAATGCCAAAAATCCTAATAAATAAATTTGAATATATTCTAAAATATCTTAAAATATTTTCAACAATATTCTCCAATATATTTTGCACATATATTTTATATTATAAGATTATCAAATCTATATATCAATATAATTGGTATGTTTACATATTCAAATGTAAAACCTTAAATAAAACTTCTGAAATAAAAACTTAAAAATATCATCTGCTCAATGCAATATTTCTACATATGATATTTATAAAGTATTCGGTACATTATCTGTAGTATGTTTATTTTCCTAAGAGCACAAAATAACAAAATAATTATTTTTATAATGATATCAATAATTATAATATTATTTAAGGGTAACAAAATAAGGAAAAATATTATGTGTACATACAAATATTGGTATAGTCTAAAAATTCCAACATGTACAAGAATATCTAAGGAACTTATTTGTCCTTAAATAAATATCATTCGAATATCCAATCATATTGATATCTATATTATAAAATGAATGCTTAGGAAAATATATTTATTTGATTATTAAAATAAAGTCCGTCATACACACATAAAATATATGGACATATTGGTCGGACTACATGATTACCTGGGCTTGGGTTCTGTTCAGGTACAGTCCGGACTGGTTCGGTACAACCGGGTCTCCTAAAAGTTAAATAATATAATTAGTGACTAACTAATCGTCTGTAGGGGTTATGTCGCAACTTGGCTTAGTTTTTCTAGTTGGGACACACTTAAGTCTCGGCCTTCCCTAGCATAGCTAATACACTAGTCGAGGCACACGACTACGCTATCCGTGCTATGGTTTCTAGTCATCCTGCACAACAAAACTTAACCATGACTACGGCCTAGTTAATAATAGTTAATTAATTAAATATTTACAAAACTCCAAAAAATACCATTTAATTCAAATAAATAATAAGAAATTTATTTTTAAAATTTCGGAAAGAGGGGTTACAAATTTGCCCACCTTAGAAATAAATTCGTCCTCGAATTTAAGGACTATTAGGATAAGCGGCTTGGTTGATCGGTGAAAGAAAGAAAAAGTTTTAGGTACAAAAATATTGATCAAATAGGTGATAAGAGGAGGAAAGATTCGAGAAACTCTAAAGGCCCTAAATGCTCTCAAACGTTAATCTAAAAGTTTTGATAAAAGAAAATAACCAAACAGGTATTGACAAAAATTACTTCCAGCCGCGATAAATAAAATAAAGTACATGAATAAGTAAATAAAATCATGAAAGTCTGTGAAGAGGGGATTCTGCGAGAATTTGGAAAATTGTTGTTGTGGAGAAGGGAAGGGCTCACCATTTCATAGGAGATAGGAAAATCCAAATTGGGAAAGAACTAGAATGATCAAATCTTTCCAAGGTTTAAATAAATACTGAATCCCAAAAAATTAATCTGTAATGATTTAAAATAATTCTAGATTTTATCGGTAATAATATTTAAAATACCTTTTACCAAATCCAAATATAATACGTAATAAATAATTATAAATAGACACCAAGTATTATCAAATAACTTTAAAATGTATTTGCATAGCTCAAACAATTTTAGTAAATCTTTATCTAATAATTTGTCACCATAAGAGTATAGGGTATTATGTGTTATCACTCTAATATTTTTTCGATATTAAAATCGTAGAAATAATTGATAATAATATATAATTTCTAAAAGTCTATTTCAGTAATTACATAAAATCTCTTTTAAAAGAAAATTTTGGCAAAACTCATTTCCTTTTGAACATTTATAACAAAATTTAAATAAAAAAAATTCTTCTAGCCAAAAATAAATAAAATCTTAAAAGAATCGGCGGTGAGATTTCAGTTCTACACACCTTAGAAAAATATTCCTCGAAGTTTCAAAGGCCATGATTTGTCATAATTGAGAATATAATTAAGAAATGATATGATCATAGATCAAAATGAGTTAGATCGTGAATAGAATTGAAATAGGATTAACTGAACGAGGAAAGTCATTAGGCACGATAAACCACTAATTGAAATGATCACAAGTTAGACACAGTCTAACGGGACTAAATCACCCAGATATAAGTAGGAAGTAGTTACGATCAAGGCTAATCATGCAAGTCATCTGAGCATGATTAAATTTGGCATGAGCATGCACACGACCAAAATAGTCATGATCATAGTTGAAATAAAATCTAAGCATTAGCAATAATAGGGTTTGAAATATAGGCACGACTATGACTAGAGTCAAATAGTTTAGTCACGATCAAGGTTGTTTAGGAAGGTCAAATTCAATTTTTTTGGCATGATTAACTAGTTAAACAAATTTATTTAGGTACGATTATAGAATCATAATCTAAGTATGATTATGAATCTAGTATATTAGAATCAAAATAGGTTTAAATGATTTCTAGGAAGACAAATGACAATTAGAATATAGAAAGATAAGAAGGAAAGATTCAAGAAATAAAATGATAAGAATTAAATCAAAATTTAAGCGAGGGTTCATGATATTGCAACCCATAAAAATCAATAGTCATATATATGCCAAAAAGGATGTAGTCTCTATAGTATTCAAAAATGGTATGCATGAAGTTATTTTACCAAATATGCCTCGCTAGTGTACACCTGACTGCAGTAAACCCTTCGTTTTATGACTCAACTAAGATTTGATACTGTATACCCTAGCGACTCTATCCAATATTGACATAAAGATAATTAAGATCAAAATAGGACAATTGAGACATAGTTTTAATAATATTCGATTAGCTACGCTTACTTGAAATTATTTCAACTTAGGGGTCACACCTCGCCAGTGCGCTGCTGGCTGCAATGAACCCACAGTCTCGATAACTCAAATAACGACGACAGTGCGCTACTGTCTTGCCATTGCAATCCAACGAATATTCTTCCAACTATATCCATACAAATTTCAAAGGAACTTCTAGAATTTCAAACAAATCGATCATGATAGAAAAAGTGTAAGTATTTGTTCTTGAAGTGAAGGTATTAATTTCAAAAATAAAACGATTGATTAGGTACCAATTTTTGAAAAGAAACTATCGAAAAGTTTAAGAAGACGACTTGAAATTAATTGAATTAGGTTAGGCTCAAATTCAATATAATGTAGACTCTTAGGGGAATAATTTCTTTTGGTCAATGGCAATAAATAAGTGATACATGCCGTAAGATATGACGATGTTAGAGGAGAAGAAAAATAAAATTGCATAATTGTTCAAGACAGGAAAGTGTAAGTATCTGCCATATAAGTCCTAGTTTTCAAAAAATAGAATGATCGTCAAGAAAACTAATTGAAGACAAGAGAAGTATAAACATTATAATCTCTATTTCATGGATACTCAATGATTGAGGGAAAACTTTGTAGAAAAAAAAAACTAACTCGAGATTCATACATGGACAACAAATTAGAAATCATAAAAGTAATTCCTCAGGGCAAAATGGGAAATAAGTAACCAATTCGGACTTATAATACGGTGATAGTTAGAGAAGGCAAAACAATTGAATCACAGAAAGTCCTAGTTTACCAAACGAAGAGTCTACTCACCTTGGATCTTACCATCATATCAAAATGCAATAACATATCTATAGAGTTCTCAACTTATCTAAATTTAATAGTTCCTTACCTAAATTGTATGGCATATATAACAATCCTTAGCTACCCAATAGTCAAGTTAAATTAGGGACTCCTAGTTCTAGTCATTCTCCTAAAATTTAATTATTCCTAATTGTGAATGAGCATTTCCTAGACGTAGGCTCGCAGTAGTACGACTAACTTAGGTACTACCATGAGTTTGTAATCTTTTGCAAAAACTGACCTACATGGGCCACCAAAAAAATTTGTCACGACCCGTACCCGCTTTTTGGGATACGAGGGCGTGTCCAAGCCAGCCTACGCCGCAGAGTCGACGGTAGAACGGTGTGAAGGCCATGATGCTCAAAATTATATAAATGTTAACTTTACTTCTCATTCATATTTCGAAATTGATTACAACATTTACAAGAATTATATTTGAAAAGAAATATAAAGTCTCACCATCTATTACAATAATTTAAGCTATCTAACTAGTTTCTAGGTTTTTGCCTGCAAGTATACCCGTGTCTCCCCAATGCTAAGAGTAATCGTAGCCAGCATAAAAAATATTGGTTATCCAGTCAGGAAAGGAACACGCACACAGACCGATGACAATCCGAAAACACAATAGAATTTACAAAACATGAAGATAGCATATATGAAATGAAGCAAGAGAGTAAACTAGTAACATGTCCTATCTAGAATAAACTGGAGAGATATAGCAGGATATATGGACTAGAATAAAATATGTAAACAGGGTGACATGGCAAGTAGTGACGACTGCAAGAAGAGATACAAGAAACCACGATCTACGTGTTTTGAAATATCGGGTTCGACATGTGAACGACTAGGGGTAAATCCGGTACCCCATACGTGAATTGTACGACTGTTATCAGACACGATCAGATATTTTGGGATGTTTCTGGGTAGTCCACATGTCTACTAAGATATTTCCTCTCCCGACTAGTACTCATGGACTCGAACAAGTCATGAAACACGGAAACACAATAATCACGAAATATAGTATGTAGAGATCCATGATACTAATCCGTGTAACAATGTGTCAGCAAGCAAGAAAGCATATGTATAAACATAAAATAGAAAAACTACTATGAATCGAAAGCAATCAGAAAGTGTACTTGCCTGGGGTCCTTTGCTGGTGAAACCGATAATACAACAAACCACTCAGTATGCCACACAAAAGTCCAACTGCACAACAGTCTTTGAAGGCTGAAACAGATATTTTTAACGTGTTCAGAATAGTCAAATTAACTAGGATAGCCTACCCATAAGTCCAATTCTGGACACAGGAGTAAAACGGTAATTTCAGACCAAAACGATGTCCGCCGTTGGACTCGCTTTGTACCGAAAAGCGGGTCAGAGTTTATGGTCTCTAAAGTCGTCAAACTATATGTCTATGGGTCCGATTTGATGAGATAAACCCAACCATATGTCCAAAGATGGATTCCGGCGGGCCGTGCACAAATTCGTCCGTTGGATCGGGTCGTGGGCCCGCTAAAATGGTGTTCCGGTCGACCTTCCCAGAATCGGACCAAACTTGGCAAAGAGGATCAGAAAAATGATACGGTCATGTTGGCGCAAGTTTCATCTAGAGATGACGAACGCACAAAAAGTGATTGGCTAGTTTGCAAAGAGGCCGATACGGTGAATTTCGACGGATACGTATCAAATTCGTCGCACACACACAACCAATTCGAATTCTTTCAAAGCACACACGTTCGCGAAGTCGATATGCACCTTTCGATGCTTTTGGTTCATGACCATGTTACCCATTTTGTCGGGATGCATGGCGTATTGGGAAGATTTTCTAGAATTTTATATGTTCGAGAACTGTCTTTCATGATTTTGGAATTCGATTTTCTTGTTGTACAATCAACGAATTTTATTTCTGTAAAATAGGTTTTAAAGCCCTATATGTTGTCTATAACTTTCATTAATTAGTTTTGGAAGATTCTAAACATCCTGACATGAATCGTCCAGCTAAGTCGGGGGTTTGAGTCTGTGTTGTGCTCTATTTTAGAGCAGTTTTTCTTCGATCTTTTGATCGAATTTCTAAAAATTCTAGCAAGCGGCGCTTAAATCTATTTGAAGGGAAATAACGTCATATAGGTTAGGCACATACCTAAAAAGACGAATCGTAAAACAATCTATTTCACACAACGAAACGTTGCTGCAAAGTCGGCTCGAGACTGCCGCTGTTACTGTGTTGCAACTGCTGCTGCCTACGGTTGTGCCTGCACGGCCTGCTACGGCTTGGCCGACCGACGATCGTACTTGGCGGCACGCGCACACAAGAGAGGGGTCGCCAGGGGGTTTGCGTGGATTAGCTTTAGGGTTTTTGGTCTTTTCATCTCTTTTCTCCCTTCCGATCTATATATACACACATACACGAATAGTGTATATAGGGGTTCCGTCGGGTTTAGGAAGAAAACGGGGTTGGGCTTTCTGGGGTTTATTGGGTTGGGGTCTGTAGTGTTTAGTTTTTTTTTTTACACTATTCTATTTACATATAAAAATCCTTTTTCTATATAAGAATTAAGTGCCAATAATCCTAATAAATAAATTTGAATATATTCTAAAATATCTTAAAATATTTTCAACAATATTCTCTAATATATTTTGCACATATAGTTTATATTAGAAGATTATCGACTCTATATATCAATATAATTGGTATGTTTGCATATTCAAATGTAAAACGTTAAATAAAACTTCTGAAATGAAAACTAAAAATATCATCTGCTCAATGCAATATTTCTACATATAATATTTACAAAGTATTCGGTACATTATCTGTACTATGTTTATTTTCCTAAGAGCACAAAATAACAAAATAATTATTTTTGTAATGATATCAATAATATAATATTATTTAAGGATAATAAAATAAGGAAAAATATTATGAGTACATACAAATATAGGTATAGTCTAAAAATCCCAACATGCACAAGAATATCTGAGGAACTTATTTGTCCTTAAATAAATATCATTCGAATATCCAATCATATTGATATCTATATTATAAAATGAATGCTTAGAAAAAATATATTTATTTGATTATTAAAATAAAGAACGTCATACACACATAAAATATATGGACGTGTTGGTCGCACTACATGATTACCTGGGCTTGGGTTCGGTTCGGTTCGGGCCCAGTCCGGACTAGTTTGGTACAACCGGGTCTCCTAAAAGTTAAATAATCTAATTAGTGATTAATTAATCGTCTGTAGGGGTTAAGTCGCAACTTGGCCTGGTTTTCCTAGTTGGGACAAACTTAAGTCTTGGCCTTCCCTAGCATAGCTAATACACTAGTCGAGGCACACGACTACGCTATCTGTGCCATGGTTTCAAGTCACCTTGCACTCCAAAATTTAACCATGACTAAGGCCTATTCATTAATAATTAATTAATTAAATATTTACAAAACTCAAAAAATTAACATTTTAATTCAAATAAATAATAAGAAAATTATTTTCAAAATTTTGAGAAGAGAGGTTACATGATGTCTTCAGGTGGCGATGGCGACGAGCTCCAGGAAGGACGTAATAGTGTGAAGAGGCGCCAATCTATGTTCTGGGGAACTTGTCGGCGAGTTTGGATGAGGCACGGTAGTCTTCGGTGAGGCCTAGCGTCGACAAATAGTTACTGCGACGATCGGTGACCTCCCGAAGAACAAGAAGAAGAAGATTAGGAAGAAGAAGCAGAGAAGAAGAATAAGGAACTAAGTAGAGTTACTGGCTCACCAGTAAAGATCAACTAGATCAGATCTGGTCAGCATGTCCCGCGACGGCATTAGTAGCTTCTCGACAAGGAGATTCCGTGTCCGATTTTGGATACGGTAGTGATGCTGCTACTTGAGCGGTGGTCCTAGGCAAGCGAAGGCAAACGTCTCTTCGAGACAACTGTGGTGCAGTCAACTCGAACGTTTGAGATGGTGGCTCCAGTGACGATCGACATCCTGACGAGGTGGAGCTCCGACGAAGTCAGGATGGCATATGGCAGTTATCGGTGGTAGGCGACAGTGTACAGTAGAGTGTCAATAGTGTGGGAAACAGTGTGTCAGAATGAATTAATGTGTATAAAAATAACTGGGGAACACCCTCAATATTTATATTAAAATATTAGAGTGTTCTCCAAGTCAAGCCTTAGCGGCAACCTCTGTAATTTGTAATAGATCTAGGGTCATTAGTGAAAATCAGTAACTAACCTGCTAACTAACTAACTAAATGCTAACTAATCAATTAACTTAATTAGCTGTTAATTATAATTAATCCAAAATTAACTAAAAAATGCACTAAGCCCTTCACTTAGGAATTGTAGGCTAAAGTCCACGATCCAAAGCCTAAGGCTTGGTAGGCTCTAATTAGAAACTGATTAGTTTAAAATAAATCCAACCCATAACCTATACTAAATAATCATTCGTGAATAATAATCAGAATTAATAAATAATAATTAAAATTAAATAAAACAAAATTAATTATTTAAAACTAGGTTTTATTAAGAAAAACAAAAATTATACTTTTCTAAATAGAGATTCAGAAAATAAATTCTAAAATTCACAAAAATGATTTAAGGGAGTTACATTGCGGCATCGGCGGTAGTGCGTTGTTTATACCTCATGAATCTCCCAATTACAATATAGTCAATTTATTCATCACATTACTAGATACGAGAAAATACCCAATAACAATCACATACACACAATCACCACAATCTACTATCATGTTTTTTGTAGTACATTATACATGTCCACTTTTCGGGGACATCCGATAAATAACCACACATCAATACTGCACATCTGATACATCATATACTATACATCTGAAACATCAAAGAATCTATTATAATCTCTAAATCCTCCAAGTATACTCATCTGATCTAAAGTGCCATCTCCACGTCGTCATCTGGTTGTCAACTATCTAGTCAGGGTGCAGAAAAGTACAATACATCTCGAAAACTATGAAACAATATGATTCAGTAAATACAAGTAAATAATAAACTGAATTAAACAAGTACAATAAATACCTATGTTAACATGTACTAACTACGTGTGGTAAATGCAATAGAACATTAATCAAGCATGTAGATGCTGAGCATGTATAAGGCGCATCATAAATGATGGCCAACATTCACGCAAGCTTGGTCATAAGAAACATCTGACCATGGTTAGCAGTTACGAGTTGTCCAGGACAAGGTAACTATATATTATATTAGTATTCTCTCCCGACACGCCTCAACAAGTAAGACACAAGTAAGGACACGTGAAACGAAACAGTGCACAAGTATATTAATGCAATATCGTAAGTGTAGAGAGCGTATGTAGTTGCCTTAATCCAATTTGTAGAGGTTGCACTATCCACCTATGAATATAACATGACATTTAAGTATTAGACTGATAAGTCAGAAGGGAGGAGAGAGAGGGACAGATCTATGAGGTCAATTCCAGTGGGTGGCGTCGAAGGAGAAAAAGAAGGATCCGACCGGAGATGACTGGCGTAGAGGCCGACTCTACTCAGCGAGCAGAAAAGAGGTGGTTAGATCTTAAGACCGGTGATGCGAGGTTACTGCATGGATTCTCTGGAGACGGTCAACACGGAGGAGCTCTGGAAAGGGCAACGCTCATAGAAAGGCAGTGAGTATTTCGCCAGAGCGCCATACCCAAACTTCGAGTCTCGGTGAAAGGAAAAGATACATAATCGCTTCTTGAATGGTTAGAGAATAGCGAATCGTGGTTAGAAGAAAGGAAAGTGGTTCATTATTTGGATTTTTAGGAAGAAAATGAAAGTTTGGTTTGTCACGCCCGGATTCAACAAACCGTTCGTCCTCGCATCGATTATGCCGAATCGATCGTCCTTGCTAGGGTGTGATGCAGTACGAGTCGAGAGTTGCACTCATACAAGGCAAGAACATTACATTTGATACATTCATTTGAAACACCAAGTTGAAACTTCATAAATTGCAGAGAATTGAACACGCAGTTTAGGAAGATAGAAATATGATTTCATTGATAGCTTGTGTATAAGCTTAAAAAGTATAAACATCACCATGCGCTACTCATAAATGGCGCCAGGACTCAAATCATCAAATGGTGCTGGTCATCAGATGGTGTATGGAATCAGTTAGCATTGGACCTAGGTGGCGCTGGCCGCCACGTGGCAAACTTCCTCGAGAAGCTGAAATAGTTATCATCATGACTGACAATACATCAATCAAGGAAAATCTGTTCAAATCCCGAGCGCACGGCACTCGAGATGATTGTGTCAGATTTGTTATAATGACTGACATCTGCCTTGTGCCATTTGCATTTGGCGCGAGGTAATCAATATCATTATATTAAGCAGAGGACATTAAAACAACAAATAGCGCCTGGCGCCATTCAGCAGTTGGCGCTATTTGATCTAATCATCCAAAAGCAGTTAGATGACGTGACGTACAGGCTACTAATCTCAAAGAACGTGCATACGATAATGCCCATGACCAAGCACATCTCTCCCACAAAATGCCACGCGTCATATGCAGTTAAGTTAACCGTTCGTGCAAAGGATGATGGTGCACCAATTGTAGTGTGCACCAATCAGAATAACTGGCTGACAGTTATTTTAGAACTCTATAAATAGAGTGCCAAATCATTTCACAATCATCACTAATGATCGTAATATCTTGGCTGTAGCACTCTCCAAAGGCTTTCTTCTTCAACATCGCATCATCCAAGGGATAAAGTGATCGTCTTCTGATCAGTTTCCTATAGTTGTACTTCCCCAGAAATCAAATCGTACTATTGTACTTTTCTCAGTTTGTAATCAAAATTCTATTTTTGCAAACAAAATGGCAACTCTGCTGGGGACGACTTTCTCCTCCGACGAGAAAGTGACAACTCAATGCGATGTTGCGTCAGTTGGCATGACAGAGAAGATTTTGGTCGTAAAAGTTGACCAAACTGCCTACGAAGTCATAATTGGCACTGGGGGTGATAGGTGCTCCACCACTGTTGCTGCCAAGAACAAGGCGCACGCTATCTGGACCCCAAAGTCCTCTAGTGCACCAATCATGACTTCTGCACTAAGCAAAGAGAAAGGCTTTGTAGCCACTTCTTCTTCCTTACCAATTCTAAAATTGGTAAAAGGTGCACCAATCACTGCCTTGGTGCCAATCAAGGGACAGTGCCATGTGACTACCCCCTCTTTCTCCCCAGTTCTAAACTTGGTGGAGACTGCACCAACCACTGCCTCTGCGCAGAATAAAAGAAAATGCCTCGTGGCCAATCCTCATTCCTTCCCAGTTCTAAACCTGGTAGAGAAGTTACCTATCACTGTCCCTGTGCAGAATAAATAAAAGCGTCCCATGGCCTCTCCCTATCCTTCCTAAGTCCAGGAATCGGTAGAAAATGCATCTGATTGTGCCTCTGTGCCAAACAATGCAAGAATACTTCAGAGTAGAAACTCTAATTATCTTGGCAGAGACAATCAAATCGATGCCAAGAAATTAGACTCTACTCG
The DNA here is from genome assembly GCA_029216955.1 of Iris pallida. Classification (NCBI taxonomy): domain Eukaryota; kingdom Viridiplantae; phylum Streptophyta; class Magnoliopsida; order Asparagales; family Iridaceae; genus Iris; species Iris pallida. The sequence goes on along the minus strand of JANAVB010030420.1, from coordinate 8,608,169 downwards.
AAGCCCACTTCCTACTGCCCATCTGCGTCGCACCAAACGAATTGGAACAGGGTGCACAGAACAACAGGGCATCCTACCCATTCTTCATCAAACTGGCCAGCGCCAACCAAGCCATAGCCAGGATCTTTCTACTCTGTGCATATCAAGAACAAGGCAGAAAAAACTAAGGGTGTCTCAGACAGACAGCCAGGTAGCGCATAACTCTGACATGCGCACTTACCTTAACCAGCGCAGAACAACATCAACTTCATCAAGTCTGCATCAAGAAGAATTTGCACCATCTACTAAATTGTGCATAGTGAAGGCTTCTCAAATCAAGAATCCTCTCACATATGCCAATAAACTCAGTACTTCTCTGTACCCACAGGGAACAAGGCATCTCAAGAACCAGAACCATTTTCCTAATATAATCAAGGAATATATACCTCCGACTTCTCCTTATCATGTCATTGTAACTGATCTGCGAACTTCTTGTACAAAAATGGAAGATTGCAGGACCATCTCGTCCACCTGTAACTCTACATCAGGAATATTATTATAATTATCACCATGAAGTTATGATCAAATGTTGTTGTCAATCAGCTAAACGGTCTATCCTCGACCGTTTGAATTACACGGACTCCTGAACTCATTATGGTGGACGAAGATGAATTGCTATATGCTTCGGTCAACATGACGTCCTGAAGTACTGGGGGTGGAAAACGTCTAAGACGTAATGCATCCCGCAATCCCAGTCAATAATACCTTGATCGTATCCGTGACTCCGACGAAGGGGTCTACCAAAATGTAAGGTCAAGAGGCCGAGATCTACTCAGTCAAAGGAATCTTCCCACTCATTGTCTTGGAGATCTCCTCAGTCAAAGGAATCTTCTTGATTCGGACCAAGAAACAATCGGTCAAAGGAATCTTCTTTCCGACCAATAAACAATCGGTAAAAGAAATCTTCTTTCCGACCAAGAAATAATCGGTCAAAGGAATCTTCCTGATTCTGACCAAGATCTCCTCAGTCAAAGGAATCTTCCCACTCCTCATCTTAGGGGTAGTTCCTGCATGACTTTGATGCCAATAGTGAGAGTTCTGATCGAACTATCTTTTCTACCAGTTCATCTTCGGTGGCCAGAGAAGTGACATCATATGTCACTAATAAAGAACAAGATGCTTCCAGCTCCGGTAATCAGGAGCAGTAGATCACTGCTTTAGAGGGCAACTTGAAAACCATAGCTAAAATGGTTGCAAGTATGCATGCTGTAATCGTAGCTCAACACACTGTTCCACCGGTTGTGAATCTAATTCCAAACCAAGAACACATAGCAGCATCTACACCTGTCAATACTGGCTTGGGGGTACAATCCTCTTTCAATGCTACCATGCCAGCTCAGGCTACTCAAGTTAGTCTGTTGCTGGGGGTGGTACTTATCATGCGGTTTTGCCTCCTAATACATCAAACCAATCTACTGCTCCTCAGGCATTAGGAGATCCTCTTGAGACAGTAAAGCTTTTGCATAATCAGTTCAAAGTCTTTAAGCAGAAGGATGGTCTACAAAAATTAGGAATCAAACAGCCTTATCCTGTAGAGTAGAAGGAAGTCCCATTTCTACCAAAGTACAAGCCACCAACTATCATGTTGTTTGATGGCAGCTTATCTCCGAGTCAGTATCTCAACCATTTTGAGGTAATAACTGATCAGCTCCAACCGAACGATGCTCTACTCAGTAGAGTATTTATCGGGTGCTTGGCGGGTGCGGCCTATGACTGGTGTCATAGCTTTCCAGATGGCTGTATAATATCTTTTGCAGGATTGAAACGAATGTTCCTGGAACGATTCTATGAGGGAACAAACGACCTGACCATGTCGGCTCTCTTCAAGTTCAAACAATGTCCTAATGAAACTGCTGAACGTTTCATAGAGCACTTCCATCGTGAGGCACTCAAAATGACTCTGGATACTCCAGATGTATTGATGATAGATACATATAAATCAAACTTGTTACCTATAGTCATCATGTGGACTGGACCCACACAATTCCAAGACTGGGCCTCCTTCATAGCAGGGCAGCCGAGGATAGTGCTGATAAATTCAAACAATTAGGCATCCAGATGCCTAATCCTGACAAAGATGAACACTCTACAACCAACAGCGGTAGTCGTCAGAACAACCGTAAAGGCAAAGAAGCTTTAGCCATCAACGTGGGTCAATCAACACCTACTACGATGGTACCCCGACAGAGAGCACCACGTCCTAAGAAGGAATATTCCTTTAACGATGACGACATTATGAGCATATTTGATTATCTGATCAAAAGCAACAAACTTCAACTGCCCAAAGCTAAACGGCCAGATGAAGTAGGTAAAAATGACAATCCCAAATATTGTGTGTATCACAGGTTCTTGGGACATCCAACCAGGCCGTGTTACGTACTTAAAGGGAAGATCCAAGAACTGATCAACGCGAAGGCAATCACTCTCCAGCAAGATGAAAAGACGGTGACTGCTAATGTCGTCTCTCTGCAATTCGACGACTTTCCTGCTCAATTAGTACAGGACGGAGTCGTCCCTATTCCTAAAGCTACCCTGGAGATCGTCAACCTTCTGCTAGCACGAAATGACGGTCTTGTACCCCTGTCAACCAACAAAGGGGAGCTTATGTGGATTCACCCCGATTTGGTTGTCGACTTTGAATCAAAGACACCTGCTTCCTTTACCAAGTCAAGAAAGACAGCCAAGTACAAGTCATGTCATATGACATCATTGGGCGGACACCTCCTACCTTTGGATGCTACATTCATCCCAGCGGCGGCTTCACCTCCTTCTGCTGAAATGGTGGGACCAAAGCCGGAAATCAATTATCGGCCAGAATTCTATCTATACAGCCAATAGTCCTACGAACTAATGATAAAGATGGGATATGATCTACATAAAGCTCCTGGCTTGAACAATGGGAAATGGTCTCTTATACCTCTTTCTCTACGCCTTCAACATAATCAATCTCGTGTTGGCCTGGAATTCTGGACAGATCCTTCATCTCTCCAAAAGAAGCCTTCCAGAAGTAAGACTCGGATGAAGAACTGCAATATGGTTTCCTTTGCACCAGTTCCGGAAGAAAAAGCCATGGCTGGTACCAGATCTGGGAAGCTCTATCTCAGAGACTATCCAGAGGGACAAGAAATGCAGTCACTCTTCTTCCAGTCTCTGATGCCCCTCAAGCATCTTCTTCACCTATTGTCAATATTCCTTCGGCGTCATCACCTCAAACGAAACCTGTTCCTCCCAAACCAACAACAGTTGACAAGGGCAAATAGCCAGCTTATTTTGAGAAAATTTTGAAGAAAACTCCACCTCATGGACTCGAAAAGTCGTATAATTTTGACATATTGGCTCAATTTGCCAATACTCCAGCAAGATTGTCGATTTTCGAACTCATGCGTCTCTCGAGGAAACCCGAAAGACATTAAGTAAAGCTTTGATGCAAGCTGACGCTTGTCTAGCCTATCTTAAGAAACCAGACGAGGAACCAGTGGCATGCTCTCACTGTCATAGTATGATAGAACTGATTTCCAATATTACTTCACTCAAGATGATATGCTTTTGGAGGACAATCGACATGACCGACCTCTCTACTATACGGGATATGTCGATACCATGAAGGTCGATCGCATTTTAGTCAACCTAGGATCTGCACTCAACATTATGCCAAAAACCCTATTGGATGCGCTGAAGATCCCTGTTCATAACCTCTCTACAACAATCACGACTATTCTGGGGTTCAATACCGGAAGAAGCGAACCATTGGAAAAGATTTACCTGAAAGTCCAAATTGGCAATCTTCGTATGAAGGTCACCTTCTGTGTGATTGACAATCACGTCTCCTACAACGTCTTGTTGGGAAGACCGTGGTTTCATGAACATAATATCGTACCATCCACTCTCTATTAATGCTTCAAGTATGTCGATGAAAACGGAGAAGTCCTGAAGGAAGTATTTGATCTTAATCCCTTCTGAGGCATCAAAGTATATTATACAGACTCCAGAATATATAAAGAAGAGTTCATGAAAGTTGTACTGGCTATGGACACTGAAGAAGACCGAAAAGAGAGTCCGGATGATGTCCTGGTGATTCCTGTCAAAGGACCTACTTCTCATCCTTCGTCTTCTCAAATGCTAACCATCAATCTCTCTCCTTCTATCAAGCATCCTCTTGCAGAAAGGATGGAGCATAGGGAGTTCACCTCTTCTGAGCTGCTTGTTATCGACCTTCGTCGTAACAAGCCTTCTTCTTCTCCGCTTTTTGTTATCAATCTTAGCAAGCCATCGGCTAAGGTCAAAAGTTCTATTGTAAATGAAGATGTAAATATCAATAAAGTAGCATCTCCTTTGCAGTACATTGATGTCAATCATTACACACGACGTTATCTAGAAATCCTGGATAACTTCGAACCCCTTACCTTAGGAGCAGTTCAACCTCTTCAAGATGAGGTTCACTTGAATAAGTACAGGATTCATTCTTTCTGGTTCCCTCTCGGAAGAAAGATGAACATCCTATCCTCTTCAGCAAAGTGTTGAATCAAAAGGCCACAGTTGATAGCGACTCTGAAAAAGAAGATAATAGACGACTTCAACTACGTCGTTACATTCAAAAGTCTAAGAACATCATCCAAAAGATGGGCTACAATTTTAAATCATGCCTCATTGGCGGTAGGGGAAGATAAACTCCTATTCGTATACTTGTCCCACAAGAAAAATCACTTCACAAAACAAAGCATGGGTTAGGTTACACCTCGCCAATCTCAACCCCAGATATTTTTGAGTCTAACAAAGAAGAACGATCTAACTCTTCTGACTCTGCATCATGGGATTCAGACACCAGCATAGGGCACGTCCATCGAGTGACTCAATCTTCCAATATGGTGATTGCTGAGTTTTCGGAGGAGGACGACGACTTCACCAAAAACTCCCGAAACTGAACCTTGGGTACAAAGGATGGATACCCAATTGGAACTTCACTTCAAGAAGCGTGAACCACCTACTGAAGATTAACTGGTTCAGATCGACATTGGAGATAAAACTTCTCTAAGGCCGATCTTCGTCAGCAAAAGTCTTCCTGAAGCAGATAAACAAGAACTGATTCAGCTCATTCGGGAATACATTGACGTATTCGCTTGGAGATATAAAGATATGTCGGGATTAGATCCTCAGATCGCTACTCACAAGCTCAAAATTCTGCCAAATGCTAGGCCAGTCAAGCAACAACAGCAACGATTCTGACTTGATATGATGGATGCTATAGAAGTTGAAGTCAAGAAGCTCATTGCTTACGGCTTTGTCACAAAAGAACAACATCCAGATTGTGTAGCTAATGTCGCCCCAGTTATAAAGAAAATAGGAAAGGTCCGAGTCTGTATCGACTTTAGAGACCTTAATGAAACTTGTTCTAAAGATGATCCCTCTTCCAATCACTAATGTCATAATCGACAACACTTGCGGGTTTGAACGAATGTCCTTCATGGACAGGTTCTCCGGATACAATCAGATCAGGATGAATCTCGAAGATAAAAAATATACATCTTTTCGCACTCCTCTAGGAGTCTACTATTACTATTATACAGTCATGCCATTTGGTCTCAAAAATTTTGGTACAACCTATCAGCGGGCCATGAGCACCATCTTCCATGAACATTTATAGAAGACAGTCGAATGCTATGTCGATGATATTGCTGTTAAGGGTTGTCTAAAGGAAGATCACATCCAAGACTTAAGAATTATCTTTGATCTAATGTACCAATATCAACTCAAGATGAATCCTACCAAGTCATTCCTAGGAGTCTCTAGTGGCAAATTCCTCGTATTCGTTATTACCTCTAAGGGTATACACATTGATCCCGAGAAAGTCAAAGCCATTCAAGAGATGCGTCCTCTACGCAACCTAAAAGAGCAACGAGGATTACAGGGACGACATGCGTACATCAGGAGATTCATTTTAAATATTTATGGATGCTGCAGACTATTCACTCAATTTATGAAGAAAGGTGTCTTTCGTTTGGACTGACAAATTCCAGCAAGCATTTGAAGACATAAAGCAGTACTTGATGAACCCTCCAGTCTTAGTGCCTCCAATCATAGGAATACCCTTCCTGATGTATGTTCGAGCAATGGATCATTCTCTGGGCGCCCTACTAGCCCAAATAAACAAGAAAGGTCATGAGCAAGCAATCTATTATCACAGTCATACGATGATTGGTGCTGAATATCGATACAGCCTAGTAGAAAAAGAATGTTTAGCCCTGATGTTCGTTGTCTAGAAAATACGACATTATATCACAGGCCAAACCATTCTTGTCATCTCCCGAATCAACCCCCTCCGAGTCTTGATGAAGAAATCCAGTACACTCAATTCCAGACTCACTACATGGGCTTATTGCTAGCACGATATGATATATTCTATGTCCCACAAAAGTCTGTTAAGGGGCAAGCCCTAGCTGATTTTCTGGCTGCTCATCCAATTCCTGAGACTTCTAAACTCTATGATAAAATTTCTGATGAAATACTGGAATCTAACATGACTTTAGAAGGAACCCTTGCTTGGCGTCTATTCTTCGATGGTGCATCCAGAATCGGACCCAAAGGCGCTATCATCGTTGGAGTTGGAATCGTTCTTGTATCTCCTGAAGGACTGGCCATTCAAAGAGCCTATTTCCTGGACAAGCCATGTTCTAACAATGTTGCTGAATACAATGCTCTACTCATTGGTCTCCAATTGGCTAAACAATTGGATATTAAATATCTTGAAGTATACGGAGACGCTAAACTGATTGTCAATCAGGTTAGAGGCACGTATGAAGTTCAGCATCAAGATCTCATTCCATACCATGAAGCAGCAGTCAAACTGGCTACATCGTTCAAAGGTTTTTTTATTGAACATATACGTCGAGCATGTAATACAGAAGCTGATGCACTCTCTAATCTAGCAGCAGTATTAGCGATTCCTGTGAACAGATAACATATGATCGTCATCACTAACAAGGAATTATTATGCGTCGAGAATAATTTGCACCTTGAATACAATAATTCAGTCAAGATTTGCACTATGATTGAAGACTGGAGGGCTTCTTTTATCGACTTTGCGGTACATGACATCTTACTTGAAGATCCCAAAGAAGCAACGATAATTCGTCGGCGGTCACTCCGATTCTATTACAATCACACCTCCAAAATACTATATTGACGATCATTTTATGGTATGCTTCTACGTTATCTTGCGGGAGATGAAGCAAAACAGATACTATGTGAAGCTCACAATGGTGCCTGTGGTGCACATCAACCTGGTCCTAAGTTACATGATCGAATTCGATGCATGGGATATTTTTGGCCTACCGTGGTGTGAGATGCCATTGAATATTCAAAGAAATGTCGAGCATGCCAAATCAATGCAAATTTCATCCACCAACCATCAGAGTTCTTACATCCCACTGCAGCATCATGGCCCTTTGAAGCTTGGGGCATGGACGTTATTGGCCCTATCAATCCGCCTTTATCTCGAGTACATCGATTTATATTAGCTATAACCTATTACTTCTCAAAGTGGGCATAAGCTATACCCTTAGCTGAAGTCAAGACAAGCAGTGTCACCAACTTCATCAAATACCATGTGATATACAGATTCGGCGTTCCTCGACGAATCATCCATGACAACGGACCTCAATTTGTAGTCAGAAGTTCACTCAATTCTGTGATGACAATCGAATCAATAATGTTGCTTCGATAGCATACAATCCCGCAGCTAACGGTTTGGCAGAAGTATTCAACAAAATGATCATCAAGCTTCTCAAGAAGTTCATTTCTACTAGTAAACGAAACTGGAGCGAAAAGCTTGAATGTCTATGGGCCTACCGTACTACTATACGCACTCCGACTGGCTGTACACCTTTCTTTTTGGTTATGGATGCGAAGCTGTCCTACCATTGGAAATTCAAATCCTATCACTGAGAATAGCCATTGCCAATGAGCTCACAACAGAAAACAATGATCGTCTTTGACTTCAAGAGCTTGAAGCATTTGACGAGAAGCGGCTACTAGCTCAACAATACATCAAGCTATATCAAGCCCGTATTTCAAAAGCCTTCAACCGTAGAGTCAAAGGACGAACATTTCAAAAAGATGAGCTTTTACTGTCAGATGTCCTATGACTATGACACACATAAGCAAGGGCAAGTTCGAACCAAAGTGGGAAGGTCCTTATGTTGTAAGCAAAGTTTTCTCTAACGGAGCTTATCAACTAACTGGGATGGACGACCGAATCGCTATAATGCCTATCAATGTCAAATTCTTGAAGAAATATCATGTTTGAAATTGTGTACTATGTATCTACTTCAAATCATTCAAAATTCCCAGCAGAGTCTGCTTATAACATCTACTACATCATTACAATTATTATCTTTTGAAACCCAGTTGTTTTAAAAGTATCCTGTTCTTGAGTCCCAGTTGGCCCAAGGATAAATAATAGATATATGAATTCACGTTCACATTACCTCTGAATTCTACTATCTACATCAATGACTTGTCAAATCACCTCTAGAAATGCTATTGTCTCTATTAAACGACCCATCATTGACAAATGTTATTTCAAAAAAAAATAACATCACAGCAAATGAGCAAACAAAAGGGTTCTTTATTTCTTTCTCTATAAAAAGGAGTAAATGACTACATTTGCAAAGAAAGGAAAGCAAGCTACATCTTGGAACATATCAAAGTAGAAAAACATTAAAGACAAGAAAGATGTCTTATTTATTTGCCCGAGGATGGCCACGCTGGGGTAGGTACCACTCCCTCAACCATCATGCATAGGAAGGCTCTAACTGGTCAAGGTCTTCCATAGGAGGTGGGTGATTGGAGCTCCTGGTACTACTACCTTCTAAAGCCGTCTCTTCTTTTATATACACAACACCCACTCTACACCTATTCCTGATATACTAACATACCCAAAACTGCTACTTTCCTACATATCCCACACACGGTTCTTTCTACTTGCCACATATCTATTTTCTCTACCTTGCCTAGCTATCAGTTTACCCATCAAAATTAACACATGATACTCCCTACAGTTGTGTATGCACAACTCTAATCGATACCACAAGACCTAAATCAATAACAAATACACTGTAAAGACACCGTGTACTGACTGCCATAAACCTACCTGTACATACGATTTACAAAAACTGCACCCAAAATTAACTATTACAGTCTATCCTATGTTGTTACTGCAGCTTGCCATTGCCACCTACTCGTATCTGCCGTGCCCTGTACACATATGCACATGTTCTTAAAGGATAACACAGTAACCTATGTACAGCTACTGCCATTACATACTGCCTTGTTATCCATTGATACCGATACCCCATGACACCCCTATGACACATAAACATGTTTGGGTTTTCCCTGCCCTTTGTGGCCCAAACACACACTCTAAGTTCTTATTTGCTGCTTGCCATGTAACTCTTGTAGCTTGTTGCTGCTATACGTATCTACCAGAGTTTCCTTTTCTACACCGATTTACTTGGGTACACCAAGTTTTACCCCTATAGGCTTCTTATCATGCAGAACCCGGTACAAGATACACCCTGGTTACACATATGAAACACAGATACACCAATGAATCGAATCTATACGATAAACACTCACAGCTATTCTAAGTCGAAGCTCTGAACTATACAAAATCCTATTCCTTGGCTTCAGAAAGGTACACTCATTATACTCCTCCTAACTTTGTTACACCCACCCTACTGTTATGTGCACCTATCACAAGTATGTATGAACTAACTACAACCCGTGCAGTCTAGTTTTGGATTGCGATAATTCCTGGGCCCTATACACACACGACTACATGGTTTCCTACCTATGATCATATATACACAATATCCTCCCCTCCTATGGATTTTATCGAACACCTATCAATCCAACTCTATCCCCCCTAATAACAGGAGTTTACAGGCTTAAAGGTATAGAAAAATTGCCTCTTTGAGTCGGATGCAGGGTTCCGTCATTACTTCGATTCCTTCTTGGTGGCTTTAATGGTGTGAAGGAAGTAGAGATACTAGGGTTGTAGATGGGAAGGGATCGGTTGCTACTACTTTATATATACATACCGGTTTCCATCCCGTAGGAAGGGATAAGGCGAGGTCGATTTGAATTCGGATTATAGAGATTTGAATTCAAAAGGAGGGGGTACGGTTCCCTGTTTAACAGGATTCAATTTGAGTTATAGGATTTTGAATTCACTATTCGCAATTAACCCCTTATGAGATAGAAATTTGCATAATCTACCTTCCTACCCAATTAACAAATAATTAATTACAAAAGAAAATATTGAAATTACAGTTTAAATATAAAATATAAGTGTGGGGATCTAAGGGTTTACAAATCTACCCCCTTAGAAAAATTTCATCCTCGAAATTTAAAGTCTAACGCAAGAAGGAAAAGTACCTCATGGTTCGAAAAATAATATTGTTATCGCTTGTGCATCGCTCCTCCCTAGGTTGTTATAATCTATCTATCATTATCCTTTCTAGGGTCACAACCCAATCTATTCATGGTCTAAGAAAGTCCTATCTAGAATCATACAGATATATTGTTCCATTGAAAAGAGATCATCCGTCGATTATCAAACATATATGGTTATGGTCTCTACCGTCGTGATATTTTTGTCCTTATCAAGGGGTATTAACAACCATAATCTAGTAGGACAAATTTCTAATATGGCTATATGTACTAAGGAATCAAAGATGAAAAGAGAGGAAACAAAACCTGCTAACCCATTACCTGTAGCATTGATCCCCTTGACCGACATTGCGAAGGCCCTACCCTGCTGGGGTGTCCTAGGTGGCCTTGCTGGACCCCTTTGATTTGCTACTTCACCGATGGGAGGTACAGTAGGACAATCTAGCATTTGATGTGAAGCTGATCCACAAAATAGACATAACTTAAATCTTTTCATGCAAACATCCAAGGTATGCCCGGACTTCTTATAGTAGGCACAAGTGGGTGCTGGCTGTATCTGCCTATGTGGTTTGCGGCTGAACTGGAGCTTTGGCTGGTGGATGGTACTCCTACTGGGTTTATAAAACTTTCTGCTAAATATGGGGACGCTTCACCTGTCCGAGCTATCAACACTTACAGCTGAATTACTGGTCCTATTGGGTTTCAAGTCTAGATCAACCTATATTCGTTGAGCCTCCGCTATAATTCCTGCAAATGTCATGGTACCCGAGGAAATATGAACCCTAATTTCTTTGGCCAATCCTTGTCGGAATCTTCGTGGTCGATCCTCCGGGTTCTGACCATGTTCTCTGTGAAATAGCTCAATCTGCCGTACTCTGCGACGTATTCATCCACTAGTAGGCTACCATGTTCCAAGTTCTAGAACTGCTTCTCCAGAACGCCCTTGGCTACTGCAGGAAATAATTTTTTTTAAAGAGGTTCTTGAACTGATCCCAAGTTAGGTCTAGGTCCGCTAGCCTGGGCTCATTTCTGAACCAAGGGCGGACAATGTTGTGAAGTTACAACCTAACAGCCTCAATCTTCAAGTCCTTCAGAATTTAGGAACCCTCATAATATGCTCGATGTCCTCGAGCCACTCGTCAGCATAGAGAATTCCTTCGGTCCCCTTGAACTCCCACGAGTTTATCTTCTTTAAGTCCCAGATGTTCACCTCTCTCGGCTGAGCGGGCTGCTGAGCAACCTTCTCTATGGCTGTCAAGGCAACTTGTTAAGCATACTCCATGCCTGCCCGCATCATCTAAGTCTGTTGCCTTTGGGCCGTTGCCTGTGCCCTCTGCGCCTCCATCATGCCTCTAATGAGCTCATATAGAGGTCTCATTAGCCGGCTTGCCTCCTTAAGTGGGTTGGTCGGAGGAGGAGGAGGAGAAAGGCCCTCTGTTACAGGTGATGAAGCTTTCTGGGATGTAGAAGACTGGTGGTGGTTACCGTTTGCTACAACGTTGCGAGCTCTAGTCCTGGGTGCCATTCTAAAAGCTTGCAAAATAAAAGAAATCAACGATATGGCTTGAGGTGCTTATTTAAAGAGGACAATAAAAGTGGAATAGAAATTTGTAAATTCAAGCAGAATGAAATTTCCTATTTATGATTGAGCATTTTCCTATTCCTAGTGATCTACATCCTATTGCAGGCTCGTGATAGTACCTAAGACCTAAATACTACCACGATATCGTATTAATTACGAAGTCTGACCGACGTGGGCCACCATAAAAATGTACCATGATCTATACCCAGAATTTGGGCATGAGTCATGGGCATGCGCAGCCTATGCCGTAGTGTCGATAGTAGAACGCTATATAATATCAATATGATGACCAACCCACGCAATATATTCAACTCTACTTGGGAGGATAATAAAATATAACCAAAATAATACTCAATCACAGCTTTAAGCAGATAATCGCACGATGGAAAATACTAAAGAAATAATAGTCTTTAATTCAAAGAAATAAATGAATTCCAGAAAGTATCTACATGGTCCCAATTATCAAAATGTCAACTAAATTCAGAGATAAATCCGGTCAAATGCTAATTTAATTAAACTAGGCTACTTCTAGAATTTAGTAAGCTATATTTCTGTTGGGTCCACTCTATGATTCTCATGTGCCCCGTAATAGGTAGGACACATGTCCCCAAGCTCATTGTCTAAAAAATATTATCAAGTCAGTATCACGCCCCGATCCTGGAGGATCGAAATCTAGCCACTGGACGTGATGTCGTACAAGTCTAGGTTGCACTTGTACAAGGCAAAACCATTATCATTTCTGGTATTTCTCCGAAAACAACGACAGCACAGCAAAACCAAGCAGATAAATTGAAGTCACAATAAGATATGAATAAATGTACCTCTTTATTGATATTTGAAATCGATTACAAGACTTGCAGCCGAATACAGGGTTTACAACAAATTATAAGACTCTTGAATAGCCAACTGAATATACTTGCCATTTAGGCTTTTACAACCGAACATGCCGACTTTGCTTACAATCTCACTGGTACAATTGAGTTACACTGTTCAATACATTATGTCCCATAAAGCAGAAGACATCGTCTTGTAAGAAGAGCTTCTGCACATCCATCCGACTCATCGATGCCAAGCATTGATCAAATGATTTTCCCATACATGAGCACCTATAAAAATACTCACAAACGTGGGTCAGTACATCATCTATGTACTGGCGAGCGGTATTGGCCCAACTCACCTAAAAAGACAATACTAAGTAATCATGTTATAGAACATTATTAAAAGTAGTCTTTCTCGTTGCCTTAGGGTCAATTAGCAGTCATATCTAACAGAAGTAAAATATGTATATATTTTTTAGCCAGCATAATGTAAAGTATACAGTTATCACACTTGGTGATTCTTACCCACGGTCGTATAGACATCCCTGTACATTTATAATACTTACTCTGTCTGCACAAGACATTGTTAGAAACAACAGCATATTATCACAATTGTCATCGTTTAGGTGATTCTTACCAACAACCGACATCCTTCTCTGTAATTGAGTAATAACTTACTCTGCCTGCACAAGACATCATTAGCACTGGACCTATCTATATGAAGGTCACCGGCGACACGCCATCTTGGACTTTGTATTACTGGTAAAAGGCTAACTCTAGATGGGTTGTGAGCCCATGGGAGTTTTTCGAATCACCGCGCTACTACTTTAGCGCCATGGGATTTTGGTGCCCCTTTCAGTACGCGGTTGCAAGCCCACATTGATAGTCCCAAAATCTCGATGTCAGTACGTTAACACCATCCTTGTTCCCCTAGGATGAACCGGGTCCGTGGATGCGGAGTACCGTTCTGGGAACTACCTTGTGCATAAGTTGTCAATGACCATGCAAGTATATGCAACTTATTTATGAAAAAAATATATAATGCATGATAAGGAAAAGTAAGAAATTCAGCCATCTTTCTCATTCGTATTGCCATCTTTCTCATTCGTATTGCCATCTTTCTCATTCTAGGGTCTTGGTGTAATCAACATTCTATATCGGCGATGGGATAATAGAATGTTGTTACCCAATCCATTTCCCACATCTTTGATACTATACTTCTTGCCAACCGATACTCAATGTACTTAATGTCCAATTCTTGGGACTTAGCATCTGTTTTAGCATACGTTCATCGAGCTGATGCTCGACATACTTATCGCCCAAGTATTTGGGACTTTTGTTTCACCTGTTACGTATTTTATTTCAAAGCACACAAGCATTCCATTCATGAAATTATTCGAAACACATAATTCATTAAGTAGTTTGCAACAGCTTTTGGGTCGTATGATTAATTATCTTTCATTATCTTTCTAGGTTCCATGCAAGGTATCATTGAGAAATTCAACAAGAAATATAGCATATGCATCCTTATTTTAAGCGTGAAGCTAAAGGATCTTCGAAGGGTTCAATACTATTCACATTCATAAGACGATTCCTGCCATGATTGCATAGCCTTCCGAGCGATCCTTCGCATAATCCCAAGTCCAACAAGGCTTCATCGAACCAAACAACCATCATAAGATATCATGCGGGTCCGGGCACTACAGTCAGGATGGAACAAATACATCTTTAACATCAGTTCTAATAAATGATAAAGTCTATAAAACAGTAATAGTAATAAAATACATGATGAACAGATAAGCAAGAATCATGAAATAGAACATAGAGTAAAAGCAAATTAATGAGCATTGTAATATAGACAAAGAAGTAAGTGAGAACATTAATAAATAATAAGACATGTAACTAGAAATGTATAAAATGGAACCAAAACTATCACGCCCCGACTCGAGAAATCGATCGTCCTCGCTTGATTTTAAGGAATCGATCGTACTCGCTGGGCGTGATGTCGTACGAGTCTGGAGTTGCACTCGTACAAAATAAGATGACAAGTTCTCAAAATGGTTATCTTTGATTTGTTATGTGCAGTGGAAGAAAATAGAGTCACAATTGAGTTTCACAGAGCATACGAAATAATTCTCTTTATTCGATAAGCAGCACAACATTACAAAGGCTTTCAATAGCCCAAATGAATCATGCCAAATTGGTTTACAACAATCAGGTTCTCTCTTGCCCACAAAGGATTTTACCGTTCCATATATTATGTCTTCTATATCTCGGCCGCATCATTCTATTGCAAGTCCGAGCGTCAATGCGGTCACACACTTTAAAATGCTGAGGCATTCCCTACCTCGGTGCGTTCAAGCAAAGCTCCGTCGTGAATAATCTATTTCCTGCATCCTGCAAGAAATCTAGTAGAGGATCAGTACTAATCCTCTCGCATACTGATATTGACCCACTTTACTAAACCGACATTAAGTAGATATATGAATCATGCAGCTTAACTTGTGATCTTTCTATCTTTGCCTTAGGATAAGTTTCATGGCATATTCGAAAACAGTAAAGCATGTTATCATGGCAAGCATGTTATCATGGCAAACATGTTATGTTTGATTCATGTGAGCAAACAGACAGACAACATATAACAATCTCGTATTATTTCATGGCCCAACTTCTTACCAACTCGATGCACTCACCCTTGCACCGATACAAGGTGAATACGCCTACCATCTTTCCCTATTATACTATAAGTGATCTCTGTGCAGGATCTCTTTGTGCCTGCACTTTTAGCCCACTGTTCTTTTAACTATATGAAGATCGCTGGCGTCTCCGCGCCAGAATGGACTATATTCTCCTCTCAATTTGGGTAGTCCGATGCCTCCCATTACGGGTTGCTATCCCAATAATCGAAAAATATGCCGCTGCTTACCATCACCGCGACTTTCACATCAGTAACTGTCATGACCCGCACCCTAGAGTAATGGCACGAGACGTGGATACGTCCAGCCTATGCCGCAGTATCGGCGGTAGAACGCTGTCCAAGGTCAAACATCTAACAATATAAAGGTACCTGTACAGTATATACTCTCCGAATGGAGGTGACATAGCAGATACAGTCTCAATCACAACTAAGGTAGAACAAGATAAAAGATAGGTAAAACATGAAATCCAAAAGAGATACAACAGATAGAAGTCTAAGTGTCTAAGATACACAAACCCAGAAAACATCTCAAAGCTCAATACAGTAATCCATAGAATAAATACAACTCAATACAACTGAAATAACTAACTATACAACCTCTACTGTGTCTCCTCTAGGCTAGCAGGCAACCACCAGGCTATCTGTAAAATTTATCAACAGGTCCAGTCAGGACAGGAACGAGCACAATCTCATCTAAAAAACCCAAATAAATAACAGAGAACTATAAAGCAGTTATAGACAGTTGTATTGATGAATATGGCAGTTTATATTCAGGTGATGGTAAGAAAGACAGATAAAGTGCAAGGAAAGTAAATGACTAAACAAGAGAAGAATCATGGCAATGAAGATTGTAAAAATAGAACTAGCTGAACCAGGGTAATATGATATAAAGTCCAAACAGCAATGTAGACAAGTGTAACTCCAATGTAAGTCCAGTACAAGATGAATCTAATATAAGATGAATCCAGTAAGGGACGATTCCAGTTTTAGTGATCAACGATTCCAGGGTGAGTCCAGCCTATACTCTAGCAGTGTGTTTTAAAATACCGAGTTCGACATATAAACGGCTGTAGGTAATACGGCACATCACACACCTGGCCGGGTGTGAGATGGCTATCATTCCAGTAGATTCTAGTTGGAAGATTCCAGATTGGGGTATGTCTACATGTCTTACTCTAGTATTTCCCCTCCCAGCAAGTGAATCCAAAATTTCGACACAATGATTCAAGATGAGTCCAGCCAAAATATAATGATACCAGTAAATGATTCCAGTAAATGATTCCAGTTAAATGATTCCAGTAGGTGATTCTAGTAATAGAGATGATACCAGTAATAGAGGCCAGAAAATAAAAGTGCGTCGTATACATGAATCCAGAATATCCACACGTGTTGTAACAGAGAATCGCATACAACTAACTAGAACTGAACTACAGTAATTGACAAGTAAATAAGAGAACTAACATAGAATGTACTCGCCTGCTAACTGAATGTCCAAGACGAAAGTACTATCCGAGGAGTGGTGTCTGGCTCCTATTAGAACAGGACAAGTCACAACAAGTCCAGAATGGTAATAATATGCACTACAATGCGTTCTACATGAATCTAGGTCAAACTAGACCAAAGTCAACTCTGGTCAACCCTAGAAGTCAAACTAGGTCAACCAAGTCAAACCTAAGTCAACTAGTCTAGTTAGTCAATTCTAGGTCTAAACAAACTAAGTATATACAAATCAAGTATCCAAGATAGCTACTAACTCATAGCCTAAGTCACTTACTAAACCAAGCACAAAATTAAACCATAAGCTAACAAGGCACACAAACTTAGTCATATAATGTATATATATTATTCACATTCACATATTCATATACATAGATATATATAGGAAAGCTATATATATAGGCACACACACACACACACACACATATATATATATATATATATATATATATATATATATATAGAGAGAGAGAGAGAGAGAGAAAGAGAGGTAAAAGAGTAAGTGAGTATGTGTGTGTTTGGCATGTGTGTGAAAGGATATGTGTTAATGTTCTAAAATTTAGTGATAGGTAGGTGTATGTGACATGGGATACATGATGTCAAAGGGTGTATGAATGCATGTGTGTAAAAGGTTATAGGTTAACTCAGTTTATAGAAATACATACATACATACTTACCTTGTATACATGCATACATACATATCATGTATATTACATTACATGATACATACATGTATACTTGTATTATATTATACATTCATGCATATTAGATACTTGTATTTATATTAACATATTGCAAACATTCATTTCATTCATGCATCTATGCATTACCTACATGTTTTATACATATGAATACATTGTATATCATTCTTTCATTCATGCATTTATGCATTTCATATATGCATTATATTAATTGCATTCCTACATGCTTGCATTCAACCATATATATACATTAATGTAAAAAAATATATATCATATATATATTATTTCATTCATCTAACATATCATGCATTACATACTCTATATTCATTTAATATCCATACTACATAGGCTCATAGGTTACACAAAATGCATATATCGTATAGGCACTCTTCTACTTAAAACTAATACTGTACTAATTGGATATTCATTAAATTCTAGGATTATAGTATGTTGTAGCTCATCGTGTTAGCTATCCGAAACTTTAAACGGATCGCATTTTCGTATCCGGAAGCTCCCGAAATTACGAAAACACCGAAACGCGTTCGTCTTTCATACAGCTGACACTCAAAAAAATTCTACAGAAAGTTACAGAAATAATTTGGCTTATTAAAATATATATTTGGAAAGCTAACTTCGATACGGTTCTTTTAAAAAAAATGGGAGATAAATCGGAGTTTTAAGCTAAAAGTTATGACATTTCTAAGTTGTTATTGCTACTAAAAACGTGGATAAAAATTATGACGAATTTAGGTAGTTTGAGACAAAAGAAACACAAGTATATAACATAATATATCAAGAAGTCACTCTCTGCACTAATATATATATATGAGACACTATAGAACACATCTCCAATACAAAAATATGAGATTAAATATGTAATAATTCATTCATACATAACAACAACACATAGTGTGTCCAAATTTGGGATTTTCCCACATGGACACAACCACAACACAAAGGACACTCCTATGATCTCCAAATGGACACAAAATGGACACAAATGGAGATACAACCATGGGGGTCATTCCTATGGCTTCAAAATAGACCTATATGCATGAGAAAATGAAAAGGAGAAGGGATTTATACCTCCCGGTAGATCGAATCGAAGAAAAGCCTTCCCGGAGCGACACCGACACGTAGAGATTCCAAAAGGACACGAACGAGCTCCGAATCCTCCCAAACTTGGGTAGCTTCTTCCTTGGCTAGAATGGAGAAGGAAAGAAGAAGATTTGGTAGCAAAATGGAAGGATTTGGTGGAGAAATTGCTAGGGATTGCTCTCTAAAAATTTGGGGAAGAACAAGAGAGAGAGTGTGGATGAGAATAATGAAATGAACTTGAGCATATCCTCTCCCAAAGTGGCTGGCCATATGGGACTATTTGTCCTATTATGGTAAGGTCCAAAATGCCCCCACTAACCTATTCTATTAGTATTAGGAAAGGGCTAATTGGTTGGGGCTAAATTAGTCATTCTAAAGTCTCTAATCACACTAACCTTATCCATAATAATTAGTCTAACCTCTAACTAAAATATTTCTATCATGTGGGCCATAGCTAACTAATGTGTGGGTCTACTAAAGTCAACACTACCCCGGGTCCCCGTTTTAAGTCGGATTGAGCTGAAATTCGAACCCGACTCAAATAATCCCAAAACAATATCATAAATAATAAAATAAATTTCAAAAATATTTCAAAAATACAAAATGACAAAAATACCCCTGTTCCTAAAACTGGGGATGACAAATTCCTCGAAATTAAAACCAAACAATAGTAAAATGTCAAAATCACAAGTCATAATTTTAAATAGTTTAAAAATGATTAAAAATCACCAAAAATCATAATATTAAATAATAATCAATAAATAATAATTATAATTACAAAATTTCAAAATTACCCTCATCTGGAAAACTGGGTGTTACAGTAACCGGTCACTATTCGTCTTAAAGATGTACACCCACAAGATTAACCATCCCTCATAGGCCGAACGGTCCCAGTGCCTCGATCAATTAACTTGTTCGAAGGAAATCACTCAAACCGTGCATGGGCTATATACTCAAGTCCATTCGACCATGCAACGTGCGTCTTACTCAAACAACCAAACATAATCTTGAGTCTGAAACTCAGACTTCACATCGTCTCATATTTCTCTTTCCTTCAATGTTCTCACTCTTTCTTTCTCTTTCGATGTTCTTACTCTTTCTTTCTCTTTCTATGTTCTTACATTCTTTGTACAATTTTATTCTTCATTTCAATATTCTATGGCACCATGCCCCAATTCAATGTTTGCCAAACGAACGACCCAAAGGCCCCGAATATTCCGAGGCACCATGTCACATTTGACAGTTCCGTCACATTCATGCCATAACTGTTCTCTTTGCAATGAAGCATCTTTTATATGTTTTGTACACATATGCATACTTCGACACAAGTATTCTTTATCCTTTGAGTCATGCATTCGATACACGCCTAGATATCGTATTTCCATGTTCTATACCTTAGTGTTCAATATTTCATGGCTCGTACCCTAGGGCACTCGCCTCAATAGTCTTTCAATGTGCTAGCTTTCTAACTCGTGCTCGAAGGCATGAACGATTCATACGCGGAGGCACTCGTGATACAGTTATCCCATGTTCTTATGGCTTACGCACCGAGGTACTTGTCGTTGCGATATTCAATAGCGACTCGTACATTTGATGCACGTTTCATTTCAATTGTCCTATCTAGTGTTTGACATGCACTACGACTTATTTTTCTTTAAGCCACACTCGTGGACTCGATAGATTAACTATCATACAACAGTATATTTACTTAGGCATAACGGAGTAGGAAAGAATGGTCAAAGTCCTTCCACCTTAAGCTGATACGCCTTGTCGTTTCGTTGAGTCGGTACGACTCGATTTCATAGTGCGATTCGATTTCATAACTTTGTTTGCACGACCAACTCTTCTGACTTAGCCTTTCGAGCACTTCGTACTTCGTTGGATTATCTGACCGATTTGGCTTACCGTGCCTATGCCTCAGTCTGTTGTGAGGTGATGATTTGGTTTTACAGATTTCTTTGCAAACAAGGCAAAATTTTAACCTCTTATTTTAACGTAAAAGCATAGCCTACACACGAAACCAACTAAAATCAATATTCGTTCGAATCGGACTTGTGCATTGTTTCGATTCGATTTCTTAGAATCTTCGAACCGACACAATGCTTGCTCTCGGGCCAACTTAACACTTGCATCGATCTGACTCAATGTATTCCTCGGGTCAACATAACTCTTTTCATTAATTTGCATCGATATATATTTTGGATCAACGCAACTCTTCGAGTCAACGACTCAGCATAATGCACCGTGCAGAGCGGGGCATTACATAATATACCACTCAATACAAGGTTCATTCTCGAACCAAAACCAACACTCAATTTCAAGTGTTTCTCTAGATTGTTTTACGATCTCGTCTCACTATCGTTTGGATCATACAACTTAGTTTGGATTCATACACATATTTTAGGTGTCCCACCAACTTAGTTTGGATTCATACAACTTAGGTAACTTTTCAATCCTCAAATACTTGTCGTCTTCGTGCTCTCGATCAGACTTATCTCTAGCGATTGTTATCAAAATTCTATTGAATATGGATATTTGATGCATATGTGATCATCGAACAAGGTTGCGGCACACGATGCGATACAAAGATCGTATTTTTTATTTCGTAAGTTTTTGTACTGACCATCAATACCATGCGTTGCGTCAAGCCGTCGCGCATCCGATCGCAACGAGCCTTCGTAACGCCTTGTGTTCGAAGTTGCTGCCCAACTATTTCTGAAGTTTCACTTTGCAACTCATATCGATACAATTTTTCTTTGTTGACTTGCAAACACATCAACATTCAGGACTACACCCGCTAGGTGACTTACTTAGACACCGTGCTTAAATTTTTTTTGACATAACTTTAAATTGATGTTACAGAAAGGCAACAATCTATTCGACACAAAAGTTCAATTCGAGTCGTCGATGATCAAAGACAACAGTCTTTCCGATAAAAAAGTTAACTCGAGTCGACAGTACTCAAGGGCAACAATCGCTTTTGACACAAAGGTCTCTATGATGCGTCTTACGTTCGATTCCTATCGAGTAGGAAATTCCTAGCCAAATTCCCAACTTGTCCTTCTCTCACCGTCGAATATAAGTTCAATTTACGCAAGCTCAGTTGCTAGGTGAATCCAAATCCAATAACACAACTCGAAATTCATTCTCTTACCGCTCGCTCCCGTGCATAGCACGATTCTCGAAATCATCTATTCGTATCACCAAGTTTTGTTCATAAAATTTCTATTTTGATCCGAACAACATAATCATTCAAGCATTCATCCGACAAATTCTCAAAATTTGACAATATCATTCTCAGTTGAAGCTGTTCCATCAATTCCTAAAACAATTATTCGATCGCCTACACTTATCATCAACATGCACCACATCATATTTGTTTTTGACTCAAATCTATATGAGATATCACATAGGTCATCTTATGGGTCTGTAACATTCACTTTGATTTGGCGGTCAAGTCTTCTAGGGTCAGCTGCCCCGAAGCTATGCTCGATAGTTGTGGATCATTAATGAAGGGCAGTCACTACGAACCATGATATATCTTATTTCGAAGCCAAATCACGTTCCGTTGATTTCTATGGGACTACCCAAATTCAAATAAAATTATTTCTACCTGCGCAACTGAGGCGCAACTATCCTCCGAGTAACGCACTACCGCCGATGATTCTGCAATTCATGAAACATCTATTCCTATTGAGTTCAAGTCTATCTACCCACGATCGACACCCGAGATGCTAAACACATCGAAATAATCGTCGATGACTTTATAGTCTCGTACTGATCGATCACAAAGTTTACGATCAACCAATTCGATATTCTCGTATTGCTATTTTCGAAATCTCGATATCATTGGCTCGTTCAGTTTTGTATTCCCACATCGTGCTTACTTTTCTAGTGTATCGATTTCAAAAGCGTGAGGGTCACTTTGAATCTATATCAATGTCAACTTAACTCGTATCACATATATCCAAGTTCATAACGGACTTTTCTTATTTGCATCACATTGTTTATAGATTTGCCGTATCCCGCTGTACTTCGATCGCGTAACTGAGTTACCGATTATCCAACATCGAACCCTCAAGTTATACGATCACGTCCTCTAAGTTGCACGTGATTTAGTCGTACTCAAATGAGTTTCGTCTCAACATAACCAACTATTTTCATAGGCACGAATCCCACATCAAACAACTTTTTCACCGAGTTCACAATTCGTGCGATCAGATTACAATTCGTATCGCCAACATTTTTATCGAGTTTGCAAGTCGTGCGACCCGATTACAATTCGCATCGCCAACATTTTTTATCGAGTTCGCAAGTCGTGCGATTCGATTATAACATTGAGTTTCCTATTCCGCCGATCCGATTATTATCTCGAAGCAAAACCGTTTTGCTAGTCCCGGTCGTTCAACCGACCTATAAATTTTCGTCCGACGTATCATTCAATGATACAAGTACCGCCTTACTGTTTTAGTCGATTATCGAAGAACACTTGCATCAACATACCGTCATACAAATTTTTCCATCGAGTCTCGATACTATCCCGTCCGTTGTGGACATGTCTTTCGCAATTCTCACAACGTGTCGATGCAATCCATCGCACAAGTAGTATTGCATATACCACTCAGAATCGAGCCATTTATCGCATCAGTGGTATGGCATATACCACTCGAAAATCAAGTTGTTTCCCTCGCATCATACTCGGTATGAACCAATAATCTTATTCTGACTCAAGATTTCTGCAATGATCATGCCGATCACAACCGCAACTTTTTGATTAATCAAAATCTAACACAACTCGGCCAATGTATTCATTTTCCAACACAAGTTCGGTGCACAATCGAACCGATTTTTTTATATCAATTTATGATTTCTCTTCCATCCGTTGCACCTCGTGCAACGATTTATTTCCGCATCCGTTGCACCTCATGCAAAGATTTATTTTCGACATCCGTTGCATCTCGTGCAACGATTTAGTTCCACCATCCATTGCACCTCGTGCAACCATTTATTTCTGATATTCAAAGCCAATGCTTGAATCCGTTCAACACATTTGATATTAACTTTCACGTTCATTGCAACGCATCATTCACAATCAACTCGTTGCAATTCATGCAACACATCTCGTAGTTTTTGTTATATCGATGCAACTAACATTTTTCATACCGACTTGCTGCATTGAACAACAAATATCTCGATTCACATTTCACAACGTGTTGCACTTGCAGCAACAAACATTTTACGACTTTTTCAGCAAATATCATGTAATTTCCAAAACGCATGCGGCAAAATTATACGACTTGTATTAGACTTATTGTATGGAACATCCAGTGCGGCATCGAGTAGAGTCAATAAAGATTTGATTGTGGTGGGCAACTTTTGGAATTTGAAACGAAGCAAGTATCCTGAGGAAATTAAACCTAGAGCTCTAATACCAACTTGTCACGGCCCGACTCGAGAAATTGTTCATCCTCACTTGATTTCACTGAATCGATCGTCCTCGCTGGGACGTGATGTCGTATGAGTCTGGAGTTGCACTCGTACAAGGCAAGATGACAAGTTCTTAAATTGGTTATCTTTGATTTGTTATACACAGCGGAAGAAAACAGAGTCATAATTTAGTTTCACAGAGTATATGAAACAATTTTCTTTATTCGATAAGCAGCGTAACATTACAAAGGCTTTCAATAGCCCAAATAAATCATGCCAAATTGGCTTACAACACTCAGGTTCTCTCTTTTTCGCAAAGGATTTACCATTCTATACATCATGTCTTCTATATCTCGGCCGTATCATACTGTTGCAAGTTTGAGCGTCAATGTGGTCGCACGCCTTAAAATGCTACAGCATTTCCTGCCTCAGCGCGTTCAAACGAAGCTTCGTCGTGAGCAATCTATTCCCCACGTCCTGCAAGAAATGTGGTGGGGGATCACTACTAATCCTTTCGCATACTGATATTGACCCACTTTACGAAATTGGCATTAAGTAGATATATGAATCATGCAGCTTAACTTGCGATCTTTCTATTTTTACCTTAGGATCAGTTTTATGGCATGTTCAAAAATAGTAAAGCATGTTATCATGGCAAGAATACTATGTTTGATTCATGTGAGCAAATAGGCAGACAACATATAGCAATCTCGTGTTTGTTTTGTGGTGCAACTTCTTACCAACTCGATGCACTTGCCCTTACACCGACGCAAGATGAATACGCCTACCATCTTTTCCTGCATATCATAAGTGATCTCTGTGCAGGATCTCTTTGTGCCTACACTTTTAGCCCACCATTCTTTTAACTATATGACGGTCGTGTTGACACAAAATTACAGTCAACCAAATATTGATAAAATTGACAATATGATACTTGTGATACTTCAATATGACACATGAAGCCTGAACTCAGTACAAGACGGACAAAGGCTCGTACCTGCAGTGCTCAAAGTTTTGAGTCTGTATTTTACACTTTTCTTGAGTCTAGACATATGTAAACTGAGTCGTACTGAGCAATTTGGGACTTAACCTATACCTATACCACAAACCAAAAGCTCCACAAAAATCAAAGTAGCCCATTAGCCCTCTGGACCAGTTCTGTCTCATGGAGATAGTTCGGGCCGAACTCTGCCTCCACACAGAGTTCGGGCCGAATTCTGTCCCCTAAAATCTAGGACCCTAATTTTTAGGGTTGGCGGGATGCTAGTTGTCCAACGGCCAAAATTTTGAATTTGACCCAGAATTCTGGCCGAATTCTGCCTACCTAGAAACCTATAAATAGGCCTTGAATTCTCTCATTTTCAATCATCCAATCTTCTCTTCTCTTCTCTTCTCTTCTCTCTAAAACCTTATACAAGCCATACCCTTCTCATCTACTAGCCACAAGCTTCCTAAGCCTCAAAGTGCTCAGTACTTTTCAGTTAGGAGTTTGTGCAAGAGTTCAAGAAGTCGCTTGAAAAATTCTAAGCATCGCCACTACGATCTCTGTAAGAAGTTGACGTGCTCTTCTGAAGAAAAGGCACGAGATGTAACTACTATTTCACAAATAGTGGATTTAATTATGAGCTAGAGTTCTCAGGCCTGGACTAGTCCTCCACGAGGGAAACCAGGTTAAAATCGGCTGTGTTTGCGTATGCTTTCTCGCTCTTTACTACTTCCGCATTTACTCTGATTATTTACTGTTGGTGATAGAGTTTAATTTTTAATTGAACATTATTGTCATAAACTCTATTCACCCCCCTCTAGAGTTGCCTATTTGTTCTTCAATTGGTATCAGAGCTCTGTTCTCTCAACAAGGACTAACATCCTAAAGCTGATCCATGGCAACCACACAATCCATGATTTCCAATCACGGTGAAGGGTAGTCCACTCATAGGCCTCCCCTATTTGATGGAACAAACTACACCTATTGGAAAACAAGGATGAGCTTTTATCTCAAGTCGCTAGACTTCGACCTGTGGACCATTGTTACCGATGGTTACAAAAAGTCCGCCAGGATAGTTGTCAATGGTGATCTCGTTGAGAAACCACACGACAAATATTCTGACGAGGAGAAGAAACAGGCGAGTCTAGACGCAAGAGCTATTAATGCTTTATTTTGTGCAATAGACAGGAATGAGTTTAACAGGGTCTCAACATACACCACCTCTCACGAAATATAGAGACTTCTAGAAGTGACGCATGAAGGACCCCACCCAAGTCAAGGAGTCAAAAATAAGTCGTCTCACTCAAGAATATGAGGCATTCGAGATGAAGCCAAATGAGACGATCACACAAATATTTACAAGATTTTTCGACATCATCAACCCCTTGCCTTCTCTCAGCAAACAATGTACAAATCACGAGAAGATCCGCAAGCTACTTAGGGGGCTACCAAAGATTTAGAACCCTAAGGTGACATCCATTATACAAGAAAATGATCTCACTACAATGTCCATGGAGACTTTGATGGAAAAGCTGATGACTTATTAGCTTGACCTCAAAGACTTCGAAGAGCCTGCTCCTAAGACAAAGAAGATTGCCCTTAAAGCTCACCGTCAAAGGGCTGATCCTGAAGAGACGGATGACGACAACTCGGAAGGTGATGATCAAGCTCTCCTTGTCCGCAACTTCAAGAAATTCCTTTGCTTCAATCGAAGAAAGAAGGAACCACAAGAAGATGGCGAAGAAGAGCCAACATGCTACGGCTGCAAGAAGACTGGACACGTCCGAAAAGACTGTCCATTCGCAATGAAGAGCAACCGATATGAGAAACCATACAAGAAGGCTTCCTCAAGAAAATATACCAACACAAGCATTTGGAATGAAAGCGAAGCTAGTAACTCCGAAGAAGAAAAGGACTCTCCTCAAGACACCGCCAATGTATGCCTTATGGCAACATCCGATAAGGTAACTAGCGAAACTCTCGATGATTTCACTTTTGATGAGCTTGGCGATGCATTCAATGATTTACTCAATAACCACAAGAAAGTCATTAGTAAATATAAACATGCCAAGGAGAAGATCAAAAGTTATGAAGTCGAGATTCAAAGACTCTCTTCTTTGCTTGATAATATTAGAGACACTTCACCCACTGAAGTCACAAATGAGGTGTCTAAGCTTAAATTAAGCCTACATGATGCCGAAGCATGTATTAAAAAGCAAACACAAGAGATCACAGCGCTCAACACTGAGCTTGCTGAAGAAAAGAATAGACACAAGATCTCTATTACTAAGATTTATGGTTTGAATGGTAAGATTAGTGAACTGCAAGCTGTCTCTAAGAAATTAGAAACTAGATTAGGAAAACAGGTTGCTCAACCTCAAACCCAATCATATGGGACACACACAAAGCACAACACTACTCAAACTAGTCAAACACGTCATCCACCTGCAGCACGCAAACATGCTTACATGTACACCCACTTCCATAAAGCACACAAACCACATGCATGTAGGAATTATTCTCATAACTATCATTCTAATATGACACATAATCACCATACTACACATAGATATAATCATCACTATGTTGCTCATAAACAAAATCACCACCATACTGCATATAGGTATAATCATCATCCTGCTGCCACATATAGTCATCATCATGCTACTCCACACCACTCTTACCATGCTACATATAGACATCATCATGCTACTCCACACCACTCTTACCATGCTACATATAGACATCATCAATATGCTCCAAACATAAATAGGAATGCTATTTGTACCTATTGTGGATTACATGGACACATCTCACCACAATGTAGAGTTAGGAGATTAGTAGATATGAATATATATGCATGGTTGCCAAAAACTAACTTTTTAGGACCCTCAAGAACTTGGGTACCAAAGGTCACATCTACTCTTGATGTAGGTGGACCATCCCTCCTCAACTAAGAGTAAGTGGATTATTGATAGTGGATGCTCGCGACATATGACGGGAGACGCAAATCTTTTCGCATCACTATCGATGAAGAGAGAAGGATATGTATCCTTCGGCAACAACCTAAAAGGGTATATTATAGGTAATGGTACTATTGGTCATCCTCCTTCTCCTGTAATAAAGGATGTCTGCCTAGTGACCGAGTTAAAATATAACCTGCTCAGCATAAGTCATCTTGCTGATCATGGATATGATATTAACTTTGGACAAAATAAATGCTATATTTATGATAGGTCAACAAGAGACATCGCTTTTGAAGGGATAAGAGAGGATAACATTTACATTTTCTATCTATCTAGAGATACTAACAGTGCAGGAAGATGCCTTTATGCTCACAAGGATAAGAGATTACTGTGGCTCCAGTGTCTTGGTCATGCAAATATGGATACTATATCCAGGCTATCGACTAAGAAGCTAGTTAGAGGCTTGCCCGACATCACATTCAAAAAGGACACGGTATGTGCCGAATGTGAGTTAAATAAGGCAACCAAGTCCTCATCTCATTCCATAAATTCTGTAAGTACTACTAGACCCTTGAAATTACTTCATATAGATTTATTTGATCCTAGTAGAGTAGCCAGTCTTGGTGGAAAACTCTACGCTTTTGTTATAGTAGATGACTTTTCTAGATTTATTTGGGTTTTCTTTCTTATAAACAAAAGTGATACCATTTTTGTTTTCAAAATTTTTGCTAAAAAGGTTCAAAACGAAAAATGCTACATGATTACTCGGATCCGAAGTGATCATGGAGGCAAATTCGAAAATACTAATTTTGAAAAGTTTTATGATTCAAATGGTTTTGATCATGAGTTTTCTTGTCCAAGAACTCCTCAACAAAATGGTGTTGTGGAGCGAAAGAATAGGACTCTTGGCAATATGGCTAGAGTTATGTTGAATAAATTTTTACTTCCGAAATATTTTTGGGCTGAAGCTGTCAGTACAACGTGCCATATTTTAAATAGGATGCTCACTCGTCCTATTACGAAGAAAACACCCTATGAGCTTTGGTTTGGAAGAACTCCAAACATTTTATATTTTAGAGTTTTTGGTTGTCGATGTTTTATCCTTAACACCAAAGACAACTTAGGCAAATTTGATGCCAAAGCTGACGATAGTATTTTCTTTGGCTATGCTGCCAAGAGCAAGGGATATAGAGTATTCAATAAATGCTCATTAATTATGGAAGAGTCTACCAATGTGACTTTTAATGAGGATAATAGTGCAGCAGCTACTCTTAACGATGATGTTGTGCCATCAACTTCTACTCCGATGAATACCACCACTGAAATTAATTCTCTGAAGGGCTTGCCAAAGAAATTCTCTTTCAAGCCGTCATATCCAGAAAACTTGGTAATAGGTGAGGTTTCACGCAGAGTAAGTACTCGATCATCATTAAGAGACTCCATTGCTAGCACTGCCTTCATCTCACAAATTGAGCCTAAAAATATTTTAGAAGCTTTTAATGATAAATTTTGGATTTCTGCCATGCAAGAGAAACTCAACCAATTCGAGAGGAGCCAAGTCTAGGAACTTGTTCCTAGGCCGGCAAATCACTCGATTATTGGTACTAAATGGGTTTTTCGAAACAAAATAAATGAAGATGGTTCAGTTACACGCAACAAAGCTCGTCTAGTAGCTCAATGATACAACTAAGAGGAAGGTATCGACTACGATGAGACGTATGCTCCTGTTGCAAGACTGGAATCCATCCGGATGCTTTGCGTATTTGCTAACTTTCAAAATTTTAAACTGTTTCAAATGGATGTTAAAAATGCTTTCTTGAATGGATTTATTAAGGAGGAAGTTTTTGTAAAACAACCCCATGGTTTTGAAAATCACAAATTTCCCGACCATGTTTTCAAGCTCAAGAAAGCGCTATATGGCCTCAAACAAGCCCCTCGAGCTTGGTATGAACGCCTAAGCAATTTCTTGCTTGAAAAAGGTTTTTCAAAAGGGAAAATTGACACTACACTGTTTATCAAAAGTTTTCAAAACACTATTCTTTTAGTACAAATCTATGTAGATGATATCATATTCGGTTCTACTAATGAAAATCTTTGCCAAGATTTTGCTAAGTGTATGCAGAACGAATTTGAGATGAGCATGATGGGGAAGCTCACCTACTTCCTTGGATTGCAAGTCAAATAAATTTTGCAAGGAACTTTCATCAACCAGTCTAAATATACAAAGGATATGCTGAAGAAATTTGATCTTGACAACGTCAAACCAATCAGCACCCCTATGGCTACTTCGACCAAGCTGGAACCTGATGAAAGCGGCAAACCTGTTGACCAACGTAAGTATCGAGGTATGATTGGTAGTTTACTTTACTTAACTGCTAGTCGTCCCGATATCATGTTTAGTGTGTGCTCGTTATCAAGCCAGTCCTAAGGAATCACACATGTCCGTCGTTAAGCGTATCTTTCGATACCTTAAGGGTACTGTTACAGTGGGCTTATGGTATCCCAAATCCACATCTTTTGACCTTATTAGTTATTCAGATGCTGATTTCGCAGGATGCAAAGTCGACCGTAAAAGTACAAGCGGTACGTGTCATTTATTAGGTAAGGCTCTAGTCTCTTGGTTTAGCAAGAAGCAGAATTCTGTCGCACTATCCATAACAGAAGCTGAATATATTACAGCTGGTCGTTGTTGTGCATAAATTCTGTGGATGAAGCAAACCCTTGAAGACTACAACCTTTCATATATGCACATTCCTATATTCTGTGATAACACTAGTGCCATCAATCTCACTAAGAACCCTATATGTCACTCACGCACGAAATATATTGAAATATGTCACCACTTTTGCGTGATCACCAGCAAAATGGTACTATTAACTTAGAATTTATTGACACTGATCATCAGCTAGCAGATTTCTTTACAAAACTACTATCCGAAGAGCGTTTCAACTTTCTTTGTCGTAAACTAGAAATTTTGGATGAAGCTGTTATTCATTAAAGTAACATGCGTAAATATCGATTATGTCTTGATTCTTTATGATGAAATTGCTATGGGTACAAGCCGAAAGGGTCCTTCTGACAACAAGGCGTAAAAGCCTAAGCGACACGGTGCACTAGTCCTCAGGACTACCGCTAGCTGGGATCCGGCCCCTACAGCTACCCCATGGCATCTTCAAAATATTGAATGGTGGCATAATTCCTTGTTTATTACATGCTATACTTTTATTTATTACATGCTAAATTCAAATTTTCAAGCTTCATTTTTTTAGCTTTCACTTGTTGTTATTCTCTTTGGACTTCTAAATTTTGTATATGCATCCATCCATAATTTTACTCCTTTTAGTCTCATTCATTTTTCAAACTTCATTGTTTAGCCTGATTTCTGTTCTGGCCACAGAATCCAGAATTCGGGCCGAACTTTGCCTAACACAGAGTTCGAGCCGAATTTGGTCTGGTCCTTCCAGAACTGCAAGCGGGCTCAGCCGCTGATCAAAATTTGATCCAATGGTCCAAAATTGCTCCGACCATTCGAACCCTTACAACTATAACCGGGTTCTCCCTCTCTCTCTCCTCCATTGCCTGTCACGCCCCGATCCCGGAGGATCGAAAACTAACCACTGGGCGTGATGCGGTACAAGTCTAGATTGTACTTGTACAAGACAAAACCATTACATTTCCTGGTATTTCTCAGAAAATATCGACAACACAGCAAAACCAAGCAGATAAATTGAAGTCACACAAGATATGAAAAAATGTATCTCTTTATTGATAATCATAATGGATTACAAGACTTGCAGCGGAATACAGAGTTTACAATTGATTACAAGACTCTTGAATAGCCAACAGAATGTATACACTTGCCCTTTAGGCTACAACTGAATATACCGACTTCTTTACAATAAACTTTGCCAATATGGCTACAATCTCACTGGTACAACTGAGTTACACTGTTCCATACATTATGTCCCGTATAGCAGAAGGCATCGTCTTGCAAGAAGAGCTTCTGCACACCCATCCGATTCATCGATGCCAAGCACTGATTCACAGGATTTTCCCCAAGCAAACACCTGTAATATTGCCCACAACATGGGTCAGTACATCATCAATGTACTGGCAAGCGGTGCTGGCCCAACTCACCTAAGAAGACAACACTAAGTAATCATGTTACAGAATATTATTAACAGTGGTCTTTCTCGTTGCCTTAGGGTCAATTTCATGTTATAGCCGACAAGAAGTAAAGCATGCAAATCTCATAGCCAACATAATTTAAAGCATACTGTTATCACCCTTTGGTGATTCTTACCCACGATCGTATAGCCATCCCTGTACATTTATAATACTTACTCTGCCTGTACAAGACATTGTTAGGAACAATATTATGATTCAATATAAATATCACCGTTCAGGTGAATCTTACCAACAGCCGACATCCTTTCCTATATTTGAGTAATAACTCACTCTGCCTGCATAAGACATCATTAGCACTGGACCTATCTATATGAAGGTCACTGGCGATACGCCATCTTGGACCAACTTACAGGTATACAGCGCCCTTGCCAGTGCAGGTAGCTAGCCCCACTGCAAGTCCTGTATACCGTGCTACTACTTCAGCACTGCTACTACTTCAGCATTGGTTTCTCCCAGGACGAACCGGGTTCCATGGCCCAGGAATACCGTTCGAGAAATCACCTTGTCGACAAGTTGTCCATGACCATGCAACTATATGCAACTTATCTAAGAAGAAAACATATAATGCATGATAAGAAAAACTAAGTAACTCAGCCACCATTCTCATTCATATTGCCATCTTGCCATCTTGCCTTGAGCTAACGCTCACATTATCATCTGCCCAATCCAGGGTCTTGGCGTAATCAACATTCTACATCGGCACAGGATAATAGAATGTTGTTACCCAATGCCTTGCCACATCTTTGATACCATACATCTTTCCAACCAACTCAATGTACTCACCGCCCAATTTCTGGGACTTAGCATCTGTTTAGCATACATTCGTTCGAATGCAAATCAAGCATACTCACTGCCCAGTTCTTGGGTCTTAACATCTGTTTTGCCATCTATTCATTGAGCCAAAGCTCGATATACTCACCGCCCAAGTATTTGGGACTTTGCCTTCACCTGTCATGTATTCATCGCAACATTGTACAAGCATACAATTCATTTAGCCACAACAGTTTACGTTCAGGTGATTATTATCTTTCATTATCTTTCCAAACTCCATGCAAGGTGTTATTGAGCAACACAATAAGAAACATAGCACACTATCCTTTATTTTAAGCGTGAAGCTAAAGGATCTTTGAAGGGTTCAACACTACTCACATTCATAGGACGATTCCTGCCACGATCGCATAGCCTTCCAAGCGATCCTTCGCATAATCCCAAGTCCAACAAGGCTTCATCGAACCAATCATCCATCATAAGGCATCTTGCGGGTCGGGACACTACATTTTCACCTTCCAAACTTCTCAAAACACCTCCTTTTCAAACCCTAACCCTAGTTTTTCCATCCTAGTGCATCTTTCTTCTCAAAACTCAAGGAGAAGGATTCTTGCACCATTCTCTTCCATCTTTCATCAACCAATTGAGGTATATTTTCACGCTTCCCTCCATCTAGATTTCCTCAATTTTCTTCATTAATTTATGGCTCCCAAGTTGTTTAATAGAGGAAAGAGGCTTCGAACCGAGGGTGCATCCTCTTCGGATCCTCCTCTTCGTGCTGAACAACCCGTTGAACAACCTATGCAACCCATTCACCCGTTGTTTAATCCACCTCGTCCACTCGACCCCAACACGTACGATGACCGAATATTTGTGTCACTAGATGCTTCCAATGAGTGGTTTAGTGATTTTCGATCACGTCCCGTATACGCGGGTCATCCTATAAATTTTACCATCTTTTCACAATATGACTCATTATTTCATGATCTATGTCGTGATGAACTTGTCACTATAAATTTCGTTATCTATCTCAATGCCATCCAAATTTTTTACTGCAATCTTACTCATGATGATACGCATCTATTTTCACGTGTTGCTGGCATTGATATTTCTTTTGATGATTTTGACTTAGCTGAATACCTTGAAATTCCGGAGACAAACTCTTGGGAGAAACTTGTCGAAGCTCGCAAGTTTCAATTTCCCGATGGGTCATCCCTAGAAAGCTTTATGGACGATTTGTGTACCCCTAACACACATCCACGCAAGCTTCACGCCAAGTTTCTCAATCCTTACTTCTATGAACTTCATCGCATTGTCTTTAACACGATTCTGTCCAAAGCGAGATTGACTGATGAGGTTACATACTTTGAAATCTCTGCTTTGTATCACCTATATTTTCATGTTCCTTTTAATCTTCCACGTATCATGATGGACTGGATGATTAATGCTAGGAAGAAGCCAAGATCCTTGGTTTATGCTCTTTATCTTCCTATGGTCTTTCGTGCCTTTCGTGTCCCTCTTGATGAGTGCCAATTCCTACCTGCCCCTGCCTTCCTATCTAAGGAACGATGGCTTCAGGCGGCGATTGGCTCACCTGCTGTGTCTGAGCACTTTAACGATGAGCCTGACGCACCTGCTCTTGGACAGGATGCGCCTCCTCCTCCTCCTGCTACTCTTGAGTCACTACAGACTATGCTTCGCGATCGATTCACTTTAGAGGATGATCGCTGGACTCAGCTTGACTACCGTACCACCATGCAGATGAGTGCCATTAGCAACTCACTGCAGGATATTCGGTACTCTATGTCCCGACATCCTTCTATGCCTATTCTTATGGAGCGGGAACCGACTCGCGATGGATACCGTATTGATGGTCCTTGGGTTATCCGCTACCTGGATCCGGATGCGACTTTCGTGGACCCTCGTCGGTCCTTCACTGATCCATCCGACGACGCTGGGCCTTCACGAGTTCCGTGATGGATGTCGATTTCTACTTGCTGCTGCTGCTGAGGATCTTAGTTTATGTTTTTCTGCATTTTGGATTGTTAGTTGATGTAGTTGTTTTTCTGCACTTTGGTTGTATTAGAATTCTCTATTATGTGTGACTCTTGAGACGGTTTATGCAGTCTATCAGTTTACATGCAGTTTCTTCTATTATTTTTTGGTGTGCTTGCCAGTTATTATTTCTGGTTGTTTGATAAATGCCAAAATGGGGAGAAATATTTTGCTATATTCATATTCATATTCATATTCATATCATATTTTCTAGCATTGTGTATCTGTGCTTTGGAAAAGAATGTATTTATCAGGACAATAGGAACCGAGCAATGTTTACGGGGGAGCTATTGCTAGCTCTGCACTGATTACGGAGAAGCTACGCTACTGTTCTTTAATGTGTCCAGGTATGAACATTGAATATACAAATATCATTTTATCAATTATCAATATGGGGGAGATTGTTGACACAAAATCACAGTCAACCAAATATTGATAAAATTGACAATATGATACTTGTAATATTTCAAAACGACACATAAAGACTGAACTCAGTACAAGACGGACGACGGCTCGTACCTGCAGTGCTCAAAGTTTTGAGTCTGTATTTTATACTTTTCTTGAGTTTAGACATATGTAAACTGAGTCGTACTGAGCAATTTGGGACTTAACCTATACCTATACCACAAACCAAAAGCTCCACAAAAATCAAAGTAGCCCATTAGCCCTCTGGACCAGTTCTGTCTCATAGAGAGAGTTCGGGCCGAACTCTGCCTCCACACAGAGTTCGGGCCGAATTTTGTCCCCTACAATCCAGGACCCTAATTTTTAGGGTTGGGTGGATGCTAGTTGTCCAACGGCTAAAATTTTGAATTTGACACAGAATTCTGGCCGAATTCTGCCTACCTGGAAACCTATAAATAGGCCTTGAATTCTCTCATTTTCAATCATCCAATCTTCTCTTCTTTTCTCTCTAAAGCCTTATACAAGCCATACCCTTCTCATCTACTAGCCACAAGCTCCCTAAGCCTCAAAGTGCCCAGTACTTTTCAGTTAGAAGTTTGTGCAAGAGTTCAAGAAGTCGCTTGAAAAATTTCAAGCATCGCCACTGCGATCTCTGTAAGAAGTTGACGTGCTCTTCTGAAGAAAAGGCACGGGGTGTAACTACTATTTCACAAATAGTAGATTTAATCCTGAGCTAGAGTTCTCAGGCCTGGACTAGTCCTCCACGAGGGAAACCAGGTTAAAATCGGCTGTGTTTGCGTATGCTTTCTCGCTCTTTACTATTTTCGCATTTACTCTGATAATTTACTGTTGGTGAAAGAGTTTAATTTTTAATTGGACATTATTGTCATAAACTCTATTCACCCCCCTCTAGAGTTGCCTATTTGTTCTTCAGGTCGCTGGCGTCACCACGCCAGAATGGACTATATTCTTCTCTCAATTTGGGTAGCCCGGCGCCTCCCGTTACGGGTTGCTATCCCAATAACCGGAGAACATACCGCTGCTTACCATCATCGCGGCTTTCACATCATTAACCGATCGCTAGTCGTCTTAAAGATGTACACCCACAAGATTAACTATCCTTCCTAGGCCGAACGGTCCCGGTGCCTCGGCCAATTAACTCATTCGAGGGAAATCATTCAACCCGTGCACGGGCTATATACTCAAGTCCATTCGACCATGCAACGCGCGTCTTACTCAAAGAACCAAACATAGTCTTGAGTCCGAAACTCAGACTTCACATCGTCTCGTATTTCTCTTTCTTTCAGTGTTCTCACTCTTTCTTTCTCTTTCGATGTTCTCACTCTTTCTTTCTCTTTCTTTGTTCTCATATTTTTTGTACAATTTCATTCATCATTTTAATGTTCCATGGCACCATGTCCCAATTCAATGTTAGCCAAACGAATGACCCTAAGGCCCCGAACATTCTGAGGCACCATGCCACATTCGACAGTTTTGTCACATTCGCAACGTAGCCATCTTTTATAAGTCTTGTACACATACGCATGCTTCGACTGTCACTCCCCAGTCCCAAAATACGTAGGATCGAGCCACGTGGCATTGGCTAGCTACGTATTCAACCAGACTCTAGTTTGACTAGAATACATATAAGTTGTTCAAAATGGTGTAACTATCACTACATGAACTCTATATCTCAATACAAGTGGCAGAAACATAAGAGAGGGAAATATGAATACTGGTCTGCAGCCCAATAATCATACTTGTCTGAATAAACTCGGAAAGATAATATGAGTCTATAAATACTACGCTACTAAGCAGATACAATAACAGTAAATGAAACATATAACTCTGAAAGATTGAATACCTGTAATGAAATGAATACCATCAACAATCCAGCAAGACGCTCAACAAAACCTACTCAGCCAACCTGGAAGAAAAACAGGTCCTCAGAGGGACGCAACAAGGTACATAATATACAAGCCAAGTGTACGACAGTAATTAATGAAAAAATAAAGTATAGTAAGACTGATAAAGTGGGTGAATCTAACATAACCAACTAATATGAAAATACAATTTGAAAATATCACTCGAACACGCAGGCTATCACGGTGTACCCCGGAGACCTGATAGGCACTCCAGAAAACTACGAATACCCCACAATCCGTAAGGAACCTGTGGCAAACTACAAAATCTCTGAATCTTTGGAATGAGACAACGACATGCTACGAGGGAAAGTAGCCTAAGCGTACGATGTATGTTCTTCCCTCCCATGTGACCTTGCGAATCGTATCCATGAGACGCTCGGCCGGATCCTCTAACTTGGACATCGAGTCATAAAGTAAATACAGTGAAAATCACAAGTCATCGTCTTAGAATAAATTATGAACTTCCGTATAGCAGGATGTAATCATGTACGGAAATCCGACAGTATGTAGTAACCATGCATATGTTCTAGGGTCCGAATGTACCCCGCAACGGATTGTCACGATAACGTAAAATATGAACATCTAGTATCGATACCCGATGGCGCTAACGCCCA
The DNA here is from genome assembly GCA_029216955.1 of Iris pallida. Lineage (NCBI taxonomy): Eukaryota > Viridiplantae > Streptophyta > Magnoliopsida > Asparagales > Iridaceae > Iris > Iris pallida. Next base: position 8,569,954 of record JANAVB010030420.1, on the reverse strand, counting down.
TCGGCACCCGAATGTTATTCGGACACGAAGTACCGTACACGGTCCTAGGTGTTTCAACAATATAATCAAGCAGGTATTTAAAAGCTAAATATTTTAAACTGAAGTACAAGATTGGCAAGGTACACTTGCCTGGCTTCGAATGCTGTTGAGAAGTAACTGGTCCAATGTCCAAGTCCAAAGAGTCCAGTAAACCTAGAGAAATAATTTAGGACTAATTAATTCATTAATGTACTGATATGGATCTATCATACAGAGGGACATTAATAAGGCCTTGGTTCAACCAATTTATAATATAAGGAGAATTTGCTATTTAACAAACGAAAACCTTCTTAATATTTTTTATTTGTTTAATAAAACTTAGGCTAACAGCATTAAATAAGTATTCAGAAATTTTAAATCTACTATTAACGCACTTATTTCCATACCCTAACCCATTTGCTATGTATATAGCTACTATGGCTTCAATCCTAGCTTATGCATTCTGTTTCTTCCAACTTCTTTTAATCACACTTGAAAATTTACCAACCGTTCGACAATAGCAATCCCTTATTTTCTGTAATCTTTAGAAATCCATGCATACTACTTCTTTCTACTAGCCTTTAGGCCACACACACACAGCCATGATAACCTAATACCATCACTTCATCATTTTGCACATCTCTACTTGTCAGGGTTGTGAACAACAGCATGGATACTGTTACATTTCATTTCGTAACTAAGAGGCCACACATATAAGCTAAGGAAAATGAAGAAGCAAATATAAAGCACCCCATCCCCCCTAATAGAACCATGGCAAGTATGACCCCTATGCTACAACATTAAATCAAAGGAAGGAAGTGTATTTATGCACGTCCTGCGTGCAAGGGCAGTCGGAGATGAGGTTTCATACCAGAAATGAGAGAGGTGTGCTCCGCTCCCTGGTCGGTCGGACGGGGGCCTCGTCAGGAAGGCACGGTGGAAGGAGACGGCAAACTCAGGGATAGCCACAAAACGTCGCACACGCGTGGAGACGCTGGTGTAGTCACTCAACGCCGGATTAGAGTGGTCGACGGTGCCCAGGGTGTAGCTCCGGCGACTGTTTCCGCCCTTCCGTGTGGAGGTGTCGACCCGTGTCTCGGCGGCGGCCTCGCATGGGCTGCGCGACAGAGGGGGGTTGCTACTGCCCACCTCGCGGCGGTTAGGATGCTGACAAATGGCTAGGAAAACTCGGCCAGTCGTCGATGACATGGCCAGAGGGAGCAGGGGCGGCTAAGAGAAAAGGGAGATAGGGCTTGAGATGGGGGGAAGGCGAAGGACATGACAAATATATATAAAAGAGAGGGGGAGAGCTGTCTAGCTGGGACCAGCGTGCTCTCACGTCCTGCCATTGGCAGTGGGCTACAGTACTGTGAGAACGAGAAGATGTACAGTAGTTTATAGGTAGAATGATGGGTCGGGTTGGTAAGGGTTTAAACTCGTCCGCCCTAACTCAGGGGGGCGTTTGGTTCAAGTTTTTTGTGGCTTGGGAATGAGTTTTGAATTTCTTATCCATATTTGCTATATTTAGGATTGGGAATGAGGAGGGAATAGGAGCAGCTTAGGTGGAAAGCTATTCCCACTGACTTGGGAAAGCTATTCCCAAGTCCTCCTTGGGAATAGATTTGTTTTCCTAGAAATGATGTTTGGCTATTTTGTTTGGACGGTTATACTTTCCCTTTATTTTTAAAATTTCAACTTTTATCGCAAACATGTGAATCATTATGAAATTAATGAAAGGGTATCAAAGAAAAACTAAATAAATTAATATTTCTATCCTTTTGTAAACAAAAAATGGAGATGAAAATTTTTAAAATTTTGAACTACCTATTTCCAAACTAACCAAACATGAAACATGGGTATGGGAATGTTGAATTCCTTTCCCATGGAAAAAGAATTGAAAACATATTCCTATGAATACAAAAACTTGATCCAAACGAGCCCTTGCGGGTTGGATACTGGGGAGACCCGTTGACCCGAACCCGTTAGGAGAGAACCGTTGGAGTGTTCAATTTGAATGAGAGGGTTTGGGATTAACGGGTTTTGATTGGTGGATCCACCCGTTAGTCAACTAAGGGATCCTAAGTTATGCTGCTGCTGCTTGCTTAGTCGGGCTTGGGCCCTGACATGGGCTGGCTAAGAAAGGAAAAATTAAGAAGGAAAAGTTGTAGGGTTTTGGGTTTATTTAATAATTGCTAAGTCCAATCTAGTTAGAAAAATATATATAGAATTTCCATTTTCTTTTTAAAAAATAATGATATCATTAACAAGGCTAGGTTTCTAACTAGGTTGGAATTAATTCAAGGAGGTTTAACACAAAAGTTTTGGCTTGTATTATTTATTTAAAAATGTAATTGAAAGAAAATATTTGTTAAGCCCAAATCAATCAACAAAACTTAATGTAGATAATTTCATTTGAAAAGGAAAAATATAGTGCCTATAAGTCCTAGAAAATTATTTGTTCATATATTATCAAGCAAAAAAAATCAGATAATGAGAATAACAATCTATAGATAAAATTAATATTAGTGATATTATAAATATATACTCTAATTTAGTCTATTCATATGCGAGGTTGTTGCAAACTTAACCTAGTAATATTTGGTATATATACATGCGCACGCTTCGACACAAGTATTCTTTCTCCTTCGAGTCGTGCATTCGATGCACGCCTCGATATCGTATTTTCATGTTCTATGCCTTAGTGTTCAATGTTCCATGGCTCGTGCCTTAGGGCACTCGCCTCAATAGTCTTTCAATGTGCTAGCCTTCTAACTCGTGCTCGAAGGCACGAACGCTTGTACGCGGAGGCACTCGCCGATACAGTTATCCCATGTTCTTATGGCTTACGCACTGAGATGCTTGTTCAATAGCGACTCGTGCATTTGATGCACATTTTATTTCAATTGTTCTATTTAGTGTTCGACACGCACTATGATTTACTTTTCTTTGAGCCATGCTCGTGGACTCGATAGATTAACTAGCATACAACGGTACATTTTACTTAGGCATGACGGAGTAGGAAAGAAGGGTCAAAGTCCTCCCACCTTAAGCCGATACGCCTTGTCGTTTCGTCGAGCCAGTGCGGCTCGATTTCATAACTTTGTTTGCACGACCAACTCTTCTGACTTAGCCTTTCGAGCACTTCGTATTTCGTTAGATTATCCGACCGATTTGGCTTACCGTACCTAAGCCTCAGTCCGTTGCGAGGCGATGATTTAGTTTTGCGGATTCCGTTACAAACAAGGCAAAATATTGACCTCTTATATTTCAGCGTAAAAGTATAGCCTGCACACGAAACCAACTAAAATCAATATTCGTTCGAATTCGACTTGTGTATTGCATCGATTCGATTTTGTAGAATCTTCGAACCGACTCAATGCTTTCTCCCGGACAAACTTAACACTTGCATTGATCTTACTCGATGTATTCCTTGGTTCAACGTAACTCTTTGCATCGATTCGTATCGATACATATTTTGGGTCAACGCAACTCTTCGAGTTAACGACTCAACATAATGCACCATACGGAGTAGAACATTACAAAAATTGCACCTATCTAGTGTGTTGAAATACCACTTTCAATATATAAACGACTATAGATAAATACGGTAACTCACACGTGAAGTATACGAGTGCTATCGTTCCAGTTTGGTCCTGAGGGGGTGGTTCCTGATTTGAGAATATTCGCATGTCTACTAAGGTATTTCTTCGTCCGACTAGTACTAATGGATCCAAGATATAAGACCAGCCAGGTGAATATAAGTGATGCCAGTAAGATGGGTGATGTAAGCAAAAGAGTCCTGATCAGCCAGTCAAATAAGAACAATGTACTCAAAATGAATCCATAATACTACTCCGTGTAACCACCGTGTCGAGAATCAAATAAGAAATCAATGTAATAGTGCTTTAAACATGAATCATAGAAACTATCAAGTATGAAAACTGTCAGAGAATATACTCACCTGTCGTTCTGAGCTGTTGTACGGATTTGGTACCGAGTCAGAGTCCAAATAACCTATTTTATAAATTTACAATGTCAATAAATGATTTATAATCAAGAGTGATCTATCTACTATGTCTCTAGGTCGATTTCTAGACCAATTTGGTTTTATACTAGATAAGTATTCCAGGATACGCATACTTATTACTTGATGCTAACCTCCAACTATACTTGACACTGGCTACATATCCTATTCATCTATATGCTATTCTAGTACACATAGACAGTGTAGGATACTCAACTTTTATACCCTAATGCCTTGACCCTTACCTTGCCACCTGCACCATCGTATTCTAGGATGCATTTCCAACATTTGATACCATGCATATGTGAAATCCTCGGGTAAACAAGTAAATACTTGTTGGATATCATTCCTCAATAAAATCAAACACCCCTACAGTATGTATTTCCTTGACATTCCCTCTGGACACTTACAGGTACATTCCTGAACACCCCTATAACTACTATTGTTCCCAGCTTGATGGAATTTCACATCTGTGCAACACACCCTGTGAATCCCTTGATCAAATTGTTCCCATTTTTATACCCTCATCTAATGTTTCGGTTAACTATGGGGTCTTTTTACTTAAAATACCAATAAGAAGGGTTAAGTTGGTAATATAAGAATGGGTAAGGACTTGAATGGAAATTGGGGTTCAATCTCAACTGTTGTTTAAATTTTAATTCCAAACCGAAATCAAATTCTCTGTTCGAATGCTTGATGACTCCAAATTGAACTCTAAATAGATTTCTCCATATCTATAACCTCCTTTGATAAAACCTAGAATCTAGGTATAAATATATACCTAGCAGCCGATCCCACATCTTTCCGAACCCTAGGAAATCTACTTCTCCCTGCCGCAACAAGCAACGAGGAGGAGTCAGGAGCAATTGGGTTTCAGAAGCTACAAGAGGTATTCTCTCTAAACCTTAGAACTTCTTTTTATCTCAGATATCAAAATTAAAGGACAAGGGTGGGTGGTTGTCACGCCCCGCTCCCATTTACGGTGAGTCGAGTACGTAAACAGCATCCCCAAGCTACGTACTTTACGAACAAATCGGTATTCGTAACCATGATTATTGCCTGTAAGTTCTAGGATAAAGTATAGGGTAAAGCTAAACCATCAACAAATAACAACTAAGCACAATCACAGTACCATTCTTCTTTAATTTACATCTCACAACTTTGAGTTTTGTCTTCAAAAGATAGTACACAAACTACTCACTAATTATACAACCATATGTGTATCTCCCATAAGGATTAATATACATATAACTATACAAGAACACAAAATGAATTTGTTCTACAAGCATCCTCCATTACTCTTCCGATTCATCCACATTATATAAGGGAAGTACCTCGTCTTCGGCCTAGCCTTCATCTAGTGAACAAAACTAGGTCATCAAAGACATGCAAGTCCTCGATTCAAGGAAGGCGAAATAAATAATATGATACTGAAAATCAAATACAACGGAAATGTGAACCGAATAAACTCTAAGTACAAGATTAAATATAAATTTGAACTAACTTCTAAAGTGACCGTAATTAAGTAAAATAATTGTATCCAAAACCGCCCTTTAAGTCCTAAAGTCACTAGCACAGTCATAAGATAATTTTTTTTTATACGATGATGCAAAGTTTAGAGAACATGTTTGGATCTCACATTCGTAGTGGCACGAGCACTATCTAAGCAATAATCCCGTTACCAGGGATCAGGTGGTGGCATGTAGGCACGGTGCTTAGTAGTCCGGCCACTCCTCTTCAGGAGCTAAATCATAATATCAATTAACCAAATTCGACTTTTTATCGAATTAGGTACACATTTACAAATAAAACGAGCATCAGGTAGGTAGGTGATCTAAGCATTCACCCAGTCTCAATGCAAGGCCTTGCGAAGGACCTACAAGTACTGATCAGTTTTGTTAATTATATTGTCCAGATTTCATACGATGTTATCCAAACTGTTCTCCCCCGCCCAATGCTCTATTCTACATTTACAATCAATCCTAAGCCTCTTCTAATAATTAAAACTTCGTTTCCTGAATTAAGTATACATGTTAATTTATGTTTTTGGAATATATATATATATATCTAGGTTTAGGGTTCGGTACGATACCACAACGTTTAAATTTCGAAGTTAGGCTATCTTCCGAAATCCTTAGATTTTCGGCAGAGTCTCCTTCGTATTTCGAGCTCCAAACACAGTAATGTAACCGACCCGGAGCAACTCTCCGTAGAATTGACATGGGTCAAAGCTCCTTCGGTGGAACAACTCTACACTGGTCACACGCAGTTAATATAGTTGATAAGAATTGTATAAAAACACAAAACTAAGTTTACCCAAAATTTCAAACATGTATCCCCTACTTGTAAATAGTATAACTTTTATCATATAAATCTGAATACCATCATATTATATACCGTCGGAAGGCTTATCAAATTTCCTACGAAACACGTTTCTACACATTTTGGATTTGATAGAGTTTAATAGGTCAAAACTGAGGTACAAACTTCTGTGTCCTTAAATTACAGAAAAATATTTCCAGGTTTCGACCACGATATTGCACGATTAATAACTCCTAATATATACATCGAGATAATATCATATTATATACCGTCGGAAAGCTTATCAAGTCCTCTACGTTTTCTCAGTAGACATAATTTAGTTTTAATGATATTTGCTAGATCAAAACTGGCGCGGAAATTACTACAATTTAAATTCCAGAATTTCGTTCCAGAATTTTACATCCTTGTTGTACGGCCTGTAACTCATAATACATAAATCATAATACCATCATATTATATGTTTTTGGAAACGGCGGCGAATTTTCTAGATAATTCGTTTAGACATATTTTTAATTTGAGTTCATTTACTAGATCGAAACTGTCCCAGAAATTTACTATGCAGTTGGAATTTAAATTCAGCATACATGTAATTGTTCTAATCAAGTCCAGCTCTTCATATAAGTGTGTCATCTTCTCAAATATCCCCTGGATATGTGATATAGACCTCTTATAAATAGCATAACAACCATCTCTCATGTTAATTTCCAAGAGGATTCATGAAAGAAATCAAAATTATGTAAGGAAATGACAAAATTGGATTTTCTTCAAGTAGAGAACTTGCCTTTATGTTCTTGAATTTATGAGATGAAGTGGAAATGGAGGAAATATTTTTAGGTTGAGAAGGAGCAAGATGTTGTACGGATGAGGAAGGGTGGAATGGGGGTTGAGAAGAAAGAGTTAGAATTTACATGAAGAAGGAAAGAAAATGACTAGGTTTATATATATATATATATATATATATATATATATATATATATATATATATATATATATATATATATATACACACACAATATGGTAACCTCCTTACTTCACTAGATATTTAGCTTAGCTCAAAGGATTGGTTGCATCTCACTCCCTCCCACATGGGCCGATCAAGTGTTAGCATAGTAGTAGCTTCATTTGGAAGTAAAAAAAATTTAGTTGGTCAAATGGTATTTTGGTAATTAGTTAAGTAAATTTGATTAGGACTAATAATCCAAATTAGCACTATATTAAATTTAACCCTTTTTCACTAATTATAACTTAAACCAATGGTGACTAAGCATGATGACAAGCTAGCACCTCAAATATAATAATAATAAAACTTGTATGCCAAAAATTTTATTATTATTATATTAAAATTTATCCAGTTCAAAAATTATATTATTAAAATAATGAAAATTTTCTCGTAAAGATATTTTCTCGTAAAACTCGTATTTTCAAATAAATAATAATAATAATAATAAAATAAAATTTTGAAACCAACTATGACACTCTACCCTCCTTAGAAAAATTCCGTCCTCGGAATTCAAATTGTACTAATAGAGGTATATCAGAGGGTACTTTAAGTTTTAAAACAAACCTTGAGTGTCAAATAGATAGGGATATTGTTTCCTCATATCTTCTTCCCGTTCCCAGGTAGATTCACCTGGAGAATCTTTACTCCATGCCACTCGTACTAAGGATATGCTTTTGTTCTTGAGTATCTTTTCTCTTATATCCAGGATTTCCACTGGTTGTTGTTCTACTCGGAGTGTCGGGACCACTGTTATCTCCGAATGATCCAATATATGACTTGGATCTGGTACATATCTTCGAAGTTGTGATATATGAAATACTTCATGAATTCCTTCTAGTGTTGGAGGTAAGGCCAACCTGTATGATACCTCTCTAATTCTTTCAATCACATCAAAGGGTCCAATGTACCTTGGGCTTAATTTTCCTCGAGTTCCAAATCTGATTGTTCCTCGAGATGGTGAAATTTTTAAGAATACATGATCACCAGGTTGAAATTCTAGAAATCTTCTATGTTTATCTGCCCACATCTTTTGCCTATCTTGAGCTGCTTGAAGATGACTCCTTATGGCTTTAATCTTGTCTACAGTTTGTATCACCATTTCTGGACCCAATAGCTGACGTTCACCTACGTCACTCCAACATATAGGAGATCGACACTTTCTTCCATACAAAGCTTCGAAAGGTGCAATTTTAATGCTGGCATGATAACTATTGTTATAAGAGAATTCAATTAGATGCAGATGATCATCCCATGATCCTCTAAAATCAAGAGTACATGCTCTCAACATGTCTTCTAGAGTTTGAATAGTTCTTTCTGATTGGCCATCTGTTTGAGGGTGATATGCTGAGCTAAACTTTAAACATGTACCGAGACTTTCTTGTAAGCTTTCCCAAAATTTTGAAGTAAACCGAGAGTCTCTGTCTGACACTATGCTTGCAGGTACTCCATGCTGACTGACAATTTGTCTCATATACATATGAGCTAGTATCTCAGTTGATTGACCCACTCTAAATGGTAGAAATCGAGCAGATTTTGTAAGTCTATCCACAATAACCCAAATAGCATTGTTAGCCTTCTGAGTCCTTGGAAGTCCTGATATGAAGTCCATAGTAATATGGTCCCACTTCCATTCTGGTATGGGTAAAGGCTGAAGAAGTCCTGCCGTCCTCTGGTGCTCTGCCTTCACTTGCTGACACACTAGACATTTTGATACAAATCTTGCAACTTCTCTTTTCATTCCATGCCACCAGAAATTTTGTTTGAGATCTTTATACATTTTTGTACTTCCTGGATGAATAGAATATTGAGAATTATGTGCCTCTGACATTATTTCTGTTCTTAAGTCTCCTTTTGGCACACATAATCTGTGTTCAAACCTCAATGTTCCATCTGGGTATTTACTTATCCCAGTTTGAAGTCCTGTTTCAGTCTTCTTCCATAGTTCTTGTAATTTAGTATCTTCTTGTTGAGTTGCTTTGATTCTCTCTACTAAAGATGACTGAACTTGCAAGTTAGCCCATGATCCTTCTGCTATTGGATATATAATTTCAATACCCATCTTTCTTAGATCATCAAGGATTTCTTTTGGTGTATTCATAAAGAACGCCATAGGTCTTCTACTTAATGCATCTGCTACTTTATTTGCTTTGCCAGGATGGTATTGCAGTTCCATATCAAAGTCTTTAAGTAGCTCTAACCACCTTCTTTGTCTTATATTCAACTCTTTCTGAGTGAATATATATTTCAAACTTTTGTGGTCAGTATAGACTTTAACGCTTTCACCATATAGGTAGTGTCTCCATAATTTAAGTGCAAACACTACTGCTGCAAGCTCTAGATCATGTGTTGGATAATTTCTTTCATGCTGCTTCAACTGACGAGAGGCATAAGCTATCACCCTTCCATGTTGCATTAGTACACAACCTAGGCCTTTACCAGAAGCATCGCTATAAATTTCATAACCTCCAGATCCATTTGGTAAAGCTAGAACAGGTGATGTAATAAGTCTTTCTTTCAACTCTTCAAATGCTGCCTGACATTTGTCTGTCCAGATAAACTTTTCATCCTTCCGTGTCAAACGGGTTATAGGTTCAGAAATCCTTGAAAAGTTTTCTACAAATCTTCTGTAATATCCTGCTAACTCCAAAAAGCTTCAGATTTCTGCTACAGATTTTGGTACAGGCCATGATTTTACTGTTTCTACTTTCATTGGATCAACTGAAATTCCTTCACCGCTGATGATATGGCCAAGAAAAGATATACGGTCTAGCCAAAATTCACATTTGCTAAGCTTCCCGTATAATTGTTCCTGTCTCAAGGTTTGAAGTACTATCCGTAGATGTTCTTCATGTTCTTCCTCATTCTTAGAATATATCAAAATATCATCAATGAATACTATAACAAATTTGTCCAAGTATTGGTAGAATATACGATTCATAAGATCCATGAATATTGCAGGAGCATTAGTTAATCCAAATGGCATAACTAAGAATTCGTAATGCCCATATCGGGTTCAAAAAGCAGTTTTAAATACATCTTCTTTCTTTACTTTTATTTGATGATAACCCGATCTCAGATCAATCTTTGAAAATACTTGTGCTCCTCCAAGTTGATCAAATAACCCATCAATTCTTGGTAATGGATATTTGTTCTTGATAGTCACCTCATTCAATGCTCTATAATCAATGACTAGTCGTAATGTACCATCTTTCTTGTTTACGAACAAGACGGGTGCTCCCCAAGGTGAAACACTTGGTTGAATAAATCCTTTATTCAACAGTTCTTTAATTTGTTTATTCAACTCAGCGAATTCTTCTTTATTCATAGGGTACATTTTCTTTGCTACTGGTGGTTTTCCAGGAACCAAATCTATAGTAAACTCTACTATTCTGTCTGGTGGTAATCCCGGTAATTCATCAGGAAATACATCCTTAAATTCAGATACTATCCTCGGAAATCGTTCTTCTTCAATATTTTGGAATAATCCTCGAATTGGCAGTCTAAGTTCTTCAATCTTCTCTGTTGGAACTTCCTTATGATCACGAACAAATTCACGTACTTCTCTTTCTGGAAGTTGAAATGTAACCCTTCCTTGACCACAATCTATGTTAGCTACTGTTAATGTCAACCAGTCTATTCCGAAGACTATATCATAATTCATCATTGGAAACACCAAAAGTCTTACTCGAAATGATTCACCTCCAATTCTGATTGGACAGGCTTTACAGATACGGTTGACTTCCACCAACCCATTTTCCGTTAAAATTCTCAATTTCTTAGGTAATGGTTCAGTTTCAATCTCATGTAAACATATAAATGCAGTAGATATAAAGGAATGTGTAGCGCCTGAATCAAATAACACTGTTGCTGGATAAGATGAAACTAATATAGTACCTGTCACAACTTCTCCAGGCAATTTCGCCTCACTAGTATCCATCAAGAAAGCCTGGCCATGCTTCTGCTTCTTGCTAGTATAAGTTTGTTGTGGTCTTTGTACTTGTTGAAATTGTTTCATTTGAGAAGGTAGTGGAGGCCTATACTGACTTCCTGCAGGTACCATAGTCTGCATCACCGGTGCTGCCTGCTGCATCGGCCTTGGTGCATTTAACATTTGCCTTGGTATATTCTCCTGAACTACCTGCCTTGGGTTAAACCCGACATTCATTGGCCTTGGTACAATTTGTTGATATGGTGCCATTGGCCTTATCATAGACATTTGGGGACACTGTGTAATTTGATGATCAGCTGCACCACATCTTAAACACCAGCCATTATATTTTCTGCATTGATTCCTCAAATGACCTGGCTTCTTACAGAAATTGCATATGGGCACACCTTTTGCTGTTGTCTGTTGCAGTCGCTTTGCCTGACCTTGCCATTGGTTCTTTGAAGAAGATGAACCCGGTTCAAAATTACTCTTCTGACCTCCAGCCTTTGTTAATTGCTTGTCTTTTTGTATCCTTTCTTGATCTCGGGCAGCTTCAGTTATCTCGGAATATGTTTGGCATTTATAAGGTGCAACTTTGCTTTTAAGTTTATTTTCTAATCCTTCTTGGAACCTGGATACTTTAGCCTTTTCTGTAGCTACCATATAAGAAGCAAATCTAGTTAGTCTGGTGAACTCCGCAGCATATTCATCCACAGTATATTTATCCTGTTTCAGTTCGATAAATCTCCTTTCTAATTCCATTTGAGCCGACTCAGGGAAAAATCTGCTTCAAACTTTCTTTTGAATTCTTCCCATGTCACTACTCTATCAGACTCCTCTGGGTGCTCTGCACTCCACCAGCTTTCTGCTACATCTTCCAGCTGGATTCTAATGATTGATACCATATCTTCTGGTGCAATCTTTGCTCCCTTAAGCAATCCTTCAGTAGTCCTCAACCATTGCCCTGCTTCTAGTGGACTTTCAGTTCCACAGAATTTCTTTGGAATTAGTGTTCTAAAGTCAGCAATAGTTCCAGTTTTTCGTTGAGGAGGTTCCCTAAGTTGTTCTAGTACAGCTGCTGTGGTAGCTTGTGCAGCATTAGCCTGCTGACTATTCATTTGTAATAGTTGTTGGACGATTCGGAGTATATCTGTGGCACTTGTCTCGACTTGGTTGTTACGGGGGTACTGGGATTCAGAATCACCCATTCTCTAGATAGAAACAAGGAATGTCGAAAAAAAAAATTAATAACTATCTCAAGTATCTACAATATCATTATTAATAGTAAATAAAATCAAATGAACAATATATAAGGTAGAACAAGTTAAATAAGGAAACTACATATTTTATTTACATATACGATACATTATACAAAGTTACATAGATACACAACCACTATTTACATCTGCTGTTATACCAAAATGAACTCCAGCAGACAAAATAACCTTATATCTATCTTACATACAAACTAGTCTTATATACATACACATTACACACTAAGTAGTCTTATTTACATATCCATCCACCATTCTCCCTCGGTCAGATCTGTATCATCCTCATCCTGTAACCTAAAATCTCCACATAAGGATGTCTAGCCCTCCATTCTGGTAAAGTACCATCATAGCCATTTATTCGTGGATTTGAGTCTTGGGATTGTTGGGCTCGTATGACTTGAAAATATGTCCTCTTCTCAAATACCACTTCGGCCCCATCTTCTACGTCATGAACGACAGGTTTCATAACTCCGTAGAGAATACCATAAACATTATTACTTGCCTTCTCCTCATTTTTAACAAGCGCCTACAGTGGTAATAATACCCATAAGTGGTCCGGTTACTCCCGTCGAATCGTAAATGAGGTAGGAAACGACGAACCATCCTACAGATACATGAAGAAAACCAATCAGTACTTAAAATTAGCAACTTAAACACAACTATAGGTAATTAAGGGTAAATAATCTTGAATCGTGTTTCCTTATAACATAAATACAGGCTACAAAAATATAAAACAAACATACTAAACTTAATTTCCTTAACCTTAGAATACCCAATACTCATATCCTAAGGTTCTTGTTAAACTTTTTCTAAAATCAATTTTAGGGTCTTATAGATATAACTAACAAATCTACTACCTAGCTAGATGTAGATTGCTATATATCTATAACGCAGACCTGCATGGGCCACCACTAAAATACGTGTCACGCTCCGCTCCCATTTACGGTGAGTCGAGTACGTAAACAGCATCCCCAAGCTACGTACTTTATGAACAAATCGGTATTCGTAACCACGATTATTGCCTGTAAGTTCTAGGATAAAGTATAGGATAAAGCTAAACCATCAACAAATAACAACTAAGCACAATAACAGTACCATTCTTCTTTAATTTACATCTCACAACTTTGAGTTTTGTCTTCAAAAGATAGTACATAAACTACTCACTAATTATACAACCAAATGTGTATCTCCCATAAGGATTAATATACATATAACTATACAAGAACACAATGAATTTGTTCTACAAGCATCCTCCCTTACTCTTCCGATTCATCCACATTATATAAGGGAAGTACCTCGTCTTCGGCCTGGCCTTCATCTAGTGAACAAAACTAGGTCATCAAAGACATGCAAGTCCTCGATTCAAGGAAGGCAAAATAAATAATATGATACTGAAAATCAAATACAACGGAAATGTGAACCGAATAAACTCTAAGTACAAGATTAAATATAAATTTGAACTAACTTCTAAAGTGATCGTAATTAAGTAAAATAATTGTATCCAAAACCGCCCTTTAAGTCCTAAAGTCACTAGCACAGTCATAAGACAATTTTTTTTTATACGATGATGCAAAGTTTAGAGAACATGTTTGGATCTCACATTCGTAGTGGCACGAGCACTATCTAAGCAATAATCCCGTTACCAGGGATCAGGTGGTGGCATGTAGGCACGGTGCTTAGTAGTCCGGCCACTCCTCTTCGGGAGCTAAATCATAATATCAATTAACCAAATTCGACTTTTTATAGAATTAGGTACACATTTACAAATAACACGAGCATCAGGTAGGTAGGTGATCTAAGCATTCACCCAGTCTCAATGCAAGGCCTTGCGAAGGACCTACAAGTACTGATCAGTTTTGTTAATTATATTGCCCAGATTTCATACGATGTTATCCAAACTGTTCTCCCCCGCCCAATGCTCTATTCTACATTTACAATCAATCCTAAGCCTCTTCTAATAATTGAAACTTCATTTCCTGAATTAAGTATACATGTTAATTTATGTTTCTGGAATATATATATCTAGGTTTAGGGTTCGGTACGATACCACAACGTTTAAATTTCGAAATTAGGCTATCTTCCGAAATCCTTAGATTTTCGGCAGAGTCTCCTTCGTATTTCGAGCTCCAAACACAGTAATGTAACCGACCCGAAGCAACTCTCCGTAGAATTGACATGGGTCAAAGCCCCTTCGGTGGAACAACTCTACACCGGTCACACGCAGTTAATATAGTTGATAAGAATTGTATAAAAACACAAAACTAAGTTTACCCAAAATTTCAAACATGTATCCCCTACTTGTAAATAGTATAACTTTTATTATATAAATCTGAATACCATCATATTATATACCGTCGGAAAGCTTATCAAATTTCCTACGAAACACGTTTTTACACATTTTGGATTTGATAGAGTTTAATAGGTCAAAACTGAGGTACAAACTTCTGTGTCCTTAAATTACAGAAAAATATTTCCAGGTTTCGACCACGATATTGCACGGTTAATAACTCCTAATATATACATCGAGATAATATCATATTATATACCTTCGGAAAGCTTATCGAGTCCTCTACGTTTTCTCAGTAGACATAATTTAGTTTTAATGACATTTGCTAGATCAAAACTGGCGCGGAAATTACTACAATTTAAATTCCAGAATTTCGTTCCAGAATTTTACATCCTTGTTGTATGGCCTGTAACTCATAATACATAAATCATAATACCATCATATTATATGTTTTCGGAAACGGCGTCGAATTTCCTAGATAATTCGTTTAGACATATTTTTAATTTGAGTTCATTTACTAGATCGAAACTGTCCCATAAATTTACTATGCAGTTGGAATTTAAATTAAGCATACATGTAATTGTTCTAATCAAGTCCAGCTCTTCATATAAGTGTGTCATCTTCTCAAATATCCTCTGGATATGTGATATAGACCTCTTATAAATAGCATAACAACCATCTCTCATGTTAATTTCCAAGATGATTCATGAAAGAAATCAAAAATTATGTAAGGAAATGACAAAATTGGATTTTCTTCAAGTAGAGAACTTGCCTTTATGTTCTTGAATTTATGAGATGAAGTGGAAATGGAGGAAATATTTTTAGGTTGAGAAGGAGCAAGATGTTGTACGGATGAGGAAGGGTGGAATGGGGGTTGAGAAGAAAGAGTTAGAATTTACATGAAGAAGGAAAGAAAATGACTAGGTTTATATATATATATATATATATATATATATATATATATATATATATATATATACACACACAATATGGTAACCTCCTTACTTCACTAGATATTTAGCTTAGCTCAAAGGATTGGTTGCATCTCACTCCCTCCCACATGGGCCGATCAAGTGTTAGCATAGTAGTAGCTTCATTTGCAAGTAAAAAAAATTTGAGTTGGTCAAATGGTACTTTGGTAATTAGTTAAGTAAATTTGATTAGGACTAATAATCCAAATTAGCACTATATTAAATTTAACCCTTTTTCACTAATTATAACTTAAACCAATGGTGACTAAGCATGATGACAAGCTAGCACCTCAAATATAATAATAATAACACTTGTATGCCAAAAAAATTATTATTATTATATTAAATTTTATCCAGTTCAAAAATTATATTATTAAAATAATAAAAAATTTCTCGTAAAGATATTTTCTCGGAAAACTCATATTTTCAAATAAATAATAATAATAATAATAATAAAATAAAATTTTGAAACCAACTATGACAGTGGTTGTTTTAATTCTTAAGAAGAAAGACCAAGGAGACCTAACAAAAGCCTAGAACATGGGGTAACCAGTTTTACCATGATTATTGTATGAGTAACCTGCTATCAGCCTACCCAGGTTTACCATGGTAGGTACTAGGAGTATCAGAGATGGTTTTAATGTGGGACTCTACCTTAGAAACTTGTGGCCCTATCACAACCTATGATACATAGGTACCTACCATTATAGATGGGACTGAACAACCTAGGGTTGCTCTGTACCCATAGAGGTTAGGCCAAATAGTTAGTGTACTGTTAGGTAAGGGCTGGGTATCAAGACACGTAGGTATAAGAACCAACCTACCATATGGGTTCGAAATCTGGAGAGCAGATCCTGGGGAGCACTGCCCAACTAATATTTCATGTCAGTAGTGTAGGTATCCGGATCCTACTTGAACGCTAGGAAAGTGAAATTCTAATATCAGGATGCCTATTGATAAGCAAAACCTGACATAACCTGACTGGGATTGTATTTCCTTTAGGACCCGAAGGATAATTTCATAACAGACTTTTGAAATAGGAGTACCTGAGAATCGTCCAGGCCTTGAGAGCCGAATGAAGACTCAATTTTGTCCAAATACTTTTTAGTTGCTACTGAGTTAAATCCTTCGAATATTCAGTAGCCAATTGTAGGTTGGTTTTACTTTATACTCAATGTTTGCTAATATATCGTTCCATTTACCCCTAAGCCTTGCTCTAGAACTATCTTTGAATCCAAAGGGTGACTCATACACATGAATTTACCTGGGGGTTGGGGGGGTGGGGGGGTTTCCTCTCCTTATTAACCTTGGATATCCCTAGATGAGTTATCCTCTATCCATTAGAAGCCTGACATAGGAGGAGTTCTTTGTATCCTTGGGATACTGGCAGGGGAAAACTTCAATAGGATATTGGCTAGAGATACTTTCCTATATCAAATGAGTATTCCTACGGGTAGCAACCTGGTATCAGATGTAACATTTGTACCACAGTCAACTTTAGAGTCAGATACAATATAGGTTTCACTACATAATCCAGATAACTCCTCGAGAGTAATATGAGGGATACATGAGGTTTCTTTTAGAGAAGTGACAACTTGGTTCTACTATATCAATCGAGCTCTCTAGATGTCCTTGACAGCACTAAGACAATGACAGCAGGCAACACAGGTAATTGTCTAAGTATAAGTATCAGACAGGGATTGGGATAGGCCTATGGCCTCGGGCCACCTGGAGACAGAGGACAGTAGAATCCTATACCATGGGTTACATATGAACTTGCCCTTGTAACAGTTCAAAAGGGGGGGGGGGGGGGGGGGGGGGGGGGGGGGGGGGGTTACATCAACTAGCAGTACCATCTTCAGATAGACCAATAAAACTCACCCTTAATAAATACTAGCATTGGGGACCACAAACCTAAAGGAAAGTAGTAACCATTAATGAAATAAGAAAGTTGGTTTGATTCCTACAACATCATGTATTGACCTCTACAAATTATTAAATAGGTCTTTTGGGCTCAGTCTTGGCACCGGACCCTCACCAGCAGCTCAGGACACCAGGCGAGTATAGTTTGTTGTTTGTTTTCGATATTGATCTTTACTATACCTCATTGTTAGTCAGTGGATATGTGATTTCCGTCTTTTATGTTTTGTTGTATTTTGTCATGTCGGGGAGGTGAAATACCAAGGATGTGTGATCTAACCTTATACAGTGTAGACAGTGATTTACCACCGCATTATATAGTGTAGACAGTGTTTTATTATTGCATTATACCGTGTAGACAGTGTTACATTATACAGTGTAGATATCGTAGACAGTATCGTGTAATTGTCCCGAGACCGGTCACATATCAAAGGTACTTCAGTTCAGTCAGTCTGCGAGTATTTCTTTGTATTTCACTTACTGTCTTCCTCTGTTTAGTTTTATTCTGTCCTTCTTGTTTATTTTTTTCAAATCATATATTTAAAGACTAACCTCTGTTCTATAGTCATTTTTATATATTGGAACTGCATTCAATAAATTGTACTCGTTCCATCCTGACTGGGTAAACAAACAAATTTTAGGTGATTGCGAAGAGGTCGTGTGCCCTGACCAGTATGGCCCGTACTTGGGAGATACAGTAGAGACGGACTTTTCCTATCAGGAGGAGTACGCAGCGTCTGATCTTGTTGCGCTTTCTTAGTTATCTTTAGTTAGTGCTGAGACATTGTAGTGGATACTGAGTTGACCTTGAGACATGTAGTTGAGATTTTATTTGTCTTTAAACATCACACATTTCCTATTATGAGATGGTTATATTTATATTCATCTTTTAGAGCTGAATTGTTGATTCCCAAGTGGGGAATATCATTTATTGCGTGGTTGTACATCATATTGTTACAGCGTTCTACCGCCGACTCTGCGGCGTAGGTTGGGCGTGCGCACGGTTCATGTCCAATTATTGGGTATAGGTCGTGACACACCCTACCTGCAATTTATCTAATGCATTATTGCCACTCAACTTGCAATCCCTATTTTTGCACTAACTGTAGGACTGTCATTTATGAAGTAGAGTTACACCTCTTAAACCTGTATACATAGGTAGAGGGTTCTACTGCAGATATCAACACATACCCACACCTATGCACATGAAGCCAGATATACCTACTACTGTATCTTCTGCTAGTACTGCTACTGCCATATGCAGTATAGTCTACTGGGTGTTTGTAGCCTAGAGACTGCTGCATTTTAGCTTCTGCCAATAATATAGGTAGAGATATTGCATGTTAAACAAACTTCCAAGTATATTCTCTAAACTCTTCTCACCCACCCCTAACAAATTACTACACTAAGATACTTTGATGCCCAGACACACTCACATTGGACACATGTCCCTCCCTAGTATAATACATCTGTGCACACATGACTATACAGATACTTGCACACATATTACCTGTTGCAACTTGTTCTATATTCTGTTTAGTGGATGTATACACATGTATTCTTATGCAACCTCTGATCCCACACACACTCGAACCTGCTACTTACCTCCTGAACACACGTTACACAGGTCTGCACATCAACAACCCTGAAACGTCTACTCCTACTTTACTACACATTAAGTCTACTGATCATGGGCACCAACCCCTATTACTAATACACCTTTATATACACAACACCCACTCTACACCTATTCCTAATACACTAACACACCAAAAAATGCTACTTTCCTACATATCCCATACACAGTTCTTTCTACTTGCTACATATCTATTTCCTCCACCCTGCCTAGCTATAAGTTTACCCATCAAAATTGACACATGATACTCCCTAAAGTTGTGTATGCACAATCTAACTGATACCACAAGACCCAAATCAGTAACTAAGACACTGTAAAGACACTGTGTACTAACTGCCATAAACCTAGCTGACACACGATTTGCAAGAACTGCACCCAAAATTAACTTGTGCAGTCTACCCTTTGCTTCTATAACAACTTGCCATTGCCACCTACACGTATCTGTAGTGCCCTGTACACATATGCACAGGTTCTTGAAGGATAACGCAGTAACCTATGTACGACTACTGCCATTACATACTGCCTTGTTATCCATTGGTACCGATACCCCATAGACACCCCTATGACACATAAACAAGTTTAGGTTTTCCCTACCCTTTGTGGCCTATACACACACTTTAAGTTCCTATTTGCTGCTTGTTGTGCAACTCTTGTAGCTTGCTGCTGCTACACGTATCTACCAGAGTTTTCTTTTCTACATCGATTCACTTGGTACTCCAAGTTTTACCCCTATAGGCTTCTTGTCACAACCTGCTTCCAGATTTCTGGATACGAGTCTGACACGTCCAGCCTACGTTGTGGATACAACGTAGTAAGCTGTATTTACCTCAGGAAAACTCTAATATCATGATGTTAATCCTAAGCTCAATCACACAACTAGTAAAGAAAACAATCCAACACACACTCACACGATCATAGATCAATATATCTTTTTAGTACATCATACATATCCGACCTCATGAGACAAATCTGGTATCCAAAAGAAAATAATAATACATGTCTCATGGAAACTATCTAATACAATATCAAAATATTTGCATCTGGTGTTCTAACATCTTCTAGGAGTCGTCATCCATTCTAGCGCCATCTTCTTGTCCTGGTCTAATATGTCAATGATACAGTCAGGAAAGAAGCAAAGTACAATCCATCACAATGAAACAAATATAACATATACACAAGTAAAGATGCAATGAAACATGACTAACCTGAATAACCTGAGATACATAATCTACTGAAACATGAAACAAGAAGATCATGACACATGATTTGAAATACTTACTAGATATGTGACCAGCTGGACAAAGATCATGAGTAAAGAACATGTATAAGGGTACGGCTTAATCACACGTGCACAGGTGTGTGATTAAGATATCAACATAAATACCTACGTTGGGCTTCCCCGAGTACAAATAAAGATCGAGAATGTATGACAAACGCAATAACCAGAAGCACATGACCAATCGTGTATAAAACGTGTTCAACATGAATACGAGTCCACATGACGTAATTGAGTTAGTATCATGGAAGTGAATACGAGTCCACATGAAGTAATTGAGTTAGTATCATGGAAGTACTTGACTTGTCCTTGCAAATCAATGTCTCAATGTCTACCTAGAAATAGGGCAAGAATATGTTAGAATCCAAAATATCAATCTAGCTAATATATAACAATAATATATTCTAGCTTAGTCAAATAGATACTATAAATTACCTTAAACTATATTTTAACAAAAATCATTTATTAAAGATATTTTAGAAAATAATTGCTCGATAAAATATTTACAAAATCTTGATATTAAGATATTATCTTAATATTAGCAAAATAATTTTATAGCAATCTATATATATTTTGGCAAAACATTTACTAAATCATTTGCTATTAAAGAATATTATACAAATTACTAATCATAACAATGATGACAATAATAATAATAACAATAAAATCAGCCTAAACCCCACTAAAGAGCCAAGTCCAAAACCTATCATTCTTTCCTTTCTTTCTTTTCCTTTTTCTCTTTCTTTTCGTAAATGGCCAAGGCCCATAGCTTGGAGCCCATCCCAGTGGCCCAGCCTGCCAACAATGATGCTGCTGGTGTTATTAATTCTTCTTCTTATTTTTATTTTTTCTTCTTCTTGGGCTACTCCAGCCCAATATCACTACCACTTTTCTAGAACAAAGGTATTTTTGTCATTTCACAATTTGTGTATTTTTTTTCCTTTTAAAATGATGGTTGTATTTATTAGTAGGCTAGCTTATTCATTAGTCATGGTGGACTCCATTAAATAGGACTTGACCAATATGTTGATTAATTAGACTCTATTCATAGTTAGGTTGAACACAAGCCTTAATTAGAGCCAAACCACTTAGCTCCCTTAAGGACCTTCCTAATACTAAGTGTTATGAAAAGTTTAGGGCTTGACTAATGCCTATTTAACCCCCATAAACCCCTAAATGGCAGCCACCATTTCCTTTAGGGTTTTCACATTTTCTCCATTCCAAACTCTTCTAAATTGTCTCCTCTTTCCTCCATTGTTGTGCTAAGGCTTGGAGAAGCTCAAGAAGGCTTGGTGGAGGCTCTAACAAGGTTTTGGGAGCTTCTTCTTCATCCATCTTCCCTAAATTTGTGGAGCTTTGTATAGGCTTCATTCTACATAGGTATAACCCTCTAAACTTCCATTTCCATGGTTAAAATTCATGCATTCATGTAGGAGACCCTATCCATGACTAATAAGAAGTTGATTGAGGTCCTAATGAGTCCTATAGTGATGGTCACTTAGAGTTTTGTGTCCATTTGTGTAGGACTACGAATTGTGACCCCAAGATGTTTGTCATAATGTCTAAAAGACCATTTTAGTTCTGTTTTCAGCTTGATACCTATATATATATGCATATATTTATAGGTACGATTGTATATATATATGTACATAGGCATGTGGTTGTTAGTGTGCCTTGAGAGTGCACTGTTGGGATTTTGTGAGAGAGAATGAGGGGTCGGGCAGACTTGGCAATTTGGCCACTTGACCATTTCAGACCCCTTTAGTACTTGGCATGGCCATTTCCTTGTGTACAGGAACTTGAGAGGGGACTTGCCCTGCTATTCAGCAATAGGCATGTAGGAGGAGAGCTTTTCATGTATACATATATTCATGTGATTGAAAGTATGTGTGTATAGAGGGTTATGCAGGGTGTTAGAGGGGACTGTTGTATCAGCAGTGGCATGCTAGGCAAGGTATCCAAGTATCAGACATATATAGATACTATATGTTCAGTCCATTTTGATTTTAGCTCAGTTCTCTTTAGTTTAGTTTCAGACCTATACATATATTTGGTGTTCAGTTTAATATTGAACTCACTGTACAGTTCCTATATGTCCTGCTACTCCTTTATGTCTGTCCACTTCACTTTCAACCTCTTGGTCAGCATCAGCCTATAGGCTTAGACCACACAGCAAGTTGCAGGTAGTATTGAGTGTGAGTGAGGGGAAGATGTTTCAGAGAGTGAGTATCAGTAAGAAATGTATTGTCCCTTAAGTGTTTGTGAGAAACATTTTGGTTTTAGGGAATGAGTAGGTAAGAAGGGAATGTGAGTTAAATGAATAATGAGAGCAGGACAGTAGGTGAGCAAGGCTAGCATTAGAGAGAGGAATGTGAGGCTTCATGAGAGATTAGAAGGGGAGTTATCCCCTGTGGCAGAGGTGAGTCTAGGAGGGTTCCTGCCATGTGCAGGAACTGAGTTTTGTGAGGAAATTTGGATTATGACAGCAGTGAGAATGTGAATGCTGTGTGACAGTGGATTTTTGATGTTGAGTGTTTAGAGAAGGGAGGGGGGATCTTCCTACAGTCGAGTGGGGGTTTCCATCTTCCTTATTTCTGTATGAGAGAAGTTTCTGTGACATTCCAAAATGGAATGTGTTGACCATTGGTGAATGAAGGGGCAAGGGTTCGGGTTCAGTATGAGAGGATGGAGTAGGCAAGTGTGAGTGTTAAGAAGGGGGAAACATTAGCCAGGGTCATGTGCTGCCCATGTATCTGTGGGAGTGTTATTAGCCTTTTGGTATCAACCATTGTTTCATTTGAGTCAAACTTCAGGATATTAGATGTTTAGTCCTATCCATGGTGGAGCAACCAATTATTTTTCCTTGCATCAGTTTCAGTTATAGGGTTTAGGTGGTTGTGTCAGATATAATATAGGAAGGAAGGCCATTTGTATCAGTCGATCAGACCATAGAGTCTTGAGTAAGTGAGAGGGATATGTGTGAGTGCCAAATTGGTCATGTATTAGTGAGTGTCTAGAGTTGTTAGTGAGCTAAGCTAGATGTGAGGGCTTGTGTTTTGAGAGTGTATATGCAATGTGGGTTATATATATAATGTAAATAGGGGTTGAATGTTGGTATACATATGTATGGTGTGTGCGTATCTAGATTGGGGTGTTGGAGAGGGTTTCAAGTAAGTGAGAGCAGGTTATACATACATGTATCCTTGGAATAATGTGTTAAGAGGTAGCAGGAATTCAAGTATCAGTTGAGACTTGGTCTTGGCCAAATTGGCCGTAGGCCTATGGCCACTCAACTGGGAATAAGAAAGGTAAGTTATGTTTGGGATATGCATATAGTTATAGGATATCCACCCTATCCATTTTTTGAAGGTAAAGCAAGGATTTTACTCAATAGCAGATATAAGAAGGGAAATTTCAGGAAGAATGCATGTGTATCAGGAGATTTAGTGTGACAGTGCAGAGGTTTGAGTATCATTCCTCTTTGAATGTACCAGTCATAGTCTTAGCCACCTTAAGTATCAATCATGTGTATCACTCTGAGTACCTAGTAGGTACTGTGTTAGAGGAGGAATTTTAGTAGTGAGTACTCGTTAGAGAGTATAATAGAATTAGGAGAGGGACAGGTGGTGTGGTTGATTTAGAGGTGATGAGTAGAGCGGGGGACCTTGGGGCCATGTTGGCTTGGCAGGCCTGTATTGGCCAACAGAAGGCAGTGCACAGTTGGTCAGTGGAGTAGGGTGTCAGTCCATGTCAAGGGTGCAGTCAGTAGGTTAGATGGGTGTTAGTATTAGTTAGTATCAGTAAGCTACAGTGTTGGTATCAGAGAGGGTAAGGGTACTTGAGTGCTAGATGTGCATGTGTGTATATATATATATATATAACCAAGGCCCGTGGAGTAGGGTGTCAGTCCATGTCAAGGGTGCAGTCAGTAGGTTAGAGGGGTGTTAGTATTAGTTAGTATCAGTAAGCTACAGTGTTGGTATCAGAGAGGGTACTTGAGGGCTAGATGTGCATGTGTATATATATATATATATATATATATATATATATATATATATATAGGGTCCTTGTACAATACATTCCATGGAAAAATTTGTATCGATACTTCCAAAATCTGAACCATTGGATGTTGATCCAATGGTTCGGATTGAATAATAGAGTAGGAAATATCATTTAATGCTGATTTTAACTTTTGACCTCTATGAATAGTCTAAGAACAGTTATTTAATCCGAACCATCGGATGAACATCCAATGGTTCAGATTTGGGATATATTGAAGAATTTTCCATGAAAAATAACTATTTTTCGTGGAAAATAATGGCAATCAAACATCCAAATTAAGTTTTCCATGGAAAATTTTAAAATTTCATGGAATTTTTTTTCCTAGGAAAATAATTCCATGGAATTAATTTCTTTTCCACATATTTTTCACCTTGCAATCAAACGCACCGTTAATTAATCATTGCATAATAAAGTATTCTAATGGAAAATTATAATTCACCAATCTAGACAAAATTCAAATAATCACAATTAGCTATCAAATAGATCATAACTAATTATCTAATACAAAATTGTAGTTTAATCTAAATGAATATCTCAACCATAATTAGTCATAATTAATCAAATAAATTTCATTAAATCTTATATGAAAACCATAGCTAATTTCTTAATAAAAGTCAATAGTTTAAATAATTTCAAATATTGCAACGAAATATAATATCAAAATAAAATACTCTAATGAACAATTATAACTTAATTAAATAAGTAAAATATTCCAAAATTATTAGAACCATAATAAAATATTAGAAATTTTTCAAATGCCATTTTATTATGAACAGTGGGACTACACTTCTTATGCCACATAGAACCCGGTACAAGATACACCCTGGTTACACATATGAAACATGGACACACCAATGAATCGAATCTATACGATAAACACTCACAGCTATTCTAAGTCGAAGCTCTCAACTATATAAAATCATATTCCTTGGCTTCAGAGAGGTACACTCATTACACTTCTAACTCTGTTACACCCACCCTATTGTTATGTGCACATATCACAAGTGTATGTATGAACTAACTACAACCCGTGCAGTCTAGTTTTGGACTGCGGCAATTACTGGTGCCCTATACACACATGACTACATGGTTTCCTACCTATGATCATATATACACAACATCCTCCCCTCCTATGGATTTTATCGAACACCTATCAATCCAACTCTAATCCCCCCTTAATGATAGGAATTTACGGGCTTAAAGGTAGGGAAAAATTACTTCTTTGAGTCGGATGTAGGGTTCCGTCGTTCCTTCGATTCCTTCTTGGTGGCTCTAACGATGTGAAGAAAGTAGAGATACTAGGGTTTTGGATCGGTTGCTACTACTCTATATATACATACCTGTTTCGATCCCATGGGAAGGGATAGGGCGAGATCGATTTGAATTCAGATTGTAGAAACATGATTCAATTTGAGTTATAGGATTTTGAATTCACTATTTGCAATTAACCCCTTATGAGATAGAAATTTGCATACTCTACCTTCCTACCAATTAACAACTAATTAATTACAAAAAAAATATTAAAATTACAGTTTAAATATAAAACATAAGTGTGGGGATCTAAGCGTTTACACTCTTGTAGGTGGTGCTCTCAGTGCTGGATACTCTGGCCTAGGTGCCTACTGCGCTGATCTCAGTGTTGGTTGCTGTGGCATCGGTGCTGCTCTCTGGTTTTTTGGGTAGTCTCGTACTGCATGCTAAGTCGAACCGCAACCCAAGCATACCCCTAGTCTACATCGACAATCCTTCGCAGTATAACCTTTCTTGCTGCAGTAATGACAAGTAGGCAGTGCATGTGCTGATAACTGGAACGGGCTCTATTGCTGGTGTATCGTTGGTCGCTCTGCTGGTACTCCTTGTTGTGCTATGGCTAGTGCAAGGGGTCTCCTCTGGCTTGCCTCCTTCCGGTGAACTTGCTTTAGACGTCGTGCTGCTGTGAGGACTCCTGAGTAGGTGGTAGGTGCAGTGGCTCTGATAAGCTCATGTAATCTGTAATTAAGCCCGTCATAGATTTTTTTTTTGCCTTTTCCTCCTATGTCTGGATCAGTATAGGTGTTGGTATATTTGGTATTGGTATACTAGAATAAGAATATTGGAATATCTTGTTGGTATATTTGGTATGTCAGAATATTCCACAGAGGTTTTAATGTAATGAGGAGGATTGTAAGGCATAGCCATGAGATTATCAATGAAATCATAACAAAATATTCAACATGGTATCAGAGCCACCAAAACCCTAGCCCCCTCCACCATTCCCAAACCCTAACCAAGTCGCCACCACTATCACCATCCGTACCACCACACCATCGCTGCCACTAGTCGCTGTACGCCGCCCCTACCATACACCGACCACCTCGTACGCGAGCCGGGCGGTGCTCTGTGGGCACCTCCGTCGTACGCGCGTGGCTATTGTCGCTGCTGTTGCTCGTAACAGTCGCTGCTCGGAGAGACCCGCCCGACGGCGTCCACTCACCTGTCAGTCAGCCCATCGTCCCCACCACCGCGAAGCTGCAATTTTCAAAGTCTTCCGCGGGGTCGTTCCGGATGTTGAATTCCTAGATCCGATAGGAGAGAGGCATGATCGGATCTAGGAGAGGACGAAGAAGACAAGCGTGAATCGTAGAACGGATGTGAGGTGATCGGAGAAGGGAAGGATCGATGGAGGAGATCATCAAGAAGCTGGACCCTGCGAAGGTTGCAACGTTGATGAAGCTGATGAAACTGTCGGCTGGTGAGAGTACAACACGAACATCGACGAAGTTGGAGCTTTCCTCCATCAATTTTAAGCTTGATGGACCAGCTACATACCTGAGTTGGTCACGGCGGATGAGAAAAACCCTCGCAGGAAAGAATCTGGAGGGTTTCCTGTCAGGAAAGACGATAGAGCCGGACGAGGGCTCGACAGGATGCGACGAGTGGAAGTCCACTCATATGGTGATCTACATTTGGCTTCTAATTATTTAGTCCAGTCGATCGCCGCCACAGTAGATGGCATCGAGATGGTGAAGGACGTGTGGAAGAAATTGAGGAGGACCTACGATGTTGTAGGGAACAACTTGCGAGTTTTCTAGATCAAGGAGGAGATTGACATCGTACAGAGAGAGAAGACGGTGCAGGAGTATGCCATAGAGTTGGAGCGTCTGTGGTTGGATTACGATCACTCCTCAGATCAGACGAGCTGCGGGAACCCGAAGTGTAAGGAGAGACAGGTATGTCTGCAGGAGAGGACGATAAAGTTCTTTAAAGGACTGGGTGCAGTATTTGCTCAGAGGACAGCACTACTTCTAGCCCAACCGAAGATCCCCACCCTTGAGGAGGCTATTTCTACTATGATCCAAGAGGAGACTCGCATCAATCTGCATGCAGGGACAAGTGGCCCTCCTGAAGTAAAGTTAGCAATGGCGGCTACCAGTTCGAGCGACACGGGACCTAAGGGAGAGCCCTGGAAGTACAACCGGCAGTATGACAACTGCGGAGAGATGGAACATCATCGGTATGCTTGCACCAAACCACCTAATAAGGGAGATCCAGGTGGTGGACGTGGACAGTTCGGTAGACGTGGACAGTTCAGAGGATGTAGCTGTGGTTATAGAGGTCGACGGGTGGTCGAAGAGGTTATCGAGCAAACCTGCTGGTAGCAGAAGGGGACGAGGGAGCTGGTGGTACCTTTACTGAGGAGGATCAGGTACTGATTGTCATGCTGGAGGCACTCAGGAGGAAGCAGAGAGCGTCAAACGATAAAGACATGGGGAGTGGAACCGAGGAGGCGTCTACCTCATTCTTCGCTGGACAACATCGTCATGTATGCCCATCCATCAGAAGGTATTGACGACTCACTCGCCCTTGCATCTATATCTTTTCTTAAATCGTCATACGATTATCAACTCGGGGGCCTCTCGGCATGTGACGAAAATGCTAGTGAGTTATCCTCCTACACTCATCTAGCATCGGCAGACAACATTCAAACAGCTGATGGTACTTTCCAGCCAGTGGTTGGTAAGGGTACTGTAAATTGTACTGGTTCAGTAAAATTATCCAATGTTTTACATGCTCCATCTTTTCCAGTCAATCTTTTGTCCATCAGTTCTATAATCCTTCAACTAAAATGCATTGTCTCTTTTGATATTCCTAAGGTGATCTTCTAGGAGAAAGAGACGGGACGAAGACTTGGGACTGACACTTGGCATGAGAGACTATGGTACCTGGATCGAGAAGGGCTGGATTCAACATTGGTGTCTATGGCAGAGAAGGCAGGAATAGGCAGAGAATGCAGGAATGAGAGGACTGAAGATGAGTGCCGAGGATACATTAATACTCTTCCACAAGAGGTTGGGACACTCCTCTTTGGCTACTTTAAGTAAATTGTATCTAGCTATTTATGAAAAAACAAATAAGGAGAAACTAGTATGCGATGCATATGATTTAGGCAAACTTACTAGGATCTCATATGCTAGTACGGGTCATAGTAGCTCGTATGCTTTTGATGTAATACATTCTGATGTTTGGGGGCCATACGCCATTACTACTATGAATGGTTACAAGTATTTTATTTCCTTCATTGATTGCTCTTCTCGTGTTACTTGGCTATATTTGATGAAGAATAAGAGTGATGTATCTACCTATTTTCGGGACTTTTATAAACATCTCCAGACTCAGAACATGGTAGTGGTGAAGGTACTGAGGTTTGACAATGGAATAGAGTATACCAACAGAGCACTTGCAAAATACTTGTCAGCCCAAGGAATATAGCATCAGACCACATGTGCATATACACCAGCACAAAATAGAGTAGCAGAAAGGAATAACAGACACTTTATGGAGGTGGCAAGAAGCATGATGATCGATATGAATGTCCCACAAAGTCCGTGGGGGCATGCAGTATTGACAACAACTCAACTAATCAATATGATGCACTAGAAGGTACTGGGATGAAAGTCTCCATATGAAATATTGTAAGAAAATAATAGTGGGATACTCCCACTAAAGGTGTTTGGTTGCGTGTGTTTTGTGAAGGCAACAGACCGTCAGTTGGGAAACTTAATCCTAGAGCAGTCAAGTGCATCTTCATGGGCTACTCGACGACTCAGAATGGGTATGTGTGCTGGAGCCCAGTAGAGAAGAAGAAATTTGTGAGCATAGATGTTCACTTCAGGGAGCATGAGCCATACTACCGTCATGAGGGAATCTCAAACAACTCACCTGATACTGCAAGTATAAGGCAAGAGGGGGAGATTGGTGAAAGCCTGGTGACTGATTTAGGAATATGGCATGGATGCGCGGTTGAGGAGGAACATGAAGGTGAATAGGAACAAGGGGAGGAGATGAGAGGTGTTAGGCCCACGGCTTAGGGGGAGATACTTACCTACAGCAGGAGAGGGAAGCAAACTGCAGGACCAGTACCTACAGTGCCAGTGCCAAGTCCCTTACCTGCATCCGTCTTGACTCCTGAGACACCTATACCACCACCAGATTCTCCTTCAGGTGATATCATTCTTTCTACTCCTCCCACACCTACTCCTCTCACACCATTATCAGTACGGAGGACCACTCGCAACAATGCGAAAAATCCTCCTGATAGATATGATTGGGACCTTGCTCAGTTTGTTTCATATGATCATATCTCATCTTCTCATGGAGCATTCGTTGTGTCTTTGGATAGTATTACTGTACCTAACAATTGGCAGGTTGCTAAGAACGATCCAAAGTGGAAAGCGGCGATGCACGAGGAGTTGGGGGCTCTTGAGAAGAACCACACTTGGGAGCTGGTAAAACTGCCAGAAGGAAAGAAAGCAGTCGGATGCAAGTGAGTCTTTACTGTGAAGCAGAATCCAGATAGACAGGTTGAGCGCTACAAAGCTCGACTGGTGGCAAAAGGATATATTCAAACGTACGACATTGACTATGACGAGACCTTTGTACCAGTGGCGAAGATGAGCAATGTTAGGACCTTGATTTTTCTGGCAACGAATGGTGGATGGAAGCTACACCAACTGGATATAAAGAATGCGTTTCTTCATGGAGATCTAGTGGAGGAGGTGTACATGGAGATACCACCAGGATTCGGCACCAATCAGACAGTAGGCAAGGTCTACAGGTTGAAGAAGTTCCTCTATGGACTGAATCAGTCTCCTCGAGCGTGGTTTGACAGATTCAGGAGGGCAATAATAGGAATGGGATATTGGAAGATCAATGTTGATCATACTGTGTTCTTTCGCCGGAGTGGAGGCCATATCACCGTGCTTTCGGTATATGTGGACGATATGATTATCACAGGAGATGATGAGCAAGAGATCGCCCGACTCAAGGGGAAGCTTGGCAAGGAATTCGAGGTGAAGGATCTTGGCCTTCTTTGGTACTTCCTTGGAATTGGGATTGCTCGAGAAGCAGAGGGAATTGTTCTTCCTTAGAGGAAGTATGCACTGGACCTTCTTACAGAGACAGGGATGTTGGGATGCAAACCCGCAGCGACGTCGATAGATCAGAGGTTCAAGCTGGATACTGAGGCTAGGGAACCAGTTGACCGGGATAGATACCAGAGACTGGTGGGTAAGTTGGTCTATTTAAGCCACACCCGTCCTGATATCTGCTTTACAGTAAGTGCGGTGAGCCGCTACATGCATGACCCACGGAAGGGTCATATGGACGCAGTGTACCAGATTCTGAGATACTTGAAGGGTGCCCCCGGGAAGGGACTAATATTCAGGAAGAATAATCACGTGAGCATCGAGGGCTACTTTGATTCTGACTGGACTAGCTGTGCTGATGACAGGAGGTCTACCTCGGGATATTGTATATTTGTAGGAGGAAACTTGGTCTCTTGGAGGAGTAAGAAGCAGTAAGTGGTATCCAGATCGACAGCTGAAGCAGAGTACAGAGCTATGGCCTTGGGAGTTGCAGAGCTTCTATGGTTGAAGAATATGATGGTGGAGCTGAAGCTGGATCAAGGAGCCAAGATGAAGCTGTGGTGTGACAACCAGTTAGCTATTAGTATCGCCAACTATCCAGTACAACATGACAGAACCAAACACATCGACATCGATAGGTTCTTCATCAAGGAGAAGTTGGATAGTGGACTACTGGAGCTAGGCCACATTCCAACCAAGGATCAGGTAGCAGACGGACTGACCAAGTGACTTAGCTCTGTGAGCATGATTAGAGGATGTGACAAGATAGCTTAGTGAATATCTTTCGTCCATCTTGAGGGAGAGTGTTTGTATATTTGGTATTGGTATATTAGAATAAGAATATTGGAATATCCTGTTGGTATATTTGGTATGTCAGAATATGCCACAGGATATTCCACAGAGGATTTAACGTAATGAGGAGGATTGTAAGGCTATATATAGCCATAAGATTATCAATGAAATCATAACAAAATATTCAACAGTAGGTGCGAAGCGGCTCAGTCATAGAAACTCGGCATTGTATTCTTCCATGGTTATGTTGCCTTGGACAAGGTGAAGGAACTGGCTTCGAAGTTCCGCTCTAAATGTAACCGAGATATACATCTCTTGGAAGAGTTTGGAGAACTCCTCCCAAGTGACATTATCCGGACCAAGCCACCTTTCTTCTGTGAGCCACCAGTGGTGTGCATTGCCAATCAGCTGCATCTTGACGGCAATCATCCAACGCTCCTTCGGTAAATCTGTTGCCTCCAACTGCTGGATGTTGGTGAGCCACTCGTGAACCTCCCTAGGTTCCTCCTTGCCCGAGAATTTGGTTGACTTCAACTAGCGAAAATCTCTAAGCGTCCCCGTCGATGGCTGACAAGCTGATGGAGTTGCCCTCTCCAAAGTTGCTACAATGTGATCCTCCATGTTCTCCGTCTGTTTGTGCTGAGTCTCCAGTTGGATCTGTTCTTGCGCCTGCATTATCACTCAACCAACCCTGTAGCAATCTCCCTAAACGAGGTAGACGGTTACCCGAACAGATCTCCTCTTAATGTTGTCTCGAACGGCGGGCCCTAAGAGCAAAATACGGACTAACTCTTAGATCTCCTACGGACAAACACCCTGAATCTCCCGTATTGTACCTTTGTTGTGTTCCCGTATTGTACCTTTGTTGTGTTCTGCCTTGTGCGTCCAGCCGTCCACCCTCAACATAATATATATATATATATATATATATATATATATATATATATATATATATATATATATATATATATATTGAGAAACCTATTTTAGGGTTTAGGAAATCTCCAAAATAGCCCACCATCAGATCTGGACGTCCACCAGCATCCGACGAGGCATATTAAACTCCAAACTCGTTCAGCCCCGACCGAACTCATCTTGGACCGAATTTGGACAAAGTTCAGTCCCGTCTTGGCAGATCCCTTCTGCTTCAATAACTCCACCCAACTCCAATGAATCCATACTGTACTCCAGTAATTGAATCGAGACATGACCCCAACACACGCGTCGAGCTCGGTCATAAAATATACATTCGACCAGCAGGGTCACATTGGAATAATATAATGCCGTGGCTGGGACACCGACTTTAATATTGATTTGTAGAATGTTGAAATTTTAATCATCATAAGTTCCATCTCTGAATATCATTGCTAACCCATTCTTTCAGATCTCTGTAACTTTCACATACTTTGGAGCAGATAGTTATTTGCCTGTAAGAAGAGATTGCAGTTAAATTTTGCTGGAGCAATAATCAAGTCAAGGTGTACATCAGCCTATAATTTCAATTTCAATATGATTTTCGTATAATGCATCAGGTTAAAGTTCCAACCCCTAATAAGCAATCTAATCTTTACACGAAATGAGAAACCCAAGCATATTCTTGTACAAATCACTTTGCATTTTGAGACTCCAAAGCCCGGATAACTCATTCTCAACTATTGCGTCGAGGAAATTCTTCCAAGCCTATCATCGAGCCTTGGCCTTTTCTGTGATTCTACAGGAATGGAATCGCCTTGCCCATCTGTGGCTTTATTCTTTGAATGGCTTGGTGAAGAGATGGAGCTGTCGTTCACTGATGTTGATTCCAGCTGAAAGTCTGAGGCTGGCACTTCCTTTGAAGAGGCAAAGGAATTGCTGGCCTTGTTTTGCTCGTCCAAAATCTTCTGCAAATATTTTGCATGCTCCTCTATACGCAACTGAAGAGCCCTTTGTACCTATAACAAGCAAAATGAGCCGCATGGTCAGAACAATATAAGCAAGTAAGAAAATGTTCCAACAATGATATATCTTTAAGGGACTATAAACTCAATTGATACATAGGCTTCTGATACAAAGTGTTAGTATTCAATAACTATCATAAGACTTTAGTCTGCGTGCCAGGATGCAAAAAATATCTTAGTGTGTGTTAAAATAAACTACAAATCTTTCTTTAGATATCATCTGTAAGCTAGGAAGCACGGACAGTCCAAAAATCTAGGCCATGTCTTGTCAGACATGTGTCTGACACGCATTGGACACAAATCGGACACTTCAAATAGTGTGTTGTTGTCTCCTTATCATGTCATATTCATATCCTTTCAACGTAGGTAGCCAGAGAGGTTAGTAATACAGTTCACCTTATCTTTAGATGTTCAATCTTGTATCCCTATAAGACAGGGCACCACAGTGCCACTAGGCTCCTGCTTATGTAGCGTTTGTGGTGGATCAACATGATGTAGCATTAAATCCATAAATATGGACAGAGGATGTTTCCTCAACTTGAACCTGCATCCACCAGGATGCAAGCAACAAGCCTTACCATTATGCCAACTGACGTCCCCTGTAGCATTTTGTAATTCATGTGATGTGTCACAATTAGAATAATTAATTACAGGGCAACAGTACCTAATGTAAGGTTGACGAGTTTCCTCATTCAAAATAGATACTCATAGCTTAAGCATTTCCAGGTACAAGGCAGATTGCTTGTAGCTTGGAAAACAAAGACATAATCTGAATCATTGATGATCAGAAAGAAATTTGTTCTTTCCTAACGTGCCAAGCAAATGTTAGTTCAGATCTCCACTCAATATCTGTTACGAAATTTGCATCATAAATGAAAGTTGCATCTACGAATCATCTAACTTCTTGGAAGATTTAATGAACCTTCGGAAGTTCAAGCCCTTGATAGGTCCATGCAAATACCTTTGCCAAAGTAGCGAGCTAACAAACAGTTGCAAAAAGGTCTCTCCTTGCATTATCACTAGAAAAATAAAATTCAAAAAACTAGGTGCAATGTTATATGAAATAACATGGAAGGAAAATAGACCATATATGCCAAAAAATGAAATTTTGAAATAAAAACATCTTAGCTGGACATTGAACAGTCATGTTATACAATTCAGGTAGGCCTTCAAGTTTCTTAGCTAGAATGAGGCTATTCACATGAACATGATTACGATATTCATTACCAAAGTGCTACAGCTATTGCTCACCTCGAGCTGTTCATGTAACTGTTTTTGAACTTCTATCTGTAGTCGTAGACCCTCTGTGACTTGCTTGTTCCTAAAACAAAATAAAGAAAACAAACAAATTTCTTATGGAGAAATAAAATTACAGCGTGCATGGACCTGCACACAGACACTAACCGCACACACACGTGTAGGGAGGGAGAGAGAAATGTGGCATACCGCTCACTTCCAGTATCCTCTTCATTGTTAATTGATGGTGCTTTCTTTCCCTCGGAACTGGAAGCCTTTTTGCCTTTATAAATAACCATATTCATGGCAAAATCAGGATGTTGAGTTTCATCAACTTGAAAATCACAAACAGAAAAAGTAAAGGTAAAAAAGCAGTGTCACAGATACATTTATGTGCAGTATAGTTCAAGAGATGGTATAGATAAAGTTGTCTAATGATGCATTATATAAAATTCAAGCAAATATAAGAACATTATTAACTCACAGTTTTTTGAGTAATTATGTGTGGTTATAGGCGTGAACGAAGGAGAAAAAGAGGTGGCTAACCCTAGGTTATGGAGAAAACCAAGTAATCTTCCAATAGGAAATTTCTTGTTGTTCATAATCATTGAGTAGCAAGGTTTTAAGTATTAGCCGGAATCAATACAGGAATGGTTCAAAATCAACCGATCATAATTATTGAGTAGCAAGGTATTGGCCAGAATCAAAACACTATTGAAATCAACTTAAAAGCACAAAACTCCTCCCTCCCTCCCTCATCCCCACCCCACCCGCACACACACATACACATGAAAGGTCCAAAATTTTGAACCTTGTGGTGTAGTACACAAATACCTTGACGAAAGAATCCTAAATCCCTATAATGTCATATCTGAAATCATTGAGTGTGTTAAGTATAGCCTTAGCCTCAGCCATCCTTATCCTTAGTCTTATCGGTATCCATATGTTTCTTGTCTTTATTTATTATGTTTTATATTTGGTCATAAAGTCCTAATCGAATGGATAACTCTTTCCAACTTTAACATGGTATAAAGTTGTGCCCAAATTTTCTTTTTAAGACCCTAGCTATCAAAAGTAACCAATATTACCGTGGTGTTTATCAA
This sequence comes from Iris pallida, assembly GCA_029216955.1. Taxonomy (NCBI): domain Eukaryota; kingdom Viridiplantae; phylum Streptophyta; class Magnoliopsida; order Asparagales; family Iridaceae; genus Iris; species Iris pallida. The sequence continues at coordinate 8,533,764 of JANAVB010030420.1, read as the reverse complement.
TTCGTTTAGGACTCCGTGGCCATATATTATTATATTACATAGAAAATAAATATAAGAAACATAAGATTAAGACTAAGGATAAGTGTGACTAAGGCTAAGGTTATACTTACCATCCCCGCCACATCCCCCCACCCACCCACCCACTTCAAACTCATTATAGGTCAACCAATAAGAATTTGCTCATGAAAAATGCATGACTGTAAAGTGTGGTCCTTTGAGAAGAAGTCAACAAGATGAAGCATAAAAGTGACAAAGGAATGAAAAATCGTCCAGCTAAGAAGTATCGTGCATAAAATGACAATCAAGCTCAATATATTTTGTACGTTCATGGAATACCGGATCGTTGACAATCAAAACAAGAGTGGTGTTATCACAACAAGAGGAGTGGCAGTGGAGAGGAGGACCCGTGCCAACAAGAAAGGAACATAACCAGATGATCTCTACATTCGAAGATGCCAAAACACAATACTCAACCCCTGTTGAGAATCAATAAGGGACTTTTAGTCCCACATCGGAATATGTTATATGTAGAGGAGCTAGACTCCCTATAAGTAGTGAAGTAGTCCATTAATAAAATCATCCAACTATTATTTTCTACATGGTATCAGAGCCATAACTCTCTCTCTCTCTCTCTCTCTCTCTCTCTCTCCACAAAACAAAATTTTTTTCCCCCGCCCCCAGCCGCTGACCCTACGCCGCACCCCCCCCCTTCCCACCGGCTCCCCACCCTCCCGAACCCTAGCCATTGAAGCATCATCCTAACCCTAGCCAGCAACTCCCGACCCCAACACCCACCCGACCCCCGTGCCAGCAAATCCCGACCCCCCCCACCCGACCCCCCCCCCCCCTTCAGAACCCCCCCCCCCCCCGACCAGACCTCCCACCCCGACCCCCCCCCTTCAGAACCCTCCGACCCCCCCTGCAGATATCCGCCCCCCCCTGCCAGCAAATCCCGCCCCCCCCCCCCTTCAGAACCCCCCCGACCAGACCTCCCACCCCGACCACCCCCTTCAGCCCCCCCCCCCCCCGACCCCCCCTTCAGCCCCCCCCCCCCCCCCGACCCCCCCTTCAGAACCCCCCCCGACCCCCCCCCCCCCGACACCATCAACCCTATCCCTAACCCTAGTTTTTTTTGCCATGGCAACCCTAACCCTAGATCTAGCAGCTCCATCAAACCCTAACCCTAGCTTTTAACAAAAAAAAAAAAAGCAAAAAAAAGAAGAAAAAAAAACGGCGTATTTCGAATAGAGACGGCTGTCAAATCTTTATTTGCACCAACTCTGTTCCGTGCTTACGCCGTTTGGAACTAACAAATGCTTTATTTGTTATTCCTTCTTCACATCGGGACCTTTGCAGAGACTGATCATGTCTTCTCTGGTGTCCTGACGTGTTCACTTTACATGCGCGCGCCGGTGCTGGCCAAGTTCGTAGCGCATTAGTAAAGTCTCTGGCGTTGAAGAAGACGACGTCGACGACGACGACGACGAAGACGACGACGTTGGGTCAGTTGCAGACTCCGACGACGACGAAGAAGACGACGAAGAAGACGACGAAGGCGACGACGAATTGAGTTCACCGTTGAAGACGCCATGGATTCGATCAGTGGCAAACTCACGGCCGAAGAGTTGAAGGCCTTGGTTGATGATATCTTATCCAAGAGATTAACCGAGGTAACCCCACGTGTGATCCATACTGATGTGGATCCGTCACCTTACAAAATGGGGAAGCTGGAGAAGCTGGAGACGAAGTTGGAAGGCACTTCCAACTACTTGAAGTGGTCGCGGCAGGCGATGCGGATACTGAAGGGACGTGGCTTGGTTGGCTATGTCACTGGCCAAGCCAAGGCGCCAGCCGATCACTCCACCAAGGAGTTTGCTGTGTGGGAGATTGTCAACAACGTCGTGGCTGGGTGGTTGACTGCCTCTTTAACCGACCAGGTGTCGGGCAATGTCGAGGCTATGGAGGCTGCTGCTGATATATGGCAAACTCTCAAAGATATGTACTCCGGCTCCGGCAACCCTATGCGAGTATTTCAACTGCAAGATGAACTCGATAGGGTGGCCCAAGACGACCGTACCATCTCTGAGTATGCGGCCCTGTTGAAGAAGTATTGGTCTGATCTGGATCATTATGATCCTCTTGGGATGGAAGATGCACAAGTCGAACCAGCCTTCGCAAAGTACTTTCAGACGTTCCTGACTTATATTTCCCGGCAGCGTATGATGAAATTCCTGAAGGGACTACATCCTGTATTTGAGCAGCGACGAAATATCCTCCTATCCCAACCCACGCTTCCGACCTTGGAAGAAGTTATAGCTGTTATGACACAGGAAGAAGCTCGACTGAAGCTGATGCCCAACAAGGGCTCCTCCCAGGGGGAGCCAGCCGCGGTTGAAAAGTCTGCCCTTGCTGCCTTCAATCAACCTCCATCTATGGGTGGTGTTTGTCACAATTGTGGTGACTCCGGACATTACATCCGATTTTGTCCGAAACCCTTGCGCAATCAGTCTGCTGATCAAGGACGGGGTCGTGGAGGCCGACGTGGTGGTAGAGGAGGATATGGCGGTAGAAGGGGCGGACACAAAGCAAATCTGGCAGAGGAAGGGGGAGAGAATCAACTGGCTGAAATAACCCCACTTGAGCGGAAGTTCCTTGAGAAGTTGCGAGGCACCAAGATGGGTTCGATCGACTGTCCTGGGGCGTCTTCGACCTCGGGAGATCACCTCGCTTGCTTTGCCCAAACCAGCACCGATAATTCTGCACGTGCTCTTGCCTCTATCCATCAGTCAGGATGGATTATGGACTCTGGGGCATCTCGCCATGTCACGGGGTCCCGTGATGCGTTTCAGGGATATACTCACCTACCATTGCCGGAGAGTATTCAGACCGCTGATGGTACATCCCGCCCTGTAATGGGTAAAGGCACTGTCGCATGCACCCCCTCCATCACTCTAACCAATGTCCTACATGTTCCGTCTTTTCCTGTCAATCTCCTATCCATTAGTGCCATTATACTTGATCTTAACTGTACTGTTTCCTTTGACATTCCTCAGGTGACTTTTCAGGAGAAGGGGACAGGACGACGACTTGGGACTGGCACATGGCATAAGGGGCTGTGGTATTTAGACAGGAATGGACTGGACACCGCATTGGCATCCTTGGTTGCAGATGCACCACCAGCAGCTTCCTGTCGCAGTGTTGAAGCCGACTTGCTACTCCACCACCAGCGTGTCGGTCATTCTTCTTTTAAAGTGATGAGTCGAATGTATCCATCCTTATATCAAAGGGCTAATAAAGAGAAGTTATTTTGTAATGCTTGTGAGTTGGGCAAACATACCAGAAGTACGTATGTGAGCACGGGGAATAGGAGTTCAGCTGCTTTTGACATGATACATTCAGATGTATGGGGCCCTTGTCCTACGACTGGTATTAACGGCTTTCGATGGTTCGTCACCTTTATTGACTGTTCTACCCGCGTGACATGGGTCTATCTTCTGAAGAATAAGAGTGACGTCCTTGAGGCCTTTCAGGACTTTCATCGACGGGTGAAAACACAATATGGCGCTAAAATTAAGTGTTTCCGGTCAGACAATGGGACGGAGTATACTAATAAGCGGGTTGCTGAGTACTTTTCCACTCATGGAATACTTCATCAAACTTCATGTGCTTATACTCCGGCCCAAAATGGTGTGGCGGAACGAAAAAACAGACACCTGCTGGAAGTTGCACGGACGATGATGCTGGCTATGAATGTCCCGAAACACTTTTGGGGGCAGGCTATTTTGACGGCCTCTTATCTTATCAACAGAATGCCATCTCAAATATTGGACTGGAAGACACCGTTGGAAATGCTTACTGGGACGACGACATACACTGTTCCACCAAAAGTCTTTGGATGTGTGTGCTTTGTCCAAGATAATAGGCCAGGCGTTGGCAAATTGGATCCTAGGACAATTAAATGTGTCTTCGTCGGTTACACGGCGACTCAGAAGGGTTATGCCTGTTGGAGTCCAGTCGAGCGGAAGATGTTTGTCAGCATGGATGTTACTTTCAGAGAACTCGAACCATACTATGGTTCGGATGACGGTTCAGCATTTGGTGACACACCTAACACAGGTGGTGTTCGATGTGAGGGGGAGATAATACGCCCAAATGTGGTCGTCGGATCGGTTCCGTGTCCGGTTGTAGAAAACTGGACGAAAGGGGGAGAGCACAGTGACTCAGATACAGATGAAGAAGAAGAAGATACATATGTTACACAGGGAGAACAACAGACAAGGGAAAAGGAGCTCCAAGTCTACAGAAGGAGACAACAGAAGTCCAGTACTGTACCTATGCCGTGCCCTGTGCCTACTGTACCAAGTCCCTCGTCTACTCCTGCCCCAACTCCTGAAGATGTTGCCCCCGCACTGAATCACTCGGATTCTGATGCGGATCTCTCTGACTCGGATGGTATGATCTCTCCACCACCTATTGCTCCCTTAAGGAGATCTTCTCGCATCAATGCGGGTAAGGCTCCTGCTCGTTTTGATGATTACGAACATGACATTGCCAACTTCTTATCTTATTCTAATATTTCTTCGAATTATCGAGCCTTCATTGCATCGTTAGACTCTACTTCGTTGCCCAAGTGTTGGCAGGAAGCAAAGAAAGATCCAAGGTGGAAAGCTGCAATGATGGAAGAACTTGGGGCACTGGAGAAAAATAAGACATGGGAGCTGGTTCCATTACCCAAAGGAAAGAAAGCTGTGGGATGCAAATGGGTGTACACAGTGAAAGAGACACCAGAAGGAAAGGTCGAGCGATACAAGGCGAGGTTGGTTGCAAAAGGATTCACACAGTCATATGGCATAGACTATGATGAGACGTTTGCCCCAGTAGCAAAAATGAGCACCGTGAGAACTCTGGTCTCCATTGCAGCGAATTATGGGTGGAAGCTGTACCAGCTGGATGTGAAGAATGCCTTTCTTCATGGGGACCTGCAAGAAGAAGTATACATGGAGCTCCCGCCAGGATGCTACGCGACGGCATCAAACGGAGGGACGTCGCAAGGAAAGGTGTGTAAACTGAAGAAGTCGCTATACGGGCTCAAGCAATCTCCTCGAGCCTGGTTTGACAGATTCAGAAAGGCTGTTACAGGCATGGGATACCGTCAAACAAATGCAGATCATACGGTCTTCCTCCAGCATGCAAGAGGCCACATCACTATACTTGCTGTATATGTGGATGATATAGTGATCACAGGTGATGATGAAGTCGAGATCACTAAACTGAAGTCAAAACTCGCAAAGGAGTTTGAAGTGAAGGATTTAGGAGCGATGAGGTACTTTCTAAGTATCGAGGTGTGTGAAGGCGAACAAGAAATTGTTCTCTCACAGAGAAAGTACACACTAGATCTGCTGAAGGAGACAGGGATGCTGGGATGCAAAGCAGCGGTCACTCCAATTGACCAGAAGTGCAAGTTGGGAGCAGAAGCAGGAGAGCCCGTTGATCGTGAAAGATATCAACGACTTGTAGGGAGATTGATTTATCTGGGACACACTCGCCCTGATATCTCATTTGCGGTGAGTGTAGTGAGTCGCTACATGCATGATCCAAAAAAGGGTCATATGGAAGCAGTATTTCAGATCTTGAGGTATCTGAAAGGAACGCCGGGAAAGGGACTATGGTTCAAGAAGAATGGACGCATAGAAGTTGAGGGATACTGTGATGCAGACTGGACAAGCTGCATAGACGACAGAAGGTCTACCACGGGATACTGTGTTTTTGTAGGAGAATCTGGTCTCATGGAGAAGCAAGAAACAGTCAGTGGTAGCACGGTCGACATCTGAAGCAGAATACAGGCAATGGCTCTGGGAGTGTCAGAGTTGCTGTGGGTGAAAGCATTGCTGACAGAGTTGCAGCTAGATAAGGGAGCACCATTGCGTCTTCTGAGCGATAGTCAAGCTGCAATAAGTATAGCTAACAATCCAGTTCAGCACGACAGAACGAAGCACATCGAGATTGATCGATTCTTCATCAAGGAGAAGCTGGAACAAGGGATACTGAAGATTGACCATGTCCGCTCAGAAGAACAAGTTGCAGACTGTCTGACTAAGGGTCTTAGTTCATTAAGTCTGTCAAAGTTATGTAACAAGATGGGGATGATCAATATCTATCGCCCATCTTGAGGGGGAGTGTTGAGAATCAATAAGGGACTTTTAGTCCCACATCGGAATATGTTATATGTAGAGGAGCTAGACTCCCTATAAGTAGTGAAGTAGTCCATCAATAAAATCATCCAACTATTATTTTCTACAACCCCAATACTAGATTGAGAGACAACATCCTATTTCTTGGACTTCCAAGAGATAAGGGAGTCCCAAGAAAGACAAAAAAACCAATGGTAAACTTGAGAACAGAAACTTAAGAAGCCCAATCAGCATCAATATAAGCACAAAAGCACCAAGAGGAAGATGCTAAAAAGAAAAAGGATTTGATGATGACGCCTCAGAAATAGAATAGAAAGTGAAAAGAGTTGTATAATAAGTACCATAGGGATATGAAACAAAGTATCTTACACACAACATGAGATATGTCATGTCGATTGATTGTGAGATATACTAAATTGTCAACTAGCTGATCATATCGAGTGGGATCAGATGGCAGCTCTTTGTCTTAGGACACAATTTTGCGTTCAACTTAAGAGGGATAGACGAAGTAGGAGTATCAGTCAGGCTATCTGGTCAAGAATCTCATCAATTAACTTCTATGGGAAGAGAAGATACCCATGAGGAGAGTGATCAACCTTTGGACCAAGAAAGTAGCACAACACACTACAATCCTTCACCTCAAACTATTAGTACAAGTGTTACTTGACTTGCACAATATGATTAGGATTACTACCAGTGATGACCACCTCATCGACATACAACAAGAGAAAGATCCCAGAGGGATGAGTGAACATGGCAGGATTATTCTGACTCGATGCAAACCTTCATTGTTGATCCATAGAGAGTTTGAGGGGAGGGGGTGGTACAGTATAGCCTTGATCATCTTTATACCTAGGGGTGTTTCTTTTTTTCATAACTATATAGTGTAAGCACTTTAAAATGTTGAGCAGTATATAATGCTAGCACTTTAAAGCACAATATTGTTTGTATATAGTGCATTTTACAGTGTTGTTTATTTTTTCATCACTTTAAAGTGCATTACAAATGTATAAATTGACTATTTTGCCCTCAAATACTATGACATCATTTGAACACCAATTTACTAGTACAAATAAAAAAAAACATAAGTTCACCCAGGAGTACTTTTATCAACACAACATAATACTATTTCATCCTCAAGTTCGGCTTCAAATAACATATTGTCAAAAATTATTTAATAATCTGAAGAAAAAAAATTAGGGGGGGGGGGGGGGGGGGGGTTTGTGCACCGAAAATTATTTAACTGTTTATCTTTAAGCCAAAATGGGCACCAAAAATTATTTAATAATTTGGAGAGTTTGAAACTAGTTTTTTGTGTGTTTCTAGAACTAAAGAAAACGGGAAAAAGAAGGAATTAGGATTGTTTGAACATGTTTTATAATAATTAAATTTGTTGAAGGTTACAATGGTCTTTTTTTCCACTTACAAGCTAAGATGTATAAGCTCAAGATTTGAGCTTACAATTTATCACTTATGAAGGACATAATAGTAATAAGCACTTTAAAGTGCAAAAAAAAAAACCTTACGTGAGTCCCACACTTCTTTGAGCACTTTAAAGTGCTCAACGCTATATGGTGCAAAAAACAAACTCCCCTTTAGTCTTGTCCTTATACCTATATTTTTGTCTTTATTTACTATGTACTATATATGACCATAGAGCTTTAAATTAATGGATAACTCTTTCCAACTTTAGTATAATCAACTCGTCTGTTAAACCTTCAAGAGCTAGAGCATCATGAAGAAGACCAACAATATATCAATCTACTAAGGTTGGATTTACTATATCTTACTGAGGCTGCTTATGCTTATTTTTTGAAAAGAAGAACCCAAAGCAGTTTGGTAATAACAGCTGCTACTTTTCTTTTTGAAAAGCTAGTTCATTTTTTGGCAGCTTATAAAAGCATTGAGGAGACATCACCAACGAACACTAACATCTAATTCCCAAATTCATTGAGCCCTCATATTCTCGTCCAAACATTAATCTACTCCTTGATCTACAAAGTGAAAGCAACACTAGACTTGAACTAGGAGAAGCCCCGGAGGCACCCATGATCTTGCGCACACTGCATACTATCTCTAAAAAAGCTCCCTCTAGATTTCACATTCCTTGTATCACTAAATAACTTGATCCACCAAAAAATGGGACCAAATTATTATTATTATTATTATTATTATTATTATTATTATTATTATTATTAATAATAGAACCATGTTCCATTCAGTATTGAAATGGAGCATATAACCTCTAGGATTTGGCTCATATTTAGTAATCTTAAAAGTAATAGAATTGGAGCAAAGTCAGAGTCTTATCTAGTCATATTGAGTCTCTAAATAGGGAGACTTATGTCTTGCCTACTTAGGATTGAATTTCTATGTATGGAGACATGACATGTTATATAAAGGTGCCAGGATTCCTTGTGTTATAGATCATTGTGCTCAAAAGAGGTGTTGGGTAGCCACTAATAGGTTGAGAGAAAGAAAGAGGGAAGAAATAGAGATGTTGAAGAAGAAGAAAGAGAGTGGATTTCTCAGATATTCTTGGATGTAATCTTTGAGGATTTATTGGGTTCCCTTCGTATAATTTTTTAGTATTAGGGGTTACGAAGTTGCAACAATTTTCTAAAGCTTTGTAACCTTATTTAGTAGGAATCTTGCTCTTTCGGTTACTTTTTTACATGTTAGGGTTTTCTACGTATATTTCTTGCATCTTTGTACTTGTATTTGTGATCTTAATTTTCTGCAAGAGAAGGCCATGTTTGGTGTTGCAGGTGTTGGTTCAACGCGGACGCTTGGGGAATAAGTTCTGCTTTTGTTATTCCCAACACTTTAGACCTCTTTAATTTACAAAGTAGTATATCAAACAATCTTCATTGGATTTCGTAGCAACCTCCAACTTTAGCCCAGAGACTGAGCCACATTATTTTTACTTGAACCCATCGACAAAGCTAAGCTCTGCTTATAACTAGCTCAAGCACAATATGAGAAGCACACAAATAGTCTAACAGAACTTTAAAATAGGATGAAATAGAAGTAGCAGAGAAGGAACTAGTCAGAATTCCGAACAGTTAAAATCGGAAATCCGACCATGTGCGATTTGGTAAATCACCAATACAGTTGTGGTCGGACTTCAAATCAAGGTGATTGGAAGCTTCCGACCACGTGCTATCTTGTGGAATTTTAAGTGCTACATGCTTGGGAATTCCGATCCTAGAAGCCAGAATTCTGATGGAGTTGGGACCTGACACAGATAACTACATGTATAATTTTTTTTAATGGAATTAATGAGAGTGCCTCCCTTTAATCTTCATCTTCTTTTCTATTTCACCCATTTCTCTCCATGGTGTGATAATAGTCGTGTTGTCTTGTTTCTTTCTTCTTTCCTAGTAATTTCTGTATATAACATCTTTGGATTCTTCATACTATGATTGTATTTATCTTCTTCAATCAATGGCCTCTTCACTCAATGGCGTCAGACGAATCCACTACCTTGTCTCCAAGTGAAAAATCTATATTCCCTTACACAAAATCCTCCAAACCTAGCGATTCCTCGGAGTGGTTATTCAAATCTCCATATTATCATCACAAAGCTAGAGAATTGCGTAGTGGTCTCCATTAGTTCAACTTGTTGCTTCTAATGATGAAGTACATGGGATTATATAGTGCTTTAAGGATCATTCTAGACTAACAACTATAACAATGAATGCAACATGACGCTTAGACTTCATAGATTGAGGGAAGGCATGACACTTAATTAGACTTAGTAGATTCAGGGAAGGCAAAGACATGATTCATGACCTTGACTAGATCTTTGACCCATGAAACTATCTAGAGTTGCATGCAAGTAATCTAACCCGCAAATGCATCTTTAAACACTTTCATGAACTTTCCTTAATTTAAGACATGAGAGCAGTTTTTACATCTATGATCAGTGGTCGTGGACAAGGGGTGTCGAGAATAGTTCTGATATGGCGACTCCCTAAAATCTGGACATGAAGGTAATTGTGGCGAAATCTGGACATGAAGGTAATTGTGGCGAACGCTCCCAACGGGAATCGATCTCCTGACTACTCGGGCCGCATGCCTCACCACTACCACTAGGCTACGGGGTCATTGGCATATATATATATATATATATATATATATATATATATATATATATTTGAAACCAGGTAAATTATTTCTGGAATCGCTCCCATTGGGATTCGAACTCCTGACCACTCGGGCCGCATGCATCTCTCTTAACTACTAGGCTAGAGGTCATTTGCTATATATATATATATATATATATATATATATATATATATATATTGGAAAAAAGTAAATTTTATTCCAAAGTAACACAGTAATCGTACAACATACAATCAAAGTGGGGACTCCCACTCATCAAGACCTCATAACATTTACATCAAATTCGATGTTATGAAGCATGCCCACCAGAGGTGTAACCAGTCCCTCGAATATCCGACGGTTTCGTTCCCGTCAGACATGCCAAACCGAAGCAGCCAGACGAACCCTGGCGGTCCGGAACCAGTCCTCCCCTCGACCTCTACTATCTCGGATCACCGTAATGATGTCCCCAGTACTCTTCCCGGAGTCGCAACCTCCTAATATTCTACTTTGCTCCTTCCAGATCTGCCAAGCCAGGACACACTCAAAGAAGATGTGGCTGATAGATTCTTGCTCCACACCGCACAACACACACTTGGGATCCGGGACCGGCACTCCAAAAGAACTCAACCGATCTCTAGTAAGAAGACGACCCAATAGGAGCTTGTAAATACAGAGCTGCATCTTCCTTGCCAGGCCCTTGCACCATACGAAATCGTAGTCAGGACTCTGAGAAAAAGTGCACCTGATAAGATTGTAGCAACTCCTGAATTGGAACTCCCCAGTACCCGGGGACGCACCAGTTGGCTCCCAAATCCACCGATCTGCAGGCAAGTCCGGATCAATGGCAATATTGCTAATGATCTCTCCCAGCTCCATGGTAAAACGATAGGACTCCGGCCTCCACTCATATCGCGGATGATCCGACTACACGTCATATATATATATATATATATATATATATATATATAACCAACCACCCTAGCTCAAATGGCAGGAGTGGGAGGCATTAAGCTCTCCAGTAGCATGGGTTCGATGTGTGTGTATGTGCGAGTATTTTTCCCATTTAATTCCTAGAGGGAATAAATGGTGGGAGTGGTGGAACACGGGCCCCCTAGGTCGTGAGTGGTGCGGGTTCCCTGGGCCACAAGTTGTGCAAGCCCTTTTGGACCGGGTGATGCGGGCCCTCTTGGGTCGGATGATGTGGGCCCTCTTGCGTTGGGTTGTGCGGGCCATTTAGAGCCTGGTTGTCTGAGTGGGCCCTTCGTGGCTGGGAGTAAGGGCTCTTCGGGGCCGAGTTTGAGAGAGTTGTAAAAAGTCCCAAGCATATATATAACCTAGGGTTCATGAGGGAGACAGCGGAAGCTTCAACTGAACTAGGGATCGTTCGATCTTGGGACCTTGGACAGGACGACGAAGGAGGAGGGGCCCGAGACATCGACAGTGGCACAGCCATGGGCGGTGGTTGGACGACGGTTAGCCGGCGACGACGAACAGGGAAACAAGGAAAGGAGGGAGACCCTAGATCGACTGGGCGGGAGGGCAGAAGACTCGTTTATAGACCGGTATCCATGGCCGCAGGGAGGCCACCGGCGAAGCGGCTGGATACGAACAGGACAGGCGGTCCTCAGGCAGGACGTCCTCAGCTGCAGACAACGGCGAATAAACTAACCGGGGGGCTAGCGAAGGAGGTTGAAAAGGCCGGAACAAACCAACTGGAGGGGGAGAGCGGACTAGGGGAGGGAACCCGACGCCTATCAAGCGCGAAGAAAGGGAAGAGCACTATGACGGAAGGGCCAATCCTCAGCAAATCTTACGCTGACCTATGCCGACAAGGACCACGCACCTAGAGATACCAAATGCAATACGTGGCTCCTAAACGCGTAGGAGATCGATATAGAGCGGTGTTCATGGAGGAAGACCTGGCCGAACCTGCAGAATATTGGAAACAGTCGATAATACTATATGTGCTGAAAAATAGGCCTTTTTACGGGCAGATACGAGCGTATGCGACACGGGTGTGGCAACCAAAAGGGTCGATGGAGTTCGCAGCTCGGGAGAACGGGTTCTATCTAGTGAAGTTTGGGATGAAAGAGGACATAGAGAGAATACTCCAGGGCGGGCCATGGATGTTTGACGGCAGACTGATTATCATGAAGGAGTGGTCGCCGAACACACGTTGTGAGAAAGAGGTATTACATATGATACCGGTCTGGATACGATTCCCAGACTTACCGGTTCGCTGCTGGAGTTTACCTATGCTGATGAAGCTTGCTAGCATGATAGGCAGGCCGATTAAGGCGGATGATAATACATCAGCAAGAGATAGGACGGGATATGCTAGGGTGTTCGTTGAGATCACGGCAGGGAGGCCCCTACCCAGTCGATTGGAATATGAGGTACCCACAGGAGAAGTATTTCACTAACAAGTTGAATATGAATGGCTACCACCAACGTGCCAAAAGTGCCGGTGCTTCGGACACTTGGGGGGTCCAGGGGGGAAACCTTCCCCTCCTGGTCAGCTAGCAACAGGAGCGACCTTAGGAGCGACAGCACGGGGGAATCACGGGGGCTTCCCCCGTGAAGACCAATACAGCTATTAAAAAATGAGCTACAAGCTCCGTTTTTTAATAGAGATAGGCATTCATACCAGAAGGGGGGTCTAAATCGATTGTAGATCGATTATAGACTATCTGGGATGGTTTTTGATATCGATCATAAACCATCTATGTGTCATGACATGCACATGCTCACGCATGTGTTCTATGCCGCGGGCGGGCACACATACCCGTGTAGCGCGTTACGCGCACACGTTCTTAACCCGCCCGCATACGCGAGCGTGTTCTTAAACCGCGCGCACCCGCATACGCGGGCAAGCGCGGGCCCGTGTTCTTAACTCGCGTGCGTACGCACGCATGTACTTTAACCGCGCGCGAGCGCACATACACGCACGAGATTGCAACTCGGTGCGGGAAGCTCAGGACAAAGTTGTGGTTCAGCTTCAGCTTAAGGAAAAAGAAGGCGGGAATACTCAACTTGGATCGGAGCAGGAGTATAGTCAGGTGCAAGGTGAAGACGATGAAGACATGGAGCCTGAAAATAATATGAATGCAGGGGAGACAAGAACACCAGGGGCAGAAGAGGCACTTAAATCCGATACCAACCGGTCTTGCTAACACCGACCCGCCAAGCCGGCAGATGGTACTGTTCCAAGCAAAAGCTATTGTCCACTCGGCGAAAGGAGATGCTAATACAACCGGGAGTCGGGTGGTGACAAGGGGGAAAGCTAAGATCAACTCGCAGACACCTGGGAGGAAGGAAACAAACCAAGGCACCAAGGGGAGCAGGAAGAGACGAGCTCTTGCTAACATTGATGATGCCGCCTACAGTGGATGCGAGACAGTAAGTATCGGAAGAGACATAAGCATGGACAATCCTAGATGGGACGAACTACATCAGCCGGATAATAACCGAAGCGACCAAACAATAGTTCTGTTGGAAAACATGGAGGATAAACATGTCAGCCACCCTGCTGACATGGATCAACGAGTTTCGGGGGACACCTCTAGCAATCAATGTCTATGATGTTATGGAACGGACGCGGGACATGCTTGTTGGGGAGATGGCGGGAAATTCGTGAGGTAGTGAGGAAAGGGCAGTTTACTATTTGTGCTATGTTAGAAACAAAAATAAAATCCGAGAGAATGCTTACGAGACGGACTCCTACGTACTGGAAGCAGACGCATAATCTTCAGTTATGTGATATGGCGAGAATTTGGATCCAATGGGATAGTCGATGCTGGGACGAATAGATTGACGGATCAAGTCATAGTCATTTTATTCTCCAACCTGGGTGGCCTCAAGTTACTATTCGGCGCGGTGTACGGGCATAACGACAGGAGAAAAAGGGAGGAACTATGGAAGAACATTACACAAGTCAGCGCGATGGCGGAGACGCAATACAAATTGCCTTTGGTCTTGATGGGGGATTACAATGCTATGATGTATCGGCATGAAAAGATTAGTAGCAGGTGTCACGTCCCGGTCCCGTAGGACCGATCATCCTCGCTAAGACGTGATGTCGCGTGAGTCTAGGTTGCGCTCACGCAAGGCGGGTTCCATAACGGCCGATTACAGGCTAAGCGACGGGGTCGCCACACAGAAGTCCCAAGCAGAAACATTGAGTAACACCAGCGAAAAGTTGAAACAAACACAAGTCATTCAAATATGCTCTTTATTGATATTGAAACGGAGATTACATAGGTGGGCACGAGGCCAAGATTTATAATCACTCAAACTCACTCTTCTCACAATATAAGTCACTCTGCTCTCTCTCTCTCTCTCAATACAATTGACGAGTCAGCGGATGCTTCAGATAGGCGATGTCCATACATTATGTCTCGTATAAGTCCAGACTCCATGCGGCTGCGCGCCTCGAAACGCCAAGGAACTCCATACCTCGACGCATCCAAGCAAGCTCCGCGCCAACGAGCTTCTACCTATGCCTGCACATAAACACTGTGTGGGTGTCAGTACTCAACTGTACTGGTGGTGTGAACTCCTCGTCCACCCATACAAAACCAACACGTTCATTTACTTTGTGCAACATATCCCTTATGATTGTCTTTCTATTCTTTTCCTTAGGATCAGTTTTAGGACATACCTCTGGCCTATTTTGTGTCTCTAGACCATCACCGTGCCTTACACCAACAACTTACTCGCACTATGCCTCTAGACCTTCTCGTGCCAACAACGTCATCTTATCGACTCGTGCTTGCCTTTCGGCCCATATTTGGTACGTAACAACTTGGTCGTGCCATAAATCCCTTCTTATAACATACTCGAGGCAGTGCCTCGCCACTTAGTAACTTGCCTATACTTGTGTCGTAACAACGTGGTCGTGCCATAACATATCGAGTTCGTGCCTCACGACTCAACAATACTTAACCGAACTTGCCCTACGACCCTTCCTGACTTAAACTCGAAGACGCCTCAATTCCAACATATGTAACTCAAGGTCTACGGCTTAATACTTAACGCCGCATCTCATAAGTCTGGGTCATCGGCTTAATACTTAACGCCGCATATCGTGCCGAAGCACGGGTCCTTATAACCAAAATCTTAGACTCCATACTGGTGTTGCAACCGTGCACACCCTCTTGACCCTACTCGTGCCGTGCTTACACTTTCTTTGATTCGACTGACACCGTACATGCGGATTCGTCGCTTAGCACGCCAACTCATCTATATGAAAGTCACTGGCAATCCAAGCCATCGTAGACGTAGCTCGGGTAGGCGGCGAGTCTTTCGATGCAAGGTAGCTAGTCCCATGGAAAGCTCCCGACTACCCATGCGGTACAATCCAGCGTTGCTATAACGTCTTCCCCTAGGTCGACCGGCCCCGGCACCCCGGCGTAATACCAGTCGAGGAAGAAATCCTTATCGACAAGTTGTCCATGACCACACATCTACGAGAATACCTAGACTCACGTAAATGCATGGCCTACTTTACGGTACAACTAGAACCATACTTAGCAAAACGTGCTCGAACCATATCATGCAAAACGTGCATTGGAACCATACGATGCAAAACGTGCATCAAACCATACAATGCAAAACGTGCATCCTTGGAGACTCCCAAAACGTGGGACCGTCTCGGCGACAAACGGTCGCATGAACTTTCCTTTCTTTGAACCCAGGAAACGACTATCGTATAGCCTTCCAACTTGACTTGAACAAATGTGTTCCTTAAGTGCCATACACCGTGGCTAACTTTTCAGAGTGCCGACCGTGGTTCGTGCCTTAACCGACTTGTGTTCTACGCGACGCTATCGTCCAAGTCATACTTTATATGACAAGCCTTTAGATCGTAGGACTATGTGACTTAACAATCGCAGAAAGCGCGGGACAGTGCTTAGAATGACTTCGACAACCCAACATAACTTTTGCTTAACTCAATCGTACAACAACTTAATCCGTAGGATGGACAAAAGCTATGCCAAGCCTTGGACGATGAGACCGTGCATGCTTTATCAAGCATTTATATGTGCGACGCCTACGACTTAGGCTAAGTCCATAACTTCGTGGCAACTTAAACCAATTTTCTTCTCCCAAGCCACGGGACGAAGGACCGAGTGTCATTTTGAAAGCACAACGTGCAACACTTCTAAGCCGACCGTGGGACCTTTCCATATTCTTAACTTAATCCGACCCAAGTTGGGATTATTTTCTTAACTATGTGGATTCATCTCTTTTATTATCAAACCTACTTGTGCAATTTGAAAACATTCGTATTATTAGTGTGAAGGCCAAGCTGGGGCAAGTTCACCAAAGCCACCCACCTGAACGAGGAGTCGCCTCGACCGTGCGGGTCTTCGAGCAAGCCGTTGCATGGCTAAGTCCGAATGTCGTTGGCGTTTCGATTCTTCCGATTGACTGAGCGGGACGGAGCACTACAGTAGGCAAGTACCGGACAATATATTACAAGATTTTCATAATTGCCTATTGCAATCTGGATTAGGAGCTTTGGAAAGAACCGGCCATACATGGTCAGGTGCTCGAAATACTTCTACGACATTGTCCGGACAAGACAACATCGGAACACCATCGACAAGTTATTAGGACCGGAAGGGCAAGAAATAGTGAAGGATTGTAATCTCCAGGCCGAAGTAGTCAGGTATTACACTGATCTCTACAACCAACATGATTACCTGTCTAACTTTCCAGAGATTGTATGCAAACGGCTGGTCACTTGTCATGGCAATCAATCTATGCTCGCGGAGGTTACTATGGAAGAGGCAGAAGCTATAATCAAAAGTGCTAACCCTCATAAAGCCCCCGGGCCTGACGGGTTTGGTAGCCATTTCTATAAAACCTACTGGGGGAATTGAAGTGGCAGGTGTTGGAGGTGATACAAGACTTCTTCAAGACAGGAAGGTTATTACGTGAGCTTAATCATACATTTCTCATCCTCATTCCGAAGAAGGAAGGTGCGACGTCCCTGGCATATTATCGACCCTTAGCATGTTGTAATTTCCTATATAAAATAATTACTCATATTATGTGTCGGAGAATGGAGAGTGTAATGCAGGAACTGATATCCCCTAACTAAGCCGCATTTATCAAGGGAAGGTGCATTGCAGATAACAATCTTCTTGCGCACGAGATGGTCCGCGACTTCTCAAAAAAGGGGGAACAAAGCTTGCATCAAGTTGGACCCGAGGAAGGCGTACAATACCGTCAACAGAGACTTTGTATGCCATGCTATGATTGCTATGGGGTTTGATGGCATTTGGGTTGCTTGGGTTCGGGAATGCATATCAACTCCCTCATTCTCGGTGCTGATCAAGGTCAGCCGTATGGGTTCTTCGGGAGCAATAGAGGTCTTCGGCAGGTTGATCCGTTGTCGTCGTACCTCTTCTCAATAGTCATGGAATACTTTTTATTACTAATACAATTACCTTCTTCCATATATATATATATATATATATATATATATATATATATATATATTTTGGAAAAAGGTAAATTTTATTCCAAATGAAAAGTCATAATCATACAACATACAGTCTGAGTGGGACTCCTACTCAGCACTCATCCATTCTCCATAGCATTTACATCAAACTCAATGTTATGAAGAATGCCAACCGGAGGTGTGACTAGTCCCTCAAAGATCCGGCGGTTTCGCTCCCGCCAAACATGCCAAACCGAAGCCGCCAGTCGAACTCTAGCAGTATGGAACCAGTCCTGACTTCGACCCCTGCTATCTCGTATCACCGGAATGATGTCCCCAATGTATTTAGCAGAGGCGCACACTCCCAATACCCGACTCTGCTCCGACCAAATCTGCCATGCCAGAGTGCACTCGAAAAATATGTGTCTAATAGACTCAGGCTCCAAGCAGCAAAGCACACATTTGGGATCCGGCACTGCCACTCCAAAAGAACTCAGGCGATCCCTCGTTAAGAGGCGACCCAGAAGAAGCTTATAAACACACAGCTGCATCTTTCTGGCCAGACCCTTACACCAGACGAACTCGTAATCAGAACTCAGAGAAAAAGTGTGCCGGATAAGATTGTAGCAACTACGGAACTGGAACTCCCTCGAGCCCGAAGATGCTCCAGGCGGCTCCCAGATCCATCGATCCGCAGGCAAAGCCGGATCAATGGCTGTAGACATAATGAACCCTCCCAGCTCCTCAGTGTACCGATAAGATTCCGGCCTCCACACTCCATCTCGTAAGATCCGACTGCACGTATATATATATATATATATATATATATATATATATATATATATATATATATATATATATATATATATATATTGGAAAAGATAATTGTATTGATAAAAACTAGTTACATCTTATCCTTTTTAGTTGGGGGTCAAATTAGGGATCAACCCTTTTACATCAAACTCGATGTTATGCAAAACTCCAGTAGGCGAGGTATTGAGTCCAGCGAAGATCATGTTGTTCCTTTCCTTCCAGATATGCCACACGGTTGCCGCCAGACAGGTGCAAGCCTCCTTGAACCACGACAAACCTCGTCGTCGAGCCCCTACGATGTTTCCAATGATCGCTATGTGTTGCACAGAAATAGTATTTCTCAACTTCAGCACCCTTCTTTGTGCCTGCCAAACTTCCTAGGAGTACTGGCACTCAAATAACAGGTGTTTCATAGACTCCGGCCGTTGGCCACATAACAAACAATTAAGGTCAGGAGGAAGAACTCTGAATTGGTGAAGGCGGTCCCGGGTAAGAAGTTTACCAAATAGAAGCTTATACATGCAGTATTGAAACTTCCTCGCAATACCTTTCTGCCAGACGATATCAGAATACTCCCAAGTGGCAAAATGCTCCTGAGTCTGATCGTATACAAGCTTGAAGCCAAACTCTCCAATATGACTTCCATCCCACCTCCAGATATTTCGATCTATATCACCAGAAATCGGGATATGATGAATGCGATTAGCAAGATCAACCAGGATATGTATGTCTGCCAACTGCCAAGCACCCCTCCTGATGATACGGCTGATCGGGCTCTGCCAAGGAAAAGGAGCCCTTCCCAGAACACCCAACCATTCCGGGATGCTCCGATAGTCAACCCAAGGATATCCCCAAAGGCTCGTCTCCTTGCCATTAGCTATAACTCGAGTGATACTCTGTTTCATCCCCCCCCTCCCCCGGCTGACGGAGAATTTGCTTGAAAACAACCGATTCATTGATGTTACATCGATACTCCCAGAATGATTCCTGGCAAAGATATCGATTCCTCATCCAGTCTGCCCACAACATGTCTCCCTGAATGAATTTCCAAGCCAGCCTCAGACTAACAACCTTCTGTAGAGTCAGAAGAGGCCTGAGCCCCACTCCCCCCTCTTCCCTGGAATGACAGACATTCTCCCAAGAGATCGCATGGATACCTCCCCGCCATATGAAGTTGGATCATATCTTCTCGATTTTCCGGATGATACCAGTTGGTAAGAGGATTGATTGCAACCAAAACATCACTACGGATGACATCACAGATCAAACTAGTTCAATTCTGCAATCGAAAGAAAGACTTTGCGCCTGCCACCCTTCAACCCGTCGCTGAGTAAATTCTACCAAGCTTTGACACTCCAGGTTGGTAGAATAATTACAGAATAGAGGAATACCAAGATATTTAACCGAAAAAGTACCCTGGCTAATCCCCAAGGCAACTTGCCTTCTCATCCTTATCCTGACATGATCGCTGAAGTACATCTTACTCTTCTCCTTATTGAGACTCAGGCCCGATAGTCGCTCAAAAGAAGACATAATATCATAGATCGCTCTCAAACAAGATCTGGACGGTTTCAGGTACAAGAGCAAATCATCAGCATAAATCAAATGGGTTATATGAGGAGGCCTGCTTGAACAAAGGCATGATCTCTCGACGGTAGCTCGTAGCATCATTAAGACAAGTGAGGTACTCAAGCACAATGGTGAACAAGTAGGGAGGTAAGGGGTCCCATTGCCGAAGCTTCTGATTACTGTTGAAGAATCCATGTGGTTGCCCCTGAATAAACACCAAAAAAGTAGCACTGGTGATGCATTCCCGGACCCGATCCACCCAGGTAGGGCCGAACCTCATATTTAGAAAAATATGGCAGACGAATTTCCTGTTGACCATGTCATAAGCCTTCCGAAGATCCACTTTGATGCAAACCTTCTCTTCGGGAATTAGTTCCGACATAATATCCTTCATATGATTGCGCATGAGATACGTGATAAGCTTGTAGATGAAATTGCAACAGGCTATAGGACGAAAGTCAGCAAGATTAGTCGCACCTTTCTTCTTTGGCACCAGAGTCAGGAAAGTATGGTTGATCTCCCGCAAAAGTCTATCATGAGTAAAGAAATCCCGAATCACATCCACCACTTGATTTTTCACATCAGCCCAATGCGTTTTAAAGAACTTGTTGCTAAACCTATCCGGACCAGGAGCTTTGTTGGGATTCGCAACTCTAATAATACCCTCCACTTCCTTCTCCGTCACAGGAGCCAGAAGAATCTCATTTGCTCTCGCAGTGACCAGTTTTTTACAAGTTAAACCAGGAAACACATTAGTATAATCATATTGATTGTATAGATCAGAGTAAAACCTGACTACCTTATCGTGGATAGCTTGTTGAGATCGCACTGCCGAGCCGTCCTCAGCAATAGGACGATGTATAGAATTCCGGACCATATCAAAGAAGAACTTGGTGCACCTATCTCCTTCCTTCAGCCAGTTACACTTAGCCCGTTGTGCTAGTTGGATTTCCTTCTGCAGGCGAAGAGACCCCACCTTCCGAACTAGCAACCTCTCACATCTCGCTATATCTTCATTAAGAATGTCGGACTGGAGGGCATGTTGAATGTCCTGGAGTTCTTTCTCTTTTTGCACAAGAGACGGAGGAAGGGTGGATTTGCTCCAAATCTTCAATTCTTCTTTCACTCTTCAAGGTTTGGACCAGTCTATACTGCTTGTTCCCAGAAGTCTGGCTAGCAAGTCCACGGACCACCGCCTCCTGATAACCAGCAACAAGAGGCCACTTGTTGTTGTATCTAAAAGGACGAGCTTTTATTCGTTCAGGTTGTAGAAGGTTGATCCGAATGGGGCAGTGGTCACTAGTACCTGCTTCCAATTCCTCAGCAACAACCGTTGGAAAAGAGACCAGCCACCTACAGAACGAGCAAGAGGCTGCAATCCCGATCTCAGAAGACAGTTCTGGAAGTTCTGAAGGATAGTGTCAGGGACCCGACGGCCACCTACTTTCTCGTTGTTGTAGAGCAGGGCATTAAAATCCCCTAAACACAAAAAAGGTAAGTTGATATTGGACTGGACAGAGTCACTCAGAGAAATAAGGTTCTTCCAGAGCTTGCCCCTCCCGACAATTATTACGCCCATAAACCACACAAGGACAAACTTGAGCCTACCTATATTTTGGAAATTAATGGATATCAACTGATCAGTAACAGATATAGCCTGACCATCCCAAACCGTGTCATCCCACCTGATCCAAATCCTCGCCATACTACCCAGATGAAGGTTATGAACATGCCTCCAATGGGGTAGAGTACGACAATCTAGAATCCCGGCATCCGAATCTTCGTCTCCGTCAGTATAGTAATAGAGCACTTCTCCTTCGCAAACATCTCTCTAATCTCCTTCCAGCGAGTTATAGAGCAAGCCTCCCGTACATTCCAGACTATTATTGACATTGGGAAGGGGGTAGATCCCCTGGAATATCACTGCGAATACCACCCGGGTGATGTGGTACCGCCTCCTGCACTGAGATGTTTTCCCTCCATATTCCCCAATAGATCCCCTTCTCCAATTTTGTTGTACTAATGGTGTTGAGGCCTCCCTATAAGGAGGAACCTACTCCACTCTGGGTTTTCAATGCACAAGACCTCTTTGCTCCTGTGGTCTGAAAGCTCACACTGTAGAGTATCCTCCTGAGTAGCATGAGCCCGCATTTTTCTGCTATATGTGATACAATCAACCTATCAA
Organism: Iris pallida; assembly: GCA_029216955.1. Classification (NCBI taxonomy): domain Eukaryota; kingdom Viridiplantae; phylum Streptophyta; class Magnoliopsida; order Asparagales; family Iridaceae; genus Iris; species Iris pallida. The sequence goes on along the minus strand of JANAVB010030420.1, from coordinate 8,511,446 downwards.
CATAACCCCCTTTGTGACTCTTTCCAACCGTAGATGGCTTCTTCCGAATAGCCTCTTCGCTCCCACCTATTGTACTGCTGAAGATCATAGCGTCCTCTACCGGAGTCTGGAAACGGTTATAGCTAAACCTTTTCCCTTAGCCTGCCAAGTCTGCTGAGGTTGACTGGATATCATTTGGCGGGCCCCTGGATCACGAGCTGATGATCATGAATAGTCACAGTTGTGTCCCCCTCGTCCATAACCTAAGAGTCCACCTGTTCATCAACTCACCCTTCCTCCATCATAGCCATCTCCACACCTGCTGGATTCCCCGAAGTACCTTCTTCCAGTCGCGTCTCCAATCACAGGGGACACTTATATCTCGTGTGCCCAAAACAGCGACATTGCTTGCAAACCGGAGGGACCCACTCATAATCGACTCTTTGCACAAAGACTTCACCAGAGGGAACCTGATATTCCAACTGAGACGTGAGCACTTTATTGGCCTCAATCTTCACAAATACCAGGGCATACATAAGCCTCTCTCTCCTTAACGTGGCCTCGTCAGCTTTAATCGGCTTGCCAATGAGACTAGCCAGCTTCATTAATATTGACATGCTCCAATAATTAGGCGATAACTCCGAAAATCGGACCCAGATGCGAACGGTATGGAGGACTTTCCGCTCACACACCGGTTCCAGCATCCACTCCTTCAAAATGATCAGTTGGTCGTCAAATATCCAGGGACCACCTTGAAGAATACGCTCAACGTCCTCATGAAGGCCAAACTTTACAAAATAAAACCCATCCTCCTGTACATAAAACTCCATAAGGCCCTTTGGCCTCCAAACCCGGTGCACAAATGCACGTATCTGACCATAAAAAGACTTATCCCCAAGCACATAGAGAATAAGAGTATTACGTCAATATCCCGCAGTCGCTAATTCCTCCTTTGTGAAAGCTGTTTGGACGCCGCCTTACACCCTTTTAGGTGTTGGAGTGGGTGGGATTCCCAACCTATGTGGAGAAGATCCCGGAGTGCGATGAGCGCCGTCCGATGTCGGAGAAGCTCGGGAAGTAGGCGACGCGGAGTTGCTGCTGCTACTGCCAACCCAAAGGGGGGTTCTGGACTGGGGCTGCCGAGTTCGGGCCGAACTCGGTCCCAGGGCGAGTTCGGGCCGAACTCGGTCTGGCCACTCCAGAATGTGGCCGATAGGTTCTGGTTGCCCGACACAGAGTTCTGGCTGAACTCTGTATCGTCGGGGCTGAGCGAAAATTTGGGGTGATTTTTCACCGTTGGATCATATCTAATGGTCCAGATTTTGCTGCGGATTAGGGGAGTTAATATTAGGTTATTCCTAACCCTATTCATCGTAGAACAGAACATTGAAGAAAAGAGAGAGGAGGCAAGAGTGCCATTGCAACTTCGGGAGAGAAGACGGAGGATTGAAGGTCGTTTTCGAAGGAGATCGTGTTTCGGGTAATCTCTACTCGTCGTTCTCGCTCTTCGTAGCCTTGTAATCATTGTTCTTACTTCTGAGTGTTGTGGGGATCCGATTTGGATCGGGAGGAGTTTGTAGAGGGTATAATTCTTCTATTCCATTAGTGGAGGCTTCTCAGGATTGGACTCCGATCGTCCCGTGGTTTTTTTTCCGCAAGGGTTTTCCACGTCAAAAATTCTCTGTGTCTGCGTGGATTGTTTTGTGTGATTGTTTTTGGGTTCGTGCGTTGTATTGCTCGGTCCTCTCGCAGGTACTCTCCGGTTTGGGAAAAGGTTTCCGCGTTTCTTTCCCAACATAGTGATATCAGAGCCAGGTTCTGGAATTCAGAAGGGTGTCAGGAGTTGACAGAAACCAGAGAGGAGAGATGGACGCGAAGCCGGTGCGCATGGTGAATCTTAATGGCACAAACTATCACTATTGGCAGAGCAAGATGAAAGATTTGCTGTTTGTCAAGAAGCTGCATCTACCCGTGTTTGCATCCGAAAAGCCCAGTGATAAATCCGATGAGGACTGGACATTTGAGCATATACAGGTGTGTGGGTACATACGGCAGTTTGTTGATGAGAACGTGTACAACCACGTTGCCAATATTGAGCACGCGAAGACGTTGTGGGATAAGCTGGAATCCTTGTATGCGAAGAAGACCGGGGTAAACAAATTGTTCCTGATCCGAACGATGATGGGTCTGCGATACAAGGATGGGGCGTCTATTTCGGACCACTTGAGTGAGTTCCAGGGCGTGGTTGACCAGCTATCTTCTATGGGAGTCAAGTTCGACGACGAAGTTCAGGGACTATGGCTGCTGTGTACATTGCCAGACTCGTGGGAGACCGTACGAGTATCTATGATCGCTTCTGCTCCAGAGGGCGTGGTCAGTCTGGAGTTTGCCAAGAGCGGGGTGCTGAATGAAGAGATGCGGAGACGTTCTCATGGCACTTCATCCACATCCCACCACTCAGAGGCATTGGTTTCAGAGAGCCGCGGAAGGGGCAAAAGCAGGGGTCCAGGTGGTGGCAGAGACAAGAGCAGGGGGAAGTCCAAGGGTCGGTACGAGGACTCGGAGTGTTACCATTGTGGTAAGAAGGGCCACATCAAGCGGAACTGTTTCGCTTGGAAGAGAGAGAAGAAGGGCGACAAGGGAAAGCAAGAAGAGAACACTACAGCGGCGGCCTCGATGCATGGAGGCGATGTGATCGTCGTAGGTGATGAGGTCATTACAAACCTCGCCTGCGATGACAATTCTTGGCTGGTGGACTCAGGGGCTTCAGCACATGTATCTCACAACAGGGCACTGTTTGCCACTTACACGACAGGCGACTGTGGCGTGTTGAAGATGGGCAACGGAGATGTGTCGAAGGCGGTTGCCGTTGGAGATGTGCATTTGAGAACGAAGACGGGTGCGGTTCTTGTTCTCAAAGATGTTCGTCATGTCCCTGATATCCGTTTCAACCTGGTGTCGGTTGGAAGGTTGGATGACGAGGAATTCTTCAGTCTCTTCGGGAACAGTCAGTAGAAGCTTTCCAGGGGTTCGATGGTGATTGCCAGAGGAAGCAAGAAGTCCGGTCTCTACTATATGGAGGGGAGCGCACAGGGGGCACAGGAGGTGAACGCAGTCAGTGATGCGTCTACCGAGTTGTGGCACAGGCGGCTCGGTCATATCAGCGAGAAGGGGATGAGCTACTTGGTGAACAGGAAGGTGATTTTGGGGCTCAAGTCTACAAAGTTGGAGAAGTGCACGCACTGTTTAGCTGGGAAGCAAAATAGGGTGTCTTTCCAAAGTCACCCAAGTTCGAGGAAGCCGGCGTTGCTCGAGTTGATTCACTCGGATGTCTGCGGTCCTATGAAGGTAAAATCTCTTGGTGGTGCTTCTTACTTTGTAACCTTTATTGATGACTGTTCCAGGAAGGTTTGGGTCTATACCTTAAAGACCAAGGATCAGGTGCTGCCTACTTTCAAGGAGTTTCAGGTCTCTGTTGAAAGGGAGACGGGCAAGAAGTTGTTGTGTGTTCGGTCCGACAATGGCGGCGAATACATCGGTCCCTTTGATGCGTATTGTAGAGAGCTGGGGATACGATACCAGAAGACTCCGCCAAAGACACCTCAGCTCAATGGTGTAGCGGAGCGCATGAACAGGACACTGATGGAGAGGGTGCGGTGTTTGCTGTCAGAAGCAAACTTGCCGGACAGTTATTGGGGTGAGGCTCTTCTCACAGCTGCTTATGTTATTAATTTGTCTCCTAGTGCTCCTTTGCAGGGTGATGTGCCTGACAAAGTATGGTACGGCAAAGAGCCGTCATACAATCACCTGCGAGTGTTTGGCTGTAAGGCCTTCGTGCATGTACCGAAGGACGAGAGGACCAAACTTGAGCCGAAGACGAGACGATGCGTCTTTGTCGGCTACGGTCGGGATGAGTTTGGCTATAGACTCTACGACCTAGTGGAAGGAAAGCTCTACAGAAGCAGGGACGTGGTGTTCGTCGAGGATCAGACCATGACCAACACTCAGGATTCCGAGACGCCTTCTGAGGCTGAGGAATTGCCTGAGTTAGAGTCATTTCGCTTCAAGCAGTTTCCGGAGGACATCGCAGAGGATCCAGTTATGGGGGAGTCGGTACATGGAGTTGCTCCCAACCTTGATCATCAGCCTACTGATGGTGGTCAGGGTGTCCCTCAGGAGGATGAGCATGCCGGAGAGGCAGATCCTGAAGGGGAGGAGGCTGTTGGTATACAGCCAGCACCAGTGGTTCCTTTGAGGAGGAGTGACAGGGATCGTCGACCATCTACGAGATACTCACCAGATGAGTATGTGCTATTGACTGACGGGGGAGAGCCCGAAAGTTTTGCAGAGGCTATGGAAGACGAACACAGGCAGGAGTGGATGGAGGCTATGCAGGAGGAGATGAGTTCCTTGCACACCAATTCCACTTATGATCTGGTGCGGTTGCCAAAGGGCAAGAAGACTTTGAAGAATCGATGGGTGTTTAGAGTGAAACAGACGGATGATGCTACTCGCCCTCGATATAAAGCGAGGCTGGTAGTTAAAGGCTACGATCAGCGGAAAGGCGTGGATTATGATGAGATCTTTTCGCCTGTCGTCAAGCATTCGTCTATTCGGGTGGTGCTAGCATTAGCAGCCAGTCTCGACTTGGAGGTCGAGCAGATGGACGTGAAGACGGCATTCCTCCACGGTGATCTTGAGGAGGAGTTATACATGGAGCAGCCAGAGGGATTCTGTGAGAAGGGCAAGTCACATTTGGTCTGCCGGTTGAGGAAGAGCTTGTATGGTCTGAAGCAGGCTCCGAGGCAGTGGTACAGGAAGTTCGAGTCGTTTATGGGGGAGCATGGTTATGTACGGACGACGTCGGACCACTGTGTATTTGTGAGGTATTTTGCCGAGGATGATTTCATCATTTTGTTGCTCTATGTTGATGATATGCTATTAGTGGGTCGGAATGCCACTAGGATAGCGGAGCTGAAGCGCCAACTGGGCGCGGCCTTCTCTATGAAGGATTTGGGCGCAGCGAAGACTATTCTTGGGATGGAGATCAGCCGAGAGAGAGTCCAAGTTGCTACACATGTCCCAAAAGAAGTACATTCACCGGGTACTTCAGCGTTTCGGTATGGACGGGTCGAAGAAAGTGAGTTGCCCCCTTGCGGCTCACTTTAAGCTCACTGAGGAGCAGTGTCCATCTACCGAGGACGAAAAGGAAGATATGGAGCGGGTTCCATATGCCTCAGCTGTGGGAAGCCTTATGTATGCCATGGTGTGTACGAGGCCAGATATTGCTCATGCAGTTGGTACGGTTAGCAGGTATCTTTCAAATCCTGGAAGGGTACATTGGAGTGCGGTCAAGTGGATTCTACGTTATCTTCAGGGCACTGCTGGTTGGAGACTTTCCTTTGGTGGTGACGAGCCGAAGCTGGTTGGGTATACCGACGCTGATATGGCTAGAGATGTAGACACGAGGCGATCGACTTCGGACTACGTGATGATGTTTGCGGGAGGAGCGGTGTCGTGGCAGTCGCGGTTGCAGAAGTGTGTTGCCTTGTCGACGACAGAGGCAGAGTATATTGCGACGACGGAGGCTTGCAAGGAGTTGCTGTGGATGAAGAAGCTGCTGCAGGAAATGGGACTGAAGCAAGAGCAGTATACTTTGCTTTGCGACGGTCAGAGTGCTATCCATCTTGTGAAGAATCAGACGTTTCATAGCCGGTCCAAGCACATCGAGACTCGGTATCATTGGATACGGGATGTGGTTGAGAAGAAGGACGCGGAGCTTGAGAAGGTTCATACAGATGACAACGGAGCTGATATGTTTACGAAGATTCTACCAAGGGGGAAGTTTGAGTACTGCAGGCAGATCGTCGGGATGACGATATCCTCCCCATAGTTGTGAAGGGGGAGATTTGTTGGAGTGGGTGGGGTTCCCAACCTATATGGAGAAGATCCCGGAGTGCGACGAGCGCCGTCCGATGTCGGAGAAGCTCGGGAAGTAGGCGACGCGGAGTTGCTGCTGCTGCTGCCAACCCAAAGGGGGGTTCTGGACTGGGGCTGCCGAGTTCGGGCCGAACTCGGTCCCAGGGCGAGTTCGGGCCGAACTCGGTCTGGCCACTCCAGAATGTGGCCGATAGGTTCTGGTTGTCCGACACAGAGTTCTGGCCGAACTCTGTGTCGTCGGGGCTGAGCGGAAATTTGGGATAATTTTTCACCGTTGGATCATATCTAATGGTCCAGATTTTGCTGCGGATTAGGGGAGTTAATATTAGGTTATTCCTAACCCTATTCATCGTAGAACAGAACATTGAAGAAAAGAGAGAGAAGGAGGCAAGAGTGCCATTGCAACTTCGGGAGAGAAGACGGAGGATTGAAGGTCGTTTTCGAAGGAGATCGTGTTTCGGGTAATCTCTACTCGTCGTTCTCGCTCTTCGTAGCCTTGTAATCATTGTTCTTACTTCTGAGTGTTGTGGGGATCCGATTTGGATCGGGAGGAGTTTGTAGAGGGTGTAATTCTTCTATTCCATTAGTGGAGGCTTCTCAGGGTTGGACTCCGATCGTCCCGTGGTTTTTTCCCGCAAGGGTTTTCCACGTTAAAAATTCTCTGTGTCTGCGTGGATTGTTTTGTGTGATTGTTTTTGGGTTCGTGCTTTGTATTGCTCGGTCCTCTCGCAGGTACTCTCCGGTTTGGGGAAAGGTTTCCGCGTTTCTTTCCCAACAGATCGTCCAAACAGCTTTCACAAAGGAGGAATTGGCGACTGCGGGATATTGACGTAGTACTCTTATTCTCTATGTGCTTGGGGATAAGTCTTTTTATGGGGATAAATCTCCCTTCACAACTATAGGGAGGATATCGTCATCCCGACGATCTGCCTGCAGTACTCAAACTTCCCCCTTGGTAGAATCTTCGTGAACATATCAGCTCCGTTGTCATCTGTATGAACCTTCTCAAGCTCCGCGTCCTTCTTCTCAACCACATCCCGTATCCAATGATACCGAGTCTCGATGTGCTTGGACCGGCTATGAAACGTCTGATTCTTCACAAGATGGATAGCACTCTGACTGTCACAAAGCAAAGTATACTGCTCTTGCTTCAGTCCCATTTCCTGCAGCAGCTTCTTCATCCACAGCAACTCCTTGCAAGCCTCCGTCGCCGCAATGTACTCTGCCTCTGTCGTCGACAAGGCAACACACTTCTGCAACCGCGACTGCCACGACACCGCTCCTCCCGCAAACATCATCACGTAGCCCGAAGTCGATCGCCTTGTGTCTACATCTCCAGCCATATCAGCGTCGGTATACCCAACCAGCTTCGGCTCGTCACCACCAAAGGAAAGTCTCCAACCAGCAGTGCCCTGAAGATAACGTAGAATCCACTTGACCGCACTCCAATGTACCCTTCCAGGATTTGAAAGATACCTGCTAACCGTACCAACTGCATGAGCAATATCTCGCCTCGTACACACCATGGCATACATAAGGCTTCCCACAGCTGAGGCATATGGAACCCGCTCCATATCTTCCTTTTCGTCCTCGGTAGATGGACACTGCTCCTCAGTGAGCTTAAAGTGAGCCGCAAGAGGGGAACTCACTTTCTTCGACCCGTCCATCCCGAAACGCTGAAGTACCCGGTGAATGTACTTCTTTTGGGACAATTGTAGCAACTTGGAATCTCTCTCTCGGCTGATCTCCATCCCAAGAATAGTCTTCGCTGCGCCCAAATCCTTCATAGAGAAGGCCGCGCCCAGTTGGCGCTTCAGCTCCGCTATCCTAGTGGTATTCCGACCCACTAATAGCATATCATCAACATAGAGCAACAAAATGATGAAATCATCCTCGGCAAAATATCTCACAAATGCACAATGGTCCAACGTCGTCCGTGCATAACCATGCTCTCCCATAAACGACTCGAACTTCCTGTACCACTGCCTCGGAGCCTGCTTCAGACCATACAAGCTCTTCCTCAACCGGCAGACCAAATGTGACTTGCCCTTCTCACAGAATCCCTCTGGCTGCTCCATGTACAACTCCTCCTCAAAATCACCGTGGAGGAATGCCGTCTTCACGTCCATCTGCTCGACCTCCAAGTCGAGACTGGCTGCTAATGCTAGCACCACCCGAATAGACGAATGCTTGACGACAGGCGAAAAGATCTCATCATAATCTACGCCTTTCCGCTGACCGTAGCCTTTAACTACCAGCCTCGCTTTGTATCGAGGGCGAGTAGCATCATCCGTCTGCTTCACTCTAAACACCCATCGATTCTTCAAAGCCTTCTTGCCCTTTGGCAACCGCACCAGCTCATAAGTGGAATTGGTGTGCAAGGAACTCATCTCCTCCTACATAGCCTCCATCCACTCCTGCCTGTGTTCGTCTTCCATAGCCTCTGCAAAACTTTCGGGCTCTCTCCAGTCAGTCAATACCACATACTCATCTGGTGAGTATCTCGTAGATGGTCGACGATCCCTGTCACTCCTCCTCAAATGAACCACTGGTGCTGGCTGTATACCAACAGCCTCCTCCCCTTCAGGAACAGCCTCTCCGGCATGCTCATCCTCTTGAGGGACACCCTGACCACCATCAGCAGGCTGATGATCAAGGTTGGGAGCAACTCCATGTACTGGCTCCCCCATAACTGGATCCTCTGCGATGTCCTCTGGAAACTGCTCGAAGTGAAATGACTCTAACTCAGGCAATTCCTCAGCCTCAGAAGGCGTCTCGAAATCCTGAGTGTTGGTCATGGTCTGATCCTCGACGAACACCACGTCCCTGCTTCTGTAGAGCTTTCCTTCCACTAGGTCGTAGAGTCTATAGCCAAACTCATCCCGACCGTAGCCGACAAAGACGCATCGCCTCGTCTTCGGCTCAAGTTTGGTCCTCTCGTCCTTCGGTACATGCACGAAGGCCTTACAACCAAACGCCCGCAGGTGATTGTATGACGGCTCTTTGCCGTACCATACTTTGTCAGGCACATCACCCTGCAAAGGAGCACTAGGAGACAAATTAATAACATAAGCAGCTGTGAGAAGAGCCTCACCCCAATAACTGCCCGGCAAGTTTGCTTCTGACAGCAAACACCGCACCCTCTCCATCAGTGTCCTGTTCATGCGCTCCGCTACACCATTGAGCTGAGGTGTCTTTGGCCGAGTATTCTGGTGTCGTATCCCCTGCTCTCTGCAATACGCATTAAAAGAACCGATGTATTCGCCGCCATTGTCGGACCGAACACACAACAACTTCTTGCCTGTCTCCCTTTCAACAGAGGCCTGAAACTCCTTGAAAGTAGGCAGCACCTGATCCTTGGTCTTTAAGGCATAGACCCAAACCTTCCTGGAACAGTCATCAATAAAGGTTACAAAGTAAGAAGCACCACCAAGAGATTTTACCTTCATAGGACCGCAGACATCCGAGTGAATCAACTCGAGCAACGCCGGCTTCCTCGAACTTGGGTGACTTTGGAAAGACACCCTATTTTGCTTCCCAGCTAAACAGTGCGTGCACTTTTCCAACTTTGTAGACTTGAGCCCTGGAATCACCTTCCTGTTCACCAAGTAGCTCATCCCCTTCTCGCTAATATGGCCGAGCCGCCTGTGCCACAACTCGGTAGACGCATCACTGACTGCGTTCACCTCATGTGCCCCCTGTGCGCTCCCCTCCATATAGTAGAGACCGAACTTCTTGCTTCCTCTGGCAATCACCATCGAACCCCTAGAAAGCTTCCACTGACTGTTCTCGAAGAGACTGAAGAATCCCTCGTCATCCAACCTTCCAACCGACACCAGGTTGAAACGGATATCAGGGACATGACGAACATCCTTGAGAACAAGAACCGCACCCGTCTTCGTTCTCAAATGCACATCTCCAACGGCAACCGCCTTCGACACATCTCCATTGCCCATCTTCAACACTCCACAGTCGCCTGTTGTGTAAGTGGCAAATAGTGCCCCGTTGTGAGATACATGTGCTGAAGCCCCTGAGTCCACCAGCCAAGAATTGTCATCGCAGGCGAGGTTAGTAATGACCTCATCACCTGCGACGATCACATCGCCTCCATGCATCGAGGCCGCCGCTGTAGTGTTCTCTTCTTGCTTCCCCTTGTCGCCCTTCTTCTCTCTCTTCCAAGCGAAACAGTTCCGCTTGATGTGGCCCTTCTTACCACAATGGTAACACTCCGAGTCCTCGTACCGACCCTTGGACTTCCTCCTGCTCTTGTCTCTGCCACCACCTGGACCCCTGCTTTTGCCCCTTCCGCGGCTCTCTGAAACCAATGCCTCTGAGTGGTGGGATGTGGATGAAGTGTCCTGAGAACGTCTCCGCATCTCTTCATTCAGCACCCCGCTCTTGGCAAACTCCAGACTGACCACGCCCTCTGGAGCAGAAGCGATCATAGATACTCGTACGGTCTCCCACGAGTCTGGCAATGTACACAGCAGCCATAGTCCCTGAACTTCGTCGTCGAACTTGACTCCCATAGAAGATAGCTGGTCAACCACGCCCTGGAACTCACTCAAGTGGTCCGAAATAGACGCCCCATCCTTGTATCGCAGACCCATCATCGTTCGGATCAGGAACTGTTGGAAAAGAAACGCGGAAACCTTTTCTCAAACCGGAGAGTACCTGCGAGAGGACCGAGCAATACAACGCACGAACCCAAAAACAATCCACGCAGACACAGAGAATTTTTGACGTGGAAAACCCTTGCGGGAAAAAACCACGGGACGATCGGAGTCCAACCCTGAGAAGCCTCCACTAATGGAATAGAAGAATTACACCCTCTACAAACTCCTCCGATTCCAAATCGGATCCCCACAACACTCAGAAGTAAGAACAATGATTACAAGGCTACGAAGAGCGAGAATGACGAGTAGAGATTACCCGAAACACGATCTCCTTCGAAAACGACCTTCAATCCTCCGTCTTCTCTCCCGAAGTTGCAATGGCACTCTTGCCTCCTTCTCTCTCTTTTCTTCAATGTTCTGTTCTACGATGAATAGGGTTAGGAATAACCTAATATTAACTCCCCTAATCCGCAGCAAAATCTGGACCATTAGATATGATCCAACGGTGAAAAATCACCCCAAATTTTCGCTCAGCCCCGAACTCTGTGTCGTCGGGGCTGAGCGGAAATTTGGGGTGATTTTTCACCGTTGGATCATATCTAATGGTCCAGATTTTGCTGCGGATTAGGGGAGTTAATATTAGGTTATTCCTCGCCAATTCCTCCTTTGTGAAAGCTGTTTGGACGCCGCCTTACACCCTTTTAGGAGGAATGTAATGCATTGTCTTGTCTCCTTGGTAGCCTCCAGAATGGCGTGTCCGGTCTGTCCACCACCAACCCCCGTATGTTGCACTCCCCGGTACTAGAGCGCACATGAGACGGATCATACCCTCCAGTTCTGGACATAGACCCATCCGGCCGACGGGTACCGCCTCTCGACGCCAAAAGAGGATGTGGGACATAATGTCGATCCTCCCTCGTCATAGCAGGACACCGGCCAAGCCCTGCACCCAACACCAGAGGATGTTGAGCACCTCCCAGTGCTTGCAACGGCAGATCTAGATTCGGCGGCCTAGTGATCCGGCCCACACGACGACGCCGACCAACCGTAGTCTAGCCACCTCCTTCCTCCCGGCCACCAACTACTCCAGCCGCCGCTGACACCGCGCCAACCCTACTCCCATATGAGCTCACCGCTGCCGAGGCAGCCATGCGAACACCGCTAGCAGCACTACCATGACCGCCACCTGCACTACCGTGCCCACAAAACAACTTGGACCGCCATGGCCGTCACGGCCACCGCCACCTGCGCCGTTGTGGCCGCCGCCCCATGAGCCGCTGTGGCCGTCGCCACTTGGGCTGTTGTGGCCGCCTGTGCCACCGTGAGAGCCACCGCCCGTACCTCCTCGCGCGCGCCCTTGCACGACTGGGCGCCTGCCCGGCCTTTCTGAGGCCTTCAATATATATATATTGAAGAGGGCACATAGTCCCTACTGATAAATAGAACCGTGAACTTCTCCACTTGGGCTCGATCACCCGACCACCTTGGCCGCATGCCTCCTCTCTACTACTAGGCTAGAGGCTCATTGGCAATATATATATATATATATATATATATATATATATATTATTGGTTGTTGACTGTGTATCTATGTTGCATGGACTATAGACAAAAATTCGACACAATAAATTTGAGGTACGGCATCACAGATTCGGCACCTATTTTGATGTGTCCTAGCGTCCGTGCGTGTCTGATATGTCTGTTCCACACGATACAGACACATAATGAATTTTGGAGTTTCTATGCTTCTTAGTTGTGTATATTAATGAACTTGATAAGTACAAAATTGACAAGTACATTGAAATCTTACAGTATCTGCTAAGCAGGGACACAGTACCAATATTCATCTTCTGAATATCTTATGATTCATAGAGGTGCACAAGTTCTTTTTCTCTACACAAGGTTCGTTTAAGGATAGACAAGCTAGATTTGGTAGGCAGAATGTCCTCCTATACATTATTGTCCAAAATTGCTTAGTTGATTATTCATATCATCTAAACTTTAGTGAGCAGTAAGAGTACATTCCTCACCTAAATACAAGTTCCGTAATATATAATGAGAATACCTTCTTTTGTCTCTGGAAGATACCTGGCAAGGCGGTATTTCTGCAAGTTAACATGTAGAAGATACCTTATCACATCAACGTTATCACATCAAGTAATACCTAGTAAATAAACCAATATGGTATTATGTATAGTGATAATACCTGCAAGTGACTCTTCACATGATAAATGGTCAAACCTTCAACATTCATAAGCTTTAGAACTGCCTTTGGAGTTGCCTCTACATGAGAAGAATCTAACTCCAATGAGAACTGTTCGCTGTTGTTACTAAACTAATTAATTGCACACTTACTCTCAGCACCATCTAGCTTGTTCACGGCATCTATAAAACGTTCGTGCAGTTCTAATGTCCATCTCATTCTTGGTTTATTAGCAGCAGCAGTCCCAGAAGCAGATGGAGCTGAATGCAGCTGAACTTTATCAGGAGCTGAGTGTTGAGGTGTCTGTATGCAATTGGACAGAGAGGGCGGAGGAGTAGAGAGCTGAGGTGTCTCATATATATCCTAAATACGAATGTTAAACAAAGTTAAGTTGTATCAGAAATTGGTTGACATTCATATCTACAGTAAACTTTGTTCAGAAAGGAAATTTTAGAAACTTGATTGCCAAGAATCTACTATGTCCATCTTTGTCCAAGAAAGAACTTTCAGAAACTTGATTTCCAAGAATCTACCATATCCTTAGCAATTTTTACACTAAAGGCATGTCTACTTGGACCCAACCAGGCGTTAAATGGCCATCCTGTTCTGTCCGGAGCAAGAAAAATCTTTTTTTGCAAAAATTAGTCAAGTTCATTGAAGAACGGAAAAGACCACAATTCAGAGTAAAACCAGTTTGTTCATTATTTACTTCTGGGTCCAACATAAGACGTAAAGTAGAAGGAAAAAAAAAAAAAAAACTGGAGGATAAAGTTTAATTGTACTTACATCTAAGCGACTGCTTTCTCCATTGTCTGTGATAGCTATACCGAGTTGCTCGGACAAAATCTGTAAGTCTATTTGTTCTTTCAATGCTGTACTGTTGTGATTACAATTCTCTCCATGAAAAGAACCATCCGAAGCATCTCCAGACAAATTAAGAAAATCCATCAAATCATAGTGCTCACCCTCACTGTGTGTATCGCCTATATCCCCATTATAAAGTAGTGGGGGGCTTGAAGATTTCCCAGGAGATGCTAACTGCTCGCTTTTGGGAGGATGCGGGAGGAAGGGTAAGTTACTGAGTTGCCGACAGGTCATCGAGCTTGTTGAAGATGACAAGTATAGCCTAGTGCAAAATGTAGAAGAACGAGAAAACATGGGCTCTGAATACTGAGGATTAGACATATGAGAAAGCGAATTTCTGAGTTCAGAGTCGGGACTTAATTTTCTCTGGTTATAAGGAAGACCATCCTGGAGTCCGCATGAACTGCTTACATCTGTTTGAACATTAGAGGATAGACTTTTGTCCGGTAGACTCTCAATGAATAGCTTTTGGCAGTCTGGTTGGGAACTGAACAATTTATGAGCTGAAGATGGCAAAGCCATGTGGGAACTCGTTGCACCTTCAGGAGAATGGCTTCGTTTCACCGTAAGGACACTCTGGCTGTTCATGGTACTCGCACATTCAAATGCAATATCCAGTGAGGTGGGATTGGCTTACAGATGTCCGTCCACTGTTAAGCAAAACTGTAACATTTAGAATTCCGACGATACTCGGTTCTGATGTGCAATGTGATCATAGCTCAATAAGAGACAAATCATTTACATTAAGGTTGTGTTTGATTGAGCTTTTTTTTCGTGGAAAATATTTCCATCACAAAAAATTTCACCAATTGTAGTGTTTGATAGAGTATATTTTTCATGGAATTATTTTCCAACAATCTATCATTTTCCATATTTTTCTCCAAAATGGTGGAAAATAAAACTGGCCCAGCCCATAGAAAAATATCAATTTCCATGGCAAATAATGACAATCAAACACCCAATTAATTCCGTGGAATTTTTCCATGGAATTTTTTTCCTAGTAAAATGATTGCGTGAAATTAATTTATTTTCCAAAATTTTCACCTTGTAATCAAAAGCACCCTAAAGTTTTAGGTAATTGAGTGTTGTAATCTTACGCGGATGTTGGCATCTTCACAAAAGATTATTGGAAATGTTTAATTTCTCTACTCCAGTTGAGCCAAACAGAAAGGAAATTCACATATTATTAAGTTCAGTGGAACTGATGCAGTACTCTAAGAGCATCATTAGTAAGGCCCATCCCATTTTCTAGATTCTAGATTTAGAATGTAGGAGCTCATTTTGTAGAATAATAAGACTCATCCCTAGTCCCAATTTCTACAATTTCGGTCCCAACCCATCCATGGGTGCTAAGGGTTGGGCCTCTCTATTTCTAGATTCTAGATTGTAGAAACTCGTTTTGTAGAATAGTAAGTTCCAATTTGGAGCCCAACTTTCTAGATTCTAAACTTTATATTATTTTTTTCCTACATTAATTTTTGACCACACAATTTTTGGGACCGGAGCTCACTTTATCATTTCCTACTATTCTCATACAAACCCAACCCATTCTACATTTATCTTTTTTTTGAAATTTTGGGCTCCAAATTGCATTGGAGAGTCCCAACTACTAATGATGCTCTAACAGGTTCAGGTCAAGTCATAAGTAAGGCACCGAGGCATTATTACTGAACTCGTCAATACCACAACCTTCGGAAGACAATTAACGCTTAAAAATCGTGCTAAAAACACAAACATTGCATTTCTTGATCCAAATGGGAACATATACAAATCAGTTCCAATTTAGGTGGATACTAGCTGATTCATTGAGCAAAAAAAAAAAAAAAAAATCCGCCAAAACGAGGCTTGCAAGGAAGAAGAAGAAGAAGAAGAAGAAGAAGAAGAAGTTCATCAAGCTTTCCATCATCAAAATCGAAACAAAATTTGATAGAATTGACATTCCAATTTGTTGACCAGCTAAAATGATGTATAAATCTCAACTATACTGTAGTGTCAGATGAGCTCTTATATAGCTGTTCAGACCACATCTCTCAGCTTTTGGAAACCCTAAATTCCCAAACATCTACTGGGAAAGGAATGCATTGGATCTTGTTTACCAGAAACAAAAGTCTGTGCTGAAAATTTTAAATTATATATTTTTTTTGCTTAAGATTGAAATTTATTATGTGATCAGAAGATACAAATGTTATATATAAGAAAAAGAAAAGAATAGTGGACAAATAAACAAAGCAAAGTTGGAGTAAGAACTGAAGAACAAGCTAGCTAGCAGAGCCCTGAGCAAACACAGTAACAGCAACAACAATGAGCCAACCACAATTGAGCATGAACATATAATTGAAGGGGTTTTGATATACCTATGGCTATGGATCCAAAATCATCAGGGAAGAAGAAGAAGGAAGAAGAAGAGCTCCCTCTTCCGTGATGAAAGAAGGAAAGAAATGATTGGAGCACAGCTTAATTGTTCCTCTTTGCTAAATGTGCTGCCAAGTTGACAAAACAGAAACAACAGATATATGACAGGTACGCAGTGTCAAAAACGCCAATGAGATTTTACTTGTTTGGGGGAGGTGGAGAGGGCAGTAAATTCTCCAGATATCTAAGAAAAACATAGGTTCGACTAGGGGTGAGAGTCCCCCAGGCCGTAGCCCTTTGGGAACGGCGAGACATTTCCACGCCGTGGCACGGGTTCGAGCTTGCATGCTCCATTAAAAGATGGACAAAAAAAAAAAACTGGAGGTGAGAATTATTCAATTTTGGACCAAAAATTGAACTAGAGTCGGTTCGGTTTGTAAAAATATAGTTCGATTTCGAGTTTAAAAATACTAAAAAAAATTATTCGGTTTCGATCTCACTTTTGGATTTCGATTTCGGTCAAAATTAAAAATCAAATAAAATTTATACATTTATGTAAATACCCTTAATTTTATGCATATGTTGTAATTAAAATGTGTATATTTTGAAAGCAATAATTTTATTTATGTGTTTTGAAATCAAACTTTGCTAATTTAACAACTAGTCTAACTTTCAACCCAAATATAACAAATGTGTGTATAAAAATTATAATTTTTAATATCATTTAACCACGATTTCAACTTGGACCCTACCAATTATAAAACAGAAATAGTCCAACCGAATAAACCAAATTCTTATTCGGTTTGGTTTCGGTTTTGGATTTTTAGAATTTTTGTTTTATTCGATTTTGACTATTTCGGTTCGATTGAATTCGAATAAACCGAACGCTTACCCTAGGTTCAACTATGGTTAGCGTTCAGTTTATTCAGTTCAAAGTCAAAATCAAATAAATTGAAATTCTAAAATTCTAAAATCCAAATCGAATTAAACAAAAACCTTTCATCAGTTTGGTTTGTTTGGTTGAGTTATTTTTATTCTTTAATTGATCGAGTCCAAAGTTAAAACTACGATTAAATTATATTAAAAATTATAATTTTTATACATAGATTGTTGTATTTCAAAGTTGGAAGACTAGTTATTAATTATTAAAGTTGGACTTAAAACACACGTATAGAACTGTATATACATAAAAATCAATAAATTTTAATTATAAAATATGCATAAAATTAAGAGTATTTAATAATTGTATAAATTTTAATTTATTTTTGATTTTAGACCGAAACGGAAAGTCAAAACAAAAATTGAATAAAAAATAATATTTTTAAAATTGAACCAATTTTTTTTTCAAACCAAATTGAGTCCTATATTATTAGATTTGTTTTCGGAGTCCAAAACCGAATAATTCTATGCTCAACAACTGGTGGTCATAATCAAAGTTGTAATTATGGAGTACTACTAAGTGCTCCCTTTCTTTGTTAACCTCAACATAAATGTGTGTTATTAATTGGCAACTTGTATAATAATAATAATAATATGATTGTCAGGATATTCAGTATTAACGAATAGAGGGTCAGTTCAAGTTAAGAAAGGGACAAGCGTAAAGAGAAAACAACGAAGGAAAAAAAGGGTTAATGTCAGTGCACAACAGGACAAACTGGTGGTGACCCACAGGGTTGTATTTACTTCACTCATGATGGCCCTCAGCTTATTAGATGTGGGCTCAGCTCTCCCACTGGCTGTCTGCTGGAGAGGAAAACGAACTAGCCAACCCAGCAAAGACGTATCTTCTCTTCTTTTATTTATTGGGTATTAGTTGATAATTTTAGTATTTGTTTCCTAGACCTAGGCTAAGAATTAGTCAAAGCCGAGAGGAGCGATAAAATATTAGTCATAAAATAATCATCTCATCATATCTATAACGAAGGATATTAGTTTTGTTAATTTTAAATCGTATTCGATTCTAAAAATTAATCTGAACTGTTACTTGATAGCATCAACTATTTTAGTTTTTTAACTTGATATTATAATTTTTTTTTTTACTCGACAACTTGATACAATCAATTAATTAATATTTTTAACTTGATATCTAAAACTAAAAAAGAATCGCTACCAAAATATAATGAAATAGCTACAACGTTAATAAACGTCGCTAAAATTAAAGACTTCAGGAACGATTGGAAAAAAATGTCGCTAGACGTCGTTGTTGGCAACGTCTAGCGACTACTAGCTACTGTGCATGAGTTTTTTGAAAGAATAGTTGCTACGCTTCAATAATGTCGCTAAACGTCGCTAATGTTTTTGATGTAGCGACGTTTTTACCGACTCAAATTATTTTTTAATTAGCGATATTTTTAAATGTAGCATGACGTCGCTACATTGTATTTTTCGTTGCACTATATTAAAATATTAGTCTAGCGACGTATGTAGTGGACATCGCTAAAAAGTTAATATAGGGTTCTGAGTTTTCATTTTCTTCCACTCGAATAGTTCGACCCAAATACTACCCTACCCCCACTCCCCCACCCCACCCCACCCCAGCCCCGCTCCCACCCAGCGACCTCTCCCCTCCGGGCCTCCTCTCCGTAGGCGCTCTCCTCTCCTTCTCCTCCGGCGCTCCCTGCGGCTCCATCTCCCCTCCGGTGACCCCATTGGCTACCTCCTCCCCTTCTCCTCCGGCTCCCCTCCATATAGGTAAACCGTAACCCTAACACACACGCTGACACTGGACACACGCACACGCTAACATGGGACATACACACACAGAAGACATGGGCACGCTAACACGAGACACACACACACACGATGACACACTGACACGGGACAATAGCTGTGGAATTTGGTTCATCTAGTAATTATTAGAATATGTTTAGGGATTATATTATGTTTTGATACATAATTAGGATTTGGTTATGTATTTGAGGTTATAGTGACGTGGACACAGGAAGATTGGACGAGAGTTGGAGTTGGCTAAGCCCTTTAGCTCTTTTCGAGTTGCAGTTGGCCTTGTTTCAGTCAGAATAAGCCCCCGGGACCCTATCTTTAGTAGGTTCTTTAGTCTTCGCTCTCAAGAACTAGTATACCCTGTTCTCGAAAGCCGAAGAGCAGCTAAACTAAGCAACTTGTTGGGAGATTAGGCGGAAGGTCAAAAAAATCGGACACTGAAATAGACACACACTGATTTTCTTGTCAATGAGTATGTATATATGTGTATAGATTACATTCTAATTTTTGCATAAGTTTAATTAATATTAAATTAACATTACATATAGTACATAATTGTAATCGACACCCATGATGGAACTAGTTTTGTCATAATCTAAGGAAGGTTATATGTATATGACAGACCCTAGATTTAGGCTATCTAAGGAAGGTTGTATCCTAGATATATTTTGATACCTAAAATAAGAAACATATGATATATATATATATATATATATATATATATATATATATATATATATATATATATATATATATATATATATATATATATATATATATATATATATATACACACGTTGAGGTTAGGAATGTAGATAAGTATATATGTATCTATAGATATAAGAAGTATCATGGTACCTAGAGTGTATAGAGTGAGTATCCTAGAAGTATATTAAGATACCAAGATATTTTGGAAATTGAATAATTGTCAAGGTAAGTTTGGGGTTTATATGGACGTATCTAGAGTGAGTATCCTATAAGGTTTTGTATGGTGTCAAGTGTAAGTATGATTGGTATAGTGTCAAGATACAAGTAAGTATCTTGAGTATATGAGTGTCCATGTGTTCCTTGTGAGTCATATCTCTTAAAAAAAAATTTATTTCTGCAAGCCTTTTGAGGCTATTACAGATTCTTCCAGAAATAGCTAAGAACAAAATGACCTAAGAGGGAGGGGCTAGTACTTCCTTGCAGCTCTCTAGCTCCATCGGTGGATGAGCTCTGGATGACCGTCATTGGTGGTCTTCAGAGGGGTACTTACTACAGTACGGGATCCTACGGCTCCTTTATTGCGACGCAGTCATCCAGGCCCCCCCTATGCCAATGTGTGTTCCCCACAGCCCTCGCAAGAGTAGGCTCGAGTCGAGGAGAGTGTTGCCCGACAGGTTGTTGATCCGTGTGACGAGATGGTGAGGAAGATTGCGGTGCAACCCCAGTCTTAGTTGTGAGACTCGTCTCACAGTACGGTATTTGTATAAAGATACGTATTTATATTGTATTCTGTATTTTCTTGACTTTCGGTAAATAGTAGGAAAACTTAATTTTTGAGACTTCACTCCTTGACAGGTATACCGTCAGTATACCGGTGTGTACTGATAGTATACTATCCGGGAGATATTTCCACTTTTATATATTTTCTATTTCAGATAGTTTCGTGAATAGTATTATGATATTTTTGTGAATAGTGTTTAGATATTCTTATGAATAGTAAAGATAAATTCTATTATCCATTGGTTTCTTGATTTTCTTATGAACAGTAGAATTTGATTAAGATCGAGTAGCAAATCGCGATCAGACGGTCACGATTAATTCACCTTCTCAATATATACCCTTTTATTTCTTTTCAAGATTTTTTTTTACAATCTCTCTCCATTCTTCTTCTCTTCTCATTTTCTCTCTATTTTACTCATGAGTTAGGAGCTTGGTCTCGAGGCCTCAGAGTATGGTTTCTGAACCACTCTTGGTGGTGGAGTTAAAGAATTAGATTGTAGCTATATTAGGCAAGTACATCTTGCCAAACTATTGGACGAATATTATTTTTACTGCTATTTTATTTTCTATGGCTTTGATAGTCCAGTATTGTCTAGTACTTATTTTACTAAACATGTTTCTCTTCAGATTCTCGTCCTTTTGATCGTCTCGAAATTTGGTTTGAGCTAGGTTTTGATTTCTTGTGAAATCCTGATATTTTCTTAATAGGAAACTCCGTATCGGGAATGATACCAAAATACTTGCTATGAGACTTACAATATATCCTATGCACGACCTTCCTCTAGTATTATTTTCATGGTTATATTTGAATTCTACAACTTTAGGGACGAGATTTGGTTTTCGAAACTTGTTTCAAACCCTTAGTGTTATTTCTCGTACACAAACGGCATACCGCCAGCATACCAGTGTATACCGATGACATACCGGTTTGTGGATCCTTTTCAAGTAAAAAATATGTTGTTACAATTGACGGCATACCAACAGTGTACTAGTCTGTACCGTCGGTATACCGATTTCATACATTATATTTTCCAGCAAGTTTTGTGTCCCTGTTGTCCGGTATACCGACGGTATACTGGAGTATATCGCTGGTATACCGCCAGGGTACCCAAGTTTGATACTTCTTAATTTTGTTCTGATTTTTTGATTTCTTCCTGCTTATTGCTTTCATGTATATTCTATGCCATGTTTTTTACTATGTACCACCATGCATGTCTGAATTTCTCGTACATGTCTAGGTTACCTAATATAGGTCTTTCGCGACATACTCTTGATTTTGTCTTGTCTAGCTTGATATAGTGGCCCGTCGTGGCGCACATTTGATCCATGTACATGTCTAGCTCGATTTAGTGGCTCGTTGTAGCACACTCCTGCCTTGATACTTGATTTTCCTGTTATGACTTACTATAGTGCACTCTTGCTTGTCTTGTCCAGTCTTGTATATCACATGTCTATGATGGATTCTGTGGAATGCCACACCTAGAATCCTTAATGAAAATGTTAAGAACTAAACAACTAGCTTGATTATCTAGATGCATTGGGAGGTGTGATTTTCCCAGTTGCTTGCAAGCCATTTATTCCGGCCTTTACCATGGATTTGTAGCTATCTGTCATGATGAGCACATTTCTAGCACACTGCTGAGTGGGGCATCCCGTACTTAGGACCCATTTGTCTCCCGGGCGATGTATCTACTATTTATTCTCTCTATCATCGGCTTGGATAAGTTGGATTGTCACGCCCCAGTCCTAAAAATACTTTGGTACAGGATACGTAACCATGCCCAGCTGTTACATCTAGATAGGTTTCCCAATTTGATGAACCTTAACTAAATGTACTACGATGTAATAAAAACTAAGTCCACAAATCTAACTAGCTTATAATCAGGGTACAACTATCTCATCCATAACATCAATAAGAAAGAAAGCAAAATGATGCAATAATATAAAAGTCTGAATATCCCATATCAACAAAAATATGAGAGTCTGGTGGAGAACAATCCACCTAAGTACAACTGAAATAAAATATGTTTGATGGAGAATAATCCACCTAGAACAATAGGAAATAAAATGCAGTAAATAAAAAGATACTAGACTTGACATCTGCTAACTAGATAATGATGTCAGTCTGAAGTTGAAGTGTACCACGATCAAGGGAACTCTAATGGAAGTATCTCTAAGTCCTCTGCGGTGACAAATCATGTCTCAACTCCTGGCCCGAAGACTGTGGGGTAGTACTGCTCATCAAGATATAGAAAAGAAATCAGGTCCTCGGTAGAACGTAACAAGATACAAATGGTACAAACCGAATGTAAAATTGTGCAAATAA
This sequence comes from Iris pallida, assembly GCA_029216955.1. Classification (NCBI taxonomy): domain Eukaryota; kingdom Viridiplantae; phylum Streptophyta; class Magnoliopsida; order Asparagales; family Iridaceae; genus Iris; species Iris pallida. Next base: position 8,488,957 of record JANAVB010030420.1, on the reverse strand, counting down.
ATAGGGTAATCTAACCATCTATGTGAATGCAAGTTGAGGATAATCCTGGTACGTATGGCAGGCGTAGGCATAGATAATAGCCATAACGTCTCGTTGAACGCAACATCTGCTAAATAAACCACCATAACGCTCCGAAGAACGCTCGTAATCTGAATATATCAATATACAAGCCTATCTCCCATCAGAAGTGGCATCTGTTAAATGGATATCATCAGTCTCTGTAGATCCATAGACACTACAATTACCAATGTTGTGTGTCCCATACGCCTACTAGTTCTCCTCCCCACTCAATGCATATGTGCAGGTCGTATATACAACATGAACATCACGTAGCTATAATGCCAGTCAAGTATTCTGTCAATCCCATTTCCTATATTTCGTATTTGTACTCATAATTTGATTTTGGCACATATTTTATTTTCTCGACTTGTGGACTCGGTTTCTCGTAAATGGGTTTTGGACCATGGCTTGGTTTTATTTTGTGGAGTTGGTTTGGTTTGGTTTGGTTCATCATGAGTGGAACACCTTAGCCTATTCTCCACCTCCATTCCATCACAATACCCTCATTAAAACCCACCAACTTTTTCTCTCTCCTCCATAACTCCATTAATTTCTTACAACTTCTTCTTCTTCCTTCTTCCACACAACTCTCCAACCCATAGGCAAGTGCACCTTGCCATCAAATAAGCACCACTTTTTATTTGTCCATTAACTAGATTAGGCCATGGAGAACAACTTTAGAACTTGACATTTTGTGATTTGGAGCTTTCATTTTTCTAGATCTAGGTTTTAACCATTTTCGAAAATCCTTGGTTTTGATCCATTAAACTTTGATTTTTGCATGTTTTGATGCTTCCATGTGGAAGAGAATTCGATTTTACTCAAGTTAGAACTTTAAAAATCTTGATTTGGTTTTGATTTGGCTAAGTTATGAAGATTTGAAGTTTTTGGTGTTCTTGAGGAGTTCATCTCAGCCTTGGTGAAGGCTCTCGGCCAGTGCTCTTTAGCACTTGATCGTTTGCGCACCCTGGCCTGTGCTCTTTAGCGCATGGCCGATTGCGCATAGGCTCAGCCAGTGCTTTGCGCTGCGCTGGATTGCGCTGGCGTAAGCTAGCCATGCGCAAGCCAGCCATGCGCAAAGTAACCCCTGCGCACTCGACCATTGCGCAGTCCATACTCTGCGTAGTCTACCCTTGCGCAATCCTCCCTTGCGCAATCCAATTGATGCACAAGGCATCCCCTGTGCCCCTTTAACCCTGTGCCCCTTGACCCCCTGCGCAGTCTACCCTTGCGCAAGGTAACCCTTGCGCAAGGCAACTCTTGCGCAGCTCTTCCATGCGCAGTACATACCCTGCACAGCCCAACCCCTGACCCCTTGTACAACCTACTTGTCTATGATGAATTGTTATTTCTTTGAGCTTGGCTCTTCTATAGTTCTATATATATTGGTATTTTATTAGATATTTTACGTCCATTTTATATCCTTACGTCTTTTGTCACGAACTGATTTTTACTTAATATGTTTGGAATGACTATTGTACATGGCATGGTATGACAAGGAACTAGCATAACACGACAGTGACCCGTAGTGGTGCACTCCTGACATGACCAACCTGACATGATAGTAGTCCGTCGTGGCGCACTCCTGACAGTACCCTGACATGATTTATCTTGATAACTTGATAGTGGCCCGTGGCGGCGCACTCCTGACTTGACTTGACTTGTAACTTGTAACTTGACTCATATAATCAACTTGACACCGTGGGTGTTCCTGCTTGCTTGCTTGTACAATCCACTTGTCTTGTCTTGCATCATGTCTAGGACGTGACTTACTGGGTACCACGGCCAGGGACTCGCGCTAAATTGGATTAGGCTAATGATTAGATCAAACTAGAACATGGAGAATTCCCAGTCACAGGCAATCTCGTTATCTGGGCGCTTTAATGGACTTGTAGCTTGCCGACGAGTAGAGCACATTTCCAGCACACTGTCATGTGTTGCACCCTCTAAGTCACCTAAGGGTACATTTGTCTCCCGGGCAATGTACCCACCTATAACTCTCAACCCACGGAAGGATAACTGGATAGTCTGAAGGGCTTGGGACTAGAAATTCTCACTTGCATCTTGTTAGTAATTAGGCTTGTGATAACCCTAGTTAGTTAAAGTAGTAAGCCGTAGTACTTGCTTGGCCGATTGTGAATGAATGGTGTCCAGCTCTGTCTAAGTCTTGTCTAGCCCCTGTACCTGGAACTCTTGATCATGATTGTTTTACTTATCTCTAACGATAAATGGGTAGAGACAGTGAGCTATTCAGGCGAAGGGGTACAATCCCGGTCCTTGTTTGGTTTAAGGATTGTAACCTGGCTCCCGGAATGGTTCCACGTCCCTAGTCGTTTATCGCTCTGTGTACTTTTATTACTTGTACTTTTCTTTTATTCTTTATGTTCTGATATGCTGGCTTTTGTTCTTATTTGTGGCCTCCTTGTGGCACTTGGGTTTGACCCAGCTGGTTTTGTGTGGCCAGATTTCGGAGCAGCTCCCGAGGATCTACCAAGCTTCCAGCCCAATGGTGAACACTAGACGGAACCCGGGCTACGAGTGGGTTTTCCCTTTTTGTTTTACCCACTTATATGTAAATTTATTCTTTTGAGGCGTTTAGCCGACGAGCACCTGTTAGCTCGATGCACATTTATTTACTGTCTGCCTACGGACTGTAAACATGATTAACAAATCCTAGGGTTGATCATGTATGTCTGAACTCTTGCTAGTCCTATTATTTTGTACGACTAGCTTCATGATCATCCAATATGTAATATTTGGGACGCCTTATATATATATATTTGATGCTCTAATATCTTGTAACTCTGTTAATTGCTTGAGATTGAGACAATAGGCTTGACCTTAAGAGACGGCTGGCTTGTAGTAAACCCTCATATCTAGACATCCGTGACCGTATAGTTGAGATGTATTCTATTTCAATATACGTAGCTGGCTATGTCTGCCCCTGCTCTCCAGTATTCTGGTTTTGGGGCATGACATGGTTTAAGTAGTGGCCCATGCAGGTCTTGGCATTCAAGAAATGTGAGGGTTTACCGAATAGATGTCTCAATCAATATCCGCCATTGATCTCTGCTCGTATCTTCAAACCCCCGAGAATCTCGACCTGATCACATTGCTTGTATCATTGATCCGTCCTGGTCCTTTCTTTATTGTTTCCTATGTCGTCTTCTTCAGCGGCATTGCTCCCGGACCTGCCAACCAGCCAGGGGAAGCTCAACAAGCACCCCAGCGCCAGGAAGATCAAGCTCAGCACTCTGGAGTAGCCTCCCGAGTTATGCTTCCCGGAGGCTCAGAACCTCCAGTTCAGGCAGCTCCGCCCGTTCAACCAGCTAGACAGGATGAGGGACCTTTGGTAGGGCTTATCAGAGAACTGCTGGCATCCCAAGATCGTCGAGGCGACGCCTTGCACCAGGAAGTTCATGATGCACTAAACCGAGGAGGTCCCCAAGGGAATCAGGCGGCCAACAGTTTCAAGCGCTTGAACCCTCCCTTCTTTGACGGCAGTGAAGATGGATACCGAGGTGGTTCTAGAAGCAGCTAGGACACCTGAAAATGAAAAGGTGGCGGTGGTACACCTACAATTGTTAGACTTGGCTCGCGATTGGTGGGCAGCTCAGGCCATGGGGTTAGCGGCACCAGTCACTTGGACGACGTTCAGAGAGAGGTTCCAGACAAAGTACTTCGATGCGGTAGCACGGTACGACCTGCAGACCAGATTCACCAACTTGAAGCAATGAGGCAGGACGGTCGATGGCTATGCGACCGAGTTTTCCAGGCTGAGTAGGTTCGCCCCCACTTTGGTGGCGACCGAGTTCGATAGGGCTCAGCGGTTCCAGCAAGGGCTGCACTTAGAGATATTATTGGCTGTGGAGCAGTTCGAGCACCAGACGTTCGATGCAGTGTTGAAGGCAGCAAGGAGGCATGAGTATACCTCCCGGAGAATTGTGGACAGGACCGGAGGTAGGAAGCGGTCCCACAACCAGATGCACCAATCTTCAGCTCCAGTCCCGACAGCTAGGGATATAACCATTGGAACTCCGAGGCGGGCGGCCTCAGTGACGTCGGTTCAGCATTCGACCCCGACGTACCTGCAGCAGCAGAAGCAGAAGCAGTCTTCCGCGGTAGGATGTTCTCATTACGGGAAGCCGGGCCATGTAGTGGCAGAGTGTCGTAGGGCACAGGGGTTGTGCCTGGCTTGTGGAGGAGCAGACCACCAGATAGGGACCTGCCCGAATAGGGGAGGTCCATCATCATCCAACCTTTCTAGTTCTTCGGTGAGAGGACCAGCCCCAGTTCCAGTCTAGCAGCAGCAGCAACAGCAGTACCCGAGGTCATTGGCGCCCCAGGCCCAGGCCTTCCAGCAGCAGTTCACCCAGGCTCCAGCACAGAACCGATAGAGGGGTTTCCAGCAGAGGGGACCCGCAGCTAGAGGTCAGGCTATGATGATGACCATGGAAGAAGAAGTTGCACCAGGTAAGGTAGTGGCAGGTACTATTCTCGTAAACACCTTTCCAGTATCTGTATTATTTAATTCTGGTGCATCGCATTCATTCATGTCTGCACGATTCGCGACACGGATAGGATTGGAGCCCGAGTCATTATCAGTGAGGCTCAATATACTTACTGGTAATGGTCTTGTGGGAGTAGATCGAGTGTTTTTCTCGTGTCGGATCGTAGTTAGCGGTAGAGAGTTCCCCGCTAGGCTCATAGAGTTCCCTATGGCAGACTATGATGTAGTCCTAGGCATGGATTGGTTGAGGAACCATTATGCTAGGATAGACTGCCATATTGGCAGAGTTGTCTTTAGTATTCCCGGAGAGCCAGAGTTTTCATTTTCCAGAGGCACAGTAGAGCCATCTCCTCCAGTATTGCGGATGGCAGTAGCAGCAGTACAGTTGCCCCGGATAGTTGAAGAGTTTCCAGATGTCTTCCCAGAGAAACTTCCAGGGATGCCGCCAGAGCGGGAGATTGAGTTCACCATCGACTTGATTTCCGGGATAGCACCAGTATCAGAGCGAGTCTACAGAATGGCACCTTCAGAGTTGGAGATTTTGTACAAGATGATTGAAGAACTTAGAACCAAGGGATTCATTCGTACTAGTGGATCGCCTTGGGGAGCCCCGATGCTTCTTGTGAAAAAGAAGGATGGTACGTCCAGGCTATGTGTTGATTATCATAGCTTGAACTCAGTGACAATCAAGAACAGATACCCTCTTCCAAGGATAGATGACTTGTTTGATCAACTCAAAGGGGCTTCAGTTTTCTCGAAGATAGACTTGCGGTCAGGATACCACCAGATCAGAGTCAGAGAGCAGGACATCCCGAAGACGGCATTTAGATCGAGGTACGGGCATTGGGAGTTTCTAATTATGCCCTTTGGAGCGATCAATGCGTCGACAGTGTTCATGGACCTCATGAACCGTATTTTCATGCCTTACTTGGATCAGTTTGTGATAGTATTCCTTGATGACATCCTGGTCTACAGCAAGAGTAAAGCAGAGCACGAGCAGCATCTCAGAGTTGTCCTCCAGATTCTCAGAGAGCACCAGTTGTACGCCAAGTTCAGTAAATGCGAGTTCTGGCTCGATCGTATTTCTTACTTGGGTCACATCATTACCAGAGGAGGAGTGGAAGTGGATCCCCAGAAGATTGTGGCTATCGAGTCATGGCCAGTACCTAGCTCAGTGGCAGAGATTCGCAGCTTCCTTGGATTGGCCGACTACTACCGGCTGTTCGTCTCAGATTTTGCAAGGATTTCAGCGTCGATGACCCAGTTGACCCGCATGGATGTGCCGTTCGTTTGGACAGCAGAATGTCAGGAATCATTTGAGAAGTTGAAGCGAAGTTTGATAACGGCTCCCATTCTCACCCTTCCAGATGGGACCGGAGGATTCACAGTTTATTGCGACGCTTCAGGCAGAGGATTGGGATGTGTTTTGATGCAGCATGGGAAGGTAATTGCTTATGCGTCACGTCAACTCCGTGATCATGAGAAGAATTACCCGACCCACGACTTGGAGCTAGCAGCAGTAGTGTTTGCACTTAAGTTGTGGAGGCACTACTTGTACGGAGACAGAGTGGAGATATTTACTGATCATAAGAGCTTGAAGTATGTTTTCACCCAGAAGGACCTTAATATGCGGCAGAGAAGATGGCTCGAGCTACTTGTGGACTATGATGTGGACTTGCAGTATCACCCAGGGAAGGCCAACGTGGTAGCAGATGCGTTGAGCAGGAGAGCCGGAGTCTACCTTCTAACAGCACAACCAGAGCTATTGGCAGATCTTCAGAAGATGGGAATTAAAGTGATTCTTTCTTCCAATGTGGCCTTGATGGCCAGCCTACAGATTCAGTCCACCATAGTTGAGAGGATCCGGACAGCACAGTTAACAGATTCCAAGATTCAGCAGCTCAGAGCAGAGTGCGAGGCAGGACACAGGCCAGAGTTATGCATCCATGAAGATGGTACACTTCGATACGGCACGCATCTTTGTGTATCCAGTGGAGATATCAGACAAAAATTCATGGCAGAGGCTCACAGTTCGCAGTATTCCATCCACCCAGGCAGCACGAAGATGTACCGAGATATTCGTCAACACTTTTGGTGGAATGGTATGAAGAAGCAGATAGCCCGGTATGTCTCTCGATGTTTGGTTTGCCAATAGGTCAAGATTGAACATCAGAGGCCAGCTGGACTTCTTCAACCCTTGCCGATCCCAGAATGGAAATGGGAACACATAACCATGGATTTCGTGACTGGATTACCCAGATCTCTGGCCGACAGAGATGCTATTTGGGTCATTGTGGATAGGCTTACCAAGGTGGCACACTTTCTTCCATTCAGAGTTGGACAGTCGACGGCGCAGCTAGCAAAAATATATCTCAGGCAGATCGTTCGACTTCACGGAGTGCCAGTCAGCATAGTATCAGACAGGGATACGAGATTCACATCGCACTTCTGGCGCAGTCTTCATCAAAGTTTGGGGACTCGTCTCAAGTTCAGCTCAGCGTATCATCCGCAGACAGATGGGCAGTCAGAGCGTACTATACAAACTCTCGAAGATATGTTGCGGTCATGTACCCTTGACTTCGGTGGTTCGTGGGAGGATCACCTGCACCTGGTGGAATTCTCGTACAACAATAGTTTCCAGGCCAGTATCCAGATGGCACCCTTCGAGGCTCTGTATGGTAGGAAGTGCAGATCCCCGTTAGCATAGGACGATGTCGGAGAGAGGCAGATGCTCGGTCCAGAACTGATTTCTCAGACGATTGAAGTGGTCAGGAGAGTCAGAGATTACCTCCGAGTTGCTCAGGATCGCCAGCGTCATTGGGCCGATGCTCATCGGCGTCCCTTAGAATTTGCCGTCGGCGACCATGTATTCCTTAGGATCTCGCCTACCCGCGGCGTCATTCGTTTTGGTGTGCAGGAAAAGCTTAGTCCTAGGTATATAGGGCCGTTCGATATTCTAGAGCGAGTAGGCAATATGTCTTATCGTCTCGCTCTTCCGCCGTCGCTAAGTGAGGTACATGATGTATTCCATGTATCCCAATTAAGACGGTACATCCCGGACCCGAGCCATATCCTAGATCATTCGGAATTGGTTGTTGGTAACAACCTTTCTTATGAGGAGAGGCCCGTGTCTATATTGGATCGGAGAGAAAAGACGCTCAAGAACAAGACTATTAACTTAGTCCGTGTTGCTTGGGGTCATCACTCTCTAGGTGAGTCAACGTGGGAGCGTGAGGACGACATCCGATCGCGATATCCCTACCTGTTTGACTCGTGAGGTATAATGTCTTTCTTATGCCTTACGCTTTCCCTTCCTTACTTGCATTGTATGATTGTATGATTGAACTGCTTAGTGTAGCTTGCTTGTGCTTAGTATAGCTTGTCGTGGCAATCTCTAGCTCCTTGATTAAATTTCGAGCACAGAATTCTTTGAAGGTGGGTAGAGTTGTCAACCCCATTTCCTGTATTTCGTATTTGTACTCGTAATTTAATTTTGGCACGTATTTTATTTTCTCGACTTGTGGACTCGGTTTCTCGTAAATGGGTTTTGGACCATGGCTTGGTTTTATTTTGTGGAGTTGGTTTGGTTTGGTTTGGTTCATCATGAGTAGAACACCTTAGCCTATTCTCCACCTCCATTCCATCATAACCACCCTCATTAAAACCCACCAACTTTTTCTCTCTCCTCCATAACTCCATTAATTTCTTACAACTTCTTCTTCTTCCTTCTTCCACACAACTCCCCAACCCATAGGCAAGTGCACCTTGCCATCAAATAAGTACCACTTTTTATTTGTCCATTAACTAGATTAGGCCATGGAGAATAACTTTAGAACTTGACATTTTGTGATTTGGAGCTTTCATTTTTCTAGATCTAGGTTTTAACCATTTTCGAAAATCCTTGGTTTTGATCCATTAAACTTCAATTTTTGCATGTTTTGATGCTTCCATGTGGAAGAGAATTCGATTTTACTCAAGTTAGAACTTTGAAAATCTAGATTTGGTTTTGATTTGGCTAAGTTATGAAGATTTGAAGTTTTTGGTGTTCTTGAGGAGTTCATCTCAGCCTTGGTGAAGGCTCTCGGCCAGTGCTCTTTAGCACTTGACCGTTTGTGCACCCCGGCCTGTGCTCTTTAGCGTATGGCCGATTGCGCATAGGCTCAGCCAGTGCTTTGCGCTGCGCTGGATTGCGCTGGCGTAAGCTAGCCATGCGCAAGCCAGCCATGCGCAAAGTAACCCCTGCGCACTCGACCATTGCGCAGTCCATACTCTGCGCAGTCTACCCTTGCGCAATCCTCCCTTGCGCAATCCAATTGATGCGCAAGGCATCCCCTGTGCCCCTTTAACCTTGTGCCCCTTGACCCCCTGCGCAGTCTACCCTTGTGCAAGGTAACCCTTGCGCAAAGCAACTCTTGCGCAGCTCTTCCATGCGCAGTACATACCCTGCGCAGCCCAACCCCTGACCCCTTGCACAACCTACTTGTCTATGATGAATTGTTATTTCTTTGAGCTTGGCTCTTCTATAGTCCTATATATATTGGTATTTTATTAGATATTTTACGTCCATTTTATATCCTTACGCCTTTTGTCACGAACTGATTTTTACTTAATATGTTTGGAATGACTATTGTACATGGCATGGTATGACAAGGAACTAGCATAACACGACAGTGACCCGTAGTGGTGCACTCCTGACATGACCAACCTGACATGATAGTAGCCCGTCGTGGCGCACTCCTGACAGTACCCTGACATGATTTATCTTGATAACTTGATAGTAGCCCGTGGCGGCGCACTCCTGACTTGACTTGACTTGTAACTTGACTCATATAATCAACTTGACACCGTGGGTGTTCCTGCTTGCTTGCTTGTACAATCCACTTGTCTTGTCTTGCATCATGTCTAGGACGTGACTTCCTGGGTACCACGGCCAGGGACTCGCGCTAAATTGGATTAGGCTAATGATTAGATCAAACTAGAACATAGAGAATTCCCAGTCACAGGCAATCTTGTTATCTGGGCGCTTTAATGGACTTGTAGCTTGCCGACGAGTAGAGCACATTTCCAGCACACTGTCATGTGTTGCACCCTCTAAGTCACCTAAGGGTACATTTGTCTCCCGGGCAATGTACCCACCTATAACTCTCAACCCGTGGAAGGATAACTGGATAGTCTGCAGGGCTTGGGACTGGAAATTCTTACTTGCATCTTGTTAGTAATTAGGCTTGTGATAACCCTAGTTAGTTAAAGTAGTAAGCCATAGTACTTGCTTGGCCGATTGTAAATGAATGGTGTCCAGCTCTGTCTAAGTCTTGTCTAGCCCCTGTACCTGGAACTCTTGATCATAATTGTTTTACTTATCTCTAACGATAAATGGGTAGAGACAGTGAGCTATTCAGGCGAAGGGGTACAATCCCGGTCCTTGTTTGGTTTAAGGTTTGTAACCTGGCTCCCGGAATGGTTCCACGTCCCTAGTCGTTTATCGCTCTGTGTACTTTTATTACTTGTACTTTTCTTTTATTCTTTATGTTCTGATATGCTGGCTTTTGTTCTTATTTGTGGCCTCCTTGTGGCACTTGCTCTTTCTGGGGTTTGACCCAGCTGGTTTTGTGTGGCCAGATTTCGGAGCAGCTCCCGAGGATCTACTAAGCTTTCAGCCCAATGGTGAACACTAGACGGAACCCGGGCTACGAGTGGGTTTTCCCTTTTTGTTTCACCCACTTATGTGTAAATTTATTCTTTTGAGGCGTTTAGCCGACGAGCACCTGTTAGCTCGATGCACATTTATTTACTGTCTGCCTACGGGCTGTAAACATGATTAACAAATCCTAGGGTTGATCATGTATGTCTGAACTCTTGCTAGTCCTATTATTTTGTACGACTAGCTTCATGATCATCCAATATGTAATATTTGGGACGCCTTATATATATATATTTGATGCTCTAATATCTTGTAACTCTGTTAATTGCTTGAGATTGAGATAATAGGCTTGACCTTAAGAGGCTGCTGGCTTGTAGTAAACCCTCATATCTAGACAGCCGTGACCGTATAGTTGAGATGTATTCTATTTCAATATACGTAGCTGGCTATGTCTGCCCCCGCTCTCCAGTATTCTGGTTCTGGGGCGTGACATATTCTAATGCCAACAACTATGTACGGTACCAATATACATGTCGAACTCGCCGATAGCCAGTCGGATACGATAACACGCATCAAACATGAATGTGTCGTGAGTAAGATGTGTCAGGGTCCTAGAGAAATATTAGAATACCTTCCAAACCTTTGGTATGTTACTAAGTTTAGGTTAATGTATTATCTACTCATCAACGCATTCGTCGACTGCACCCGAGTCATTCTCAGACGCTTATAATTATACTATATTATCCAGAACAAAATCATATAATGTAAACCATTAAATTTGCTTAGTAAAACAAGGTGGCAAGGTATCTTGTCTGGAACTCCGTGTTGCAACTATAGAGAGCCCGCTACTGTCTCCTCGTCAGAACGATCAAGCAAGCCTAATGTATGATATTTAAATTAGTTCATGTACACTAACATGTACAAGATCACAATGTTCTAAGTAGTATTCTTAGGTTGCTACGTTGCATGCTTTATAGTGTCGTCTAACTAGTTAGAGTTAACCTCTATTACTTAGATTTCTAGTTGGTATCCATATTATTATTAAGTTCATTACTCAACTCTAAGAACATTATCTAGATTGGTTTAATATTATAATCATGGTGTTATAAAGAAAAATAAATTTATATATAACCCAAAACTAGGCTATGTACCCAACTAGTTGTATAACAAGTTTTCAAGATTATTCAAGCTTCATCTTGCTAATAATCTCTTAATTAATCACATAAATATTCTGGAATTATTTCTGTATTACTAACAAAATGGTATAATCTCCTTTGTAATCATGTATTTTATATCACAAACTATCACTGACTATACTAGTTAAAATTTTGACTATTATGAATAGTTTTCTATTCCTTATAACCTAGATTATCATACATTTTTAATCATAAAGAATAAAGTAATTTCTATATTCTGGAAATATAAAATACTATTTTTCATTTATTAACATAGAAATTTAAGCATTTATGCACATGCAAAATATATTAGTTATTTATTACTAGTAACTATACAATTATAAACCTAATCTTTTTTCTAAGAAAAACCATGTTCCATCTCCAAATACATAATTATAGATTCTGGAAAATAAAGTCAAAATTATCATTTCCTTCTATTTAACATATTATTTTATGTGTTACAAAATAACAAAATTAAACTAGTTGGTATAGACTAGTTTTAGCACATCTTTCCAACATAACCTTTTCACGAATTCTTATGTATTTCATCCTCAAAAATATCAATTTAAATTCTGAAATTAAACACCATATAATATATAATTTCTATTCCTAATATGGAATTAGGCATCACAAGGATTAAAACACAATCTATGTATGTTATTCTAGTGTTTACACATGATCAACACTATTACCCTTATAAATCTCCATAATTTATATCCTAGATCAAATATTTTATAATCTGAAAAATTATGTAATTTCAAGTCTAAAACAGAATTAAATAATTGATTTTAGAGTTATTTAAAATATATATATATATATATATATATATATATATATATATATATATATATATATATATATATATATAGACACACACACACACACACACACACACACACACACACACACACACTATTACCACACACACATACACACACACACACACACACACACTATTACCACACACACATACACATACACATACACACACACACACACACACACACACAAATTGGTGTTCACTATGGGTAAAAACTATGTTGGTATTGAGGTTTCCTAGTGTAACATGCAAAATATATATAATAAGTTGGTGAAATCTTTATAAAACCTTTATAATAAGATGTTTAGTACATCTAGGGGTTTCAAAGGGAAGAGATTTGATCACTAACCTCTTTGGAAACTATGTTAAAAATGGCTCGAATCGTAGCTTCTTTGAAAAAATTTAGATTTGACTTCTCCCTGTAGCTCATTGTGATGCTTGTGTAGGTTGTTCTGGGGGCTATGGTATCTATAGAAGATGGTAGGGTGGTAGGGAGAGTGTTAGGGTGGTTGTAGAAGAGGCTTGAGGGCTGTGAAGATGATGGAAGAGTTGGTGAAGTGATGGAGATAATGTTTGGACAATTTGTGTTGGTGGAGGTGATTTTTGGCCAAAGGAAAAGTATGGGTTGATTTAAGTTACTAAATTAATGAGGAGGAGGTTAAATAGAAGAGGAAGAGCTAGGGTTGGGGGTTACTCACTTTGATTTAAGTGGGGAGGTGAAGCGAAAGGGGGGTTCGTCTATGAGAGGGAGTTGAAGGGGTTGTGGTTACAAACTTATTATATGGTGAATTTAATCTTCTAAAAATAAGTTTGGGTGTATGGACCATTGTGTTTGGTATTTTGTGAGATTGGTGTTTGGTGTTTTACTTGATCACTTAATTAGGTTTTTTGGGTTGGCTTTAGATTGAGTTAAAAAAATTGGGCTCATTGGGTTCAATAAGTATTATATAAAATACTATTATTTTAAAGGTGGCTTCTATTTTCCTAACCTTAATTAATCCTCAAAATAATTCATAATGTTATATTAAATTAAATATAACTAAATTCGGGTAAAGGGTTTTACAACCATCTCTCCTTAGAAAATTTCGTCCTCGAAATTAAAGCAAACTATAATATCAACTACTATTTACTAGAAGAAATATTACCCACATACCTAGGCTCTCAAAAAGATGGGAAAAATGCTGACATATACCATCCTCGTGTTCCCAGGTCGACTCGCCCGGTGCATGGTGCCTCCATGCGACATGGACTAAAGGAATGGTCTGGCCTCACAGTACTTTCTCCCTCCGGTCTAGGATCTCTACCGGCTCCGTCTGATATGTTAAACTCGGCCCGATAGTAATCTCTGAGTGATCAAGCACGTGACTAGAATATGGTATATATCTCCTTAACTGAGATACGTGGAACACATCATGAACTCCCTCCAAAGACTGTGGCAAAGACAATCTGTAGGCGACCTCTCCAACTCGCTCCAGCATATCGAATGGTCCGATGTACCTCAAACTCAGTTTCGCTCTTCCTCCAAATCTAATGGTCCCTCTGTTAGGTGAGATCTTTAAAAAGACATGATCCCCCGGCTGAAACTCTAAAGGTCGACGATATGCGTCTGCCTAATGCTTCTATCGGTCTTGTGCTACTTGAAGGTGCTTTTAGATTTGTTTCACCTTCTCCATTGTATGAACAACCAACTTTGGTCCAAGAATCTGCCTCTCGCCCACATCGCTCCAATATACTGGGGAACGGTACTTACTACCATACAACGCTTCAAATGACGCCATCTGGATGCTCGCCTGATAGCTGTTGTTGTAGAAAAACTTGACCAAATGCAAATGGTCCTCCCACAATCCACCAAAGTCAAGCATGGATGACCGCAACATGTCCTTCAACGTCTGGATTGTGTATTCGGACTGTCCATCCGTCTGCGGGTGATAAGAGGTACTAAGCTTCAAGCGGGTTCCAAGACTCTCCTGCATGCTTTGCCAAAATAAGTGGTAAACCTCGTATCTCGGTCGAATACTATACTAACTGGCAATCCATGTGGTCGTACGATTTGCCTTATGTACATATCAGCTAAGGCCTCAGTGGACTGTCCAACTCTGAAAGGCAAAAAATGTACCAATTAGGTGAGTCGGTCCACTATCACCCACACTACAATACGACCACTTGGACTCCTCGGAAGACCCGTAACGAAGTCCATAGTGATATGCTCACATTTCTGTTCAGGTATTGGAAGCGGCTGAAGTAATCCTGCAGATCTCTGATGCTCAGCCTTGACTTGCTGACACACAAGACACTTTGCTACAAAGTAGGCTATTTTCCTCTTCATTCCATGCCACCAGAAATGTTATCTTAAATCTTTATACATCTTAGGTGCCTCCAAGATGATTAGAGTATATTGAATTATGTGCCTCCGTCATCAACTCTTAATAAAGCTCTCCATTTGGAACATAGAGACGATCTCCACATCTCAAAGTTCCATCCTCATGAATGCGCAATCCGGTCTGCATATCAGCCTCCGTCCTCTGTTGAAGTCGCTGAAATATGGCATCCGTAGGCAATGTAGCCTTTGTCATGACCCGCACCCTGAGGAAGGCACGAGAACGTGGTTACGTCCAGCCTACGCCGCAGAATCGACGGTAGAACACTGTATAGGTCATCTGTAAATACTACAACAAAACAGTATAAGGGTACCTATCATCTCCGCACGAAGGAATATAATATGGCATAACTCAATCACAAGATAAAACTAAGATAGATGGCACGGAATAGAAAGATGATAGAAGTGAAAACAGGAAATGAGTTCATGATCTAACCCAGCTCATAGATATAAACAACATCACAGAGTCACGAAATATAATATAAAATACTACAGTCTGAAAGCACTAGCTGGATCGCAGTCCAGGCAAACCTAACTAAGCTATACTAGTCCAGGTGTGCAACGTCTAGTGGCTCAATTGTGAGGTCACAGTCCTGGCCTAAGTCTTCATATGCCCCGACCCCATAGTAGGTCGAGCAGTCACCTCGGAATCATCTGTAATATATCAACGGTATCCTATCAGAAAAATAAGTAAGTACAAAACACTAACAACAGTTCTAATGATTTGACATATTCCATAAGAGACAATTATAATAAAATACAAGACAAATATCATAGCAGGAAATATAACTGGGTATGTGAAACAGGATATCATGTCATGGTGATAATGCAGGAAGATAGAACAGAACATGATATATGATGTATAAAAGTAAACATAAAAGGTGCCATGAATTATTAGTGCATTATGTGATCAACTTAGGTCCAGATCAGGCTGTTTAATTATCTGACCGGCTATGAACATGTGTACAAAAGAGCAATATCAGGCCGGCCACCATGGAAAGCTATGAACAAGTAGGGTCAAGCTTTACCCGTCGTGAGGCGAGGGTATAGCTATGAACAAGTAACATGTATGAGTGTGAAGAAAAAGTAGGGATTTGATCACACAACCACTAATAACTCTCCATCCCCGAATAGTATAATGGATCCGGACATGACACGTCATGACACGGGACTCAAAAGCAGGGGGCCAGCCCACTCCCAAGTCAATGTCTATACAAGTACAGGTAACAAGTCGAGCAATGTACCAATATACCAAGTAAATCCAAGAATAACATCTCATGACAGGATCCGACGTATACTAGTCTGTGAAATCATCGTGTCAGGAATCAAGTAAGACACTGCAACTGAATCGGATATAGAAGCTATCGACACATCGAACTACTATCAGAGAATGTACTCTCTGTGGTCCTGAGCTGATACGGTGAACAGATGCTCAGAGTAATCACAGACCTAAAGATGAGATACCATAAGTCAAAACAGGGTTTAATAATGAATGAAAAGCCAATCAAGTTATAATATGCAAGTCTAAGTCAAACTAGGCCACATCAAGCAAAACTAGGTCATACTAGGTCATACTGAGCCAAACTAGGTCACACAGAGACACACTAGAACAAACAAGGTCACAGGAAGTCAATCCAAGTCAAACTAGGTCAATTTGGGTCAAGGGTTGACTTATAGTTGACTTTTGGTAAAAAAGTCAACTCTAGGTCAAACTAGTCGAATGTTAACTAACAGTTGACTTTCAGTCAACTGGTCAACTCTGGTTTGGTTTTGGATCAATTCTAGGTAAAGTGTTGACTCGTAGTTGACTTTGGTCAAAAAGTCAACTCTTGGTCAACAGGGGTCAAAACTAGACTAAACTACCCTTATCTAACCATTACCTACCAAGACAACCTATTTCTAACCCCATCTTAACAATCAAAACCCAAATCTTAGACTTACCCCAATACCTTACCCTTACCCTTTATAAGGTATTCCCAATACCTTGCCCCGATACAAAGGCAACCCCGCATAATCTTGGTAGACTGACCTAGGCTTCTTAGGGTAGCTAGACACTAACCTATCTAGACATTACCAACCAAAAAATCTAGGTATCTAGTCCATCCAGTCCATCTTATCCCACAGGTTGGTCATTCTCAACATACCTTAAGGTATCATGAGATACCCTATGGTATCTTGAGATATCACTCACCAACTCATCAAACCAATCTCTATCTAACTTCTAACTCACTCTCCTAGTATCTTAGAGTAGCACCTCACTCAACTCTGCTAGGCTACTAACCAACCTCACTTAGGTAGGATACTAACTTATCTAATACACTCACTAACCCACACTACTAACTCACTCACTAACACTCTAACAAGACACTCATTAAACACACTCCACTAGGCCCGTAACTCTCACAATTCTAGGCTCAAAACTAAGGGTTTACATAGAGTATATATCAAGGGGTATAGAGGCATGAAGTGGGGGTTTTATAGGATATACAAAAGGGCCAAATGGGGGCCAATGCTGCAGCTGCTGCTGTTGCGCTAAACTGTTGCTGCTGGTGGCTTTTCTTGCTGCTGCCCCCTTGCTCCCCCCCAAAAACCACTCTTCAAACCCCTCTAAACCACTCTTCAAACTAATATATATATATATATATATATATATATATATATATATATATATATATATATATATATATATACACACACACACAAATAGTTATAAAGAGACACCACACTCACACACACAAACATAATACATCAAGAACTCACCCTCTACATCTATATATATGTATATACACAGTAAAACATAGTGTGTGTGAGTGTGGTGTCTCTTTATAACTATTTGTGTGTGCGGATATATATATATATATATATATATATATATATATATATATATATATATATATATATATATATCAAGACAAACAATCAACACAACAAACCCACACACAACAAAATATATATACATGAATATATTTTAAGATACATTATGATACATGAAAGAAAATGTAAAGACACTCAAGAACACATCTCTAACATATAAAAATCTGAGATTAAAACATGTATTAAATTATTCAAACATAAAGACAAACACAAGTGTGTCCAATATTGGGGGTTTCCCACATGGACACAACAACACATCAAGGACAATCCTAAACATCCCCAAATGGACCCAAAATGGACACAAATGGAGACACAACCAGGGGGTGATTCCTATGGGTTCAAAATGTTTCTATATGCATGTGGGCTTGAATTAGAGGGTAGATTTTACCTTCCGGAAGGTAAAATCTCAAAGAACTCCTTCCGATACGGCACCGACACGAAGGGATCTCCAAATGGACACAAACCAATGCAAACTCCTCCCAAACTTGGCTAGCACCTCCTCTTGCTTGAGTAGAGAAGAAATGAAGAAGATTGGGTGGAAGAATAGATTGATTTGGGGATGAAATCAATGGAGGTTCTTCTCAAATTTGGGGAAGAACTCAAGGAGATGAACTTGTGGCTAAGAATGAAATGAATGATGAGTCATCCCTTCCCTCTTATGGCCGTCCATAAAGGCTTGGTCATGGCATTTTGGCAAAGTCCAAAATGCCCCCCTCTTGTCTCATTAGGTTCAACTTAAGTTAGGTTTTGGTTTGGGGGCTAAAATAGACTTGTTTGAGTCTCTAATCAATCCAACCTAGTCATGAATATTTAGTCTAACCATACTAACTTAAATATTGCCATGTGGGCCATGTCTAACTAATGAATGGGTCCCACTAGAGTCAAAGATATTCTGGGTCTCCGATACAAGTCGGATTGAGTTGAAATTCGAACCCGACTCAAATAACCCCAAAACAATATCATAAATAATAAAATAAATCAAAAGATATTCTAAAATGAAAAATGACCAAAATACCCATGTTCTTGAAAACTAGGGGTGACAAATCTATCCACCTTAAAAAAATTGTCCTCGAAATTAAAATAAAACAATCACAGGAAACACATATAGATCAACAATCCCATTCAAATACTTTTCAAAAAAATCAACAATAAAAAATCTCTTTGAGGCACATCAAACATTTGTAAATAAAAACTAATACGTGTCCGATACGGACATAAAACCAACACAAAATTACTCCTATCAAAAGTCAAAATTAACAATCACCAATGCAATAAATATCAAAATAATTCAAAGAGGTCAAATGACCAAAATACCCTTAGGCCATAAATGATATTAAAAATAACCTAATCACATGGTTAGGCTCTAGGTCAAGCAGTCTATAGGGTTTTACTAGCAACACATTAAAATCACAAGTCATGGCTTTAAATAGTTTTAACATGATAATAATAAAAAATCTCCAAAATCATATCATGATTTAAATGTCAATAAATAAATGATTAAAATTACGAAAGTCAAAATTACCCACAATTTAGAAATTGGGTGCTACAAGTTTCTCAAAATTAAGATGGTAGTGCTCCTTATAGGTCAAACACCCCACAATCATAGTCTCAAAATCATGCAGTTCGAGAATCATATGCGTCTGTCCAAAATCATGATACTCAAAATCTTCGTCATGCTAGTGAGCAAGGCTACGATAATCACAGAGTCCTCGACTAAGGTACATACCTCTTGAATCATGGTATTTAAAATTTTTGTATTACCGCATGCTTGGCCGCAAAAACCTTAAATTCCTACACCCAAAAAATATGTTCGTAATCTGACTATATGTCCTCACAATGCCTGCTAACATGACCATAGAAAACTCTAAAATCCCATAATCGAGGCGACCTAGCCCATACGACTTATCTCATAGGAGAATCAAAATTATATCACAAGAATAACAGAACAAAATTGATCAATAAACAAGGAACAGATAGAATCGAATTTTCAGACAGTTATAAGGAGGCAAATGCGGAAATGAGATCGAAAGATTGGAACCTGCAATCCGCTCTGCTACTGTCTGTGTGTCCTCGACTGTCATGGCGAAAGCTCGCCCCTGCTGGCCTCCCCTAGCCTGCTGTATCCTGTCCTGGCCTGTCTATCTGGCTGCATGAGCAGCACAATTTTTCATCTGGTGATCTGAAGCTCCACAGAATAAACAAACTCCCAGCCTCATCCTGCAAACCTCCCGAGTGTGCCCTGGCTTCTCGCAAAAAGCACACTGCATGGCCTGCCTCTGGCCCTGATCCTACTGCCGGTGGGCATGTGCTGGTACCTGCTGAAGCCGTAACTGAGGCTGCTGAAACTGCCTCTACTAAAAGTGAGGGCGCTTGGCCGGCCCCGCACTAGAACTCACTCCAAGAACGTCACTGCCCCTCTTCGGCTTGAGGTCGAAGTCCTCCTCAACTATCTGGGCCTCCATCAATATCTGTTCGAAGGTCGCATCGCGTCGCCCGAAAGTACAAGTGCGAACCGCATGAATAAGGCCTCTCATGAACTTGCGGGCCTTATACCTCTCATTCTGGATCAGGTTTGGAGCAAACCACTCAAACGGAAGAACTCCGCTACATATTCGTCCACCAACGAGTTCTCCTGCACTAATCCGACGAACTGGGCCTCCAGAGCTGTAAGAACCACGTCGGGGTAGAACTTCTCCTTGAAGAGCCACCTGAAGTTCTTCCATGATATACCCCTCACTGACACCTGAGGGTCTGTCCGGAACCACGTCAAAGCAATATCGAAGAACTGGCTAGCCGCAGACGTCACCCATAGTCCCTCGGAACCTCTGCTAACTCCAGGCTCCTTTGGACGTCCTCCAACCAGTCATCAACATACAGGATACCCTAGGTACCCTTGAAGTCCCTCGGGTTCTTCTTCCTGAAATCTAGACATGTGCCAGGCCTCCCCTGACTCTGCTGCTGAACTGGGGTACCCTGAACTGTATCCGAGACTACCCTCTCAACTGCTGCCATCACCAGCTGGTGGGAGTTCTCTATACTCTGTCGTAGCACCTCTGTCTGGCGGTAGGATGCGTCAGCCTGATGCTCCTGTGCCTCTGCCTGGGCCTTCTAGGTCTGTATTATCTGCTGTATAAGAGCCATCATCTGCTGTGCATCCATCGGTAGTAGAGGTGGCGGTAGAAGGGTCTCTGGAATGACTATAGCGGTAGGTAGAAGACCTCCTGGAACAGTCGCTGCTACTCCTGCCTGAAGGGCAGGAACTGAGGTGGCAGCTCCCTCTACTGCTACTCCCATAGCCGGAGGTGGAGGTCCTACTGGATCGGACCTCTCTGGAATAGCACTAGGTCCTGCTGCCTGAGAGCGAATAATCGTCATCCTGAGGATAGATTGAAACAATGAGATCAATATGGCACATGATAAGGAAAATCAAGGAAGGACAATTGAATTCAAATACAAGAAGAGTTGTCATGGTAATCAAAAGATCAAAATTTTCCTAAAATGTGATTGAGTAACTCCTATCATATCCTAGATCCTATGTCCTATTCGCAGGCTCGTAATTAGTACTCTAAGTCGAGCACCATTACGAGATCGCTCAAATTGCGACATCGACCTGCATGGGCCACTACAAAAACGTGTTACGACTCGCACCCTTAGGAAGGCACGAGAACGTGGTTACGTCCAGCCTACGTCGCAGAATCGGCGGTAGAATACTGTATAGGTCGTTTGTAAATACTACAACTAAACAGTATAAGGATACATGTCATCTCCGCACGGAGGAATATAATATGGCATAACTCAATCATAAGATAAAACTAAGATAGATGGCACGGAAAGAAAATATGATAGAAGTGAAAACAAAAAATGAGTTCAGGATCCAACCCAGTTCAGAGATATAAACAACATCACATAGTCACAAAATATAATATAAAATACTACAGTCTGAAAGCACTAGCTG
Organism: Iris pallida; assembly: GCA_029216955.1. Taxonomy (NCBI): domain Eukaryota; kingdom Viridiplantae; phylum Streptophyta; class Magnoliopsida; order Asparagales; family Iridaceae; genus Iris; species Iris pallida. The sequence goes on along the minus strand of JANAVB010030420.1, from coordinate 8,467,545 downwards.
GATCACAGTCCAGGTAAACCTAACTAAGCTATACTAGTCCAGGTGTGCAAAGTCTAGTTGCTCAACTGCCAAGTCACAGTCCTGGCCTAAGTCTCCATCTGCCTCGACCCATAGTAGGTCGAGCAGTCTGCCTCGAAATCATCTATAATATATCAACGATATCCTGTCAGGAAAATAAGCAAGTACAAAACACTAACATCAGTTCTAATGATTTGACATATTCCATAAGAGATAATTATAATGAAATACAAGACAAATATCAAAGCAGGAAATATAACTGGGTATGTGAAACAGGATATCAAGTCATGGTGATAATACAGGAAGATAGAACATAACATGATATATGATATACAAAAGTAAACATAAAAGGTGCCATGAATTATTAGTACGTTATGTGATCGACTTAGGTCCAGATCAGGCTGTTTCATCTGACCGACTATGAACAAGTGTACATGTCACGACCCGCACCCACTTTTCGGATACAAAGCTTGTCCAAGCCCAGCCTACGCCACAGTGACGGCAGAAGAACGCTGTTTAATATACACAAGTCACGGCAATCTATTTATCTCATCCACAGAATAATGACGAATCAACCAAGATCAATAAAATACCAAAGAAACTGAATCATATAACTGAATATATCTAAGATTCCATGTCACGTCCGGTGGACACAAATCCACTACCAATAGACGGAAAGAGAAATATATACATGAAATACACTAACTGAATACAACCTGCTAATCAAGGCAACCTCAACTACAAAGCTCCACAGTTTGGTGCTGACTCAACCTGCTCAACTGCTCCTGACTCAAACTCGACTAAACCTGAAGAGATCATCAGGTCCTCAGAGGACTAGCAAGATACATAAAAATGAGCCTTTCTAACAGTTTATTATGCATGGAGAAAATACAGAATAAACAAGTAAAACTGAGCAATGAATAAACGTGAATCTGTACACTGACTACACATAAATGAAATATTGAACGAGGATGAGAGAACTCATGTCAAGATGTCAACGGATAACCCAAATTGAATAATCAAACCCTCGTCCCTAGTATGGACTCACAGGTTTGAACAACTAATAGCCCTCGCCCCTAGTGTGGACTCGCAGGCTAGCATCACCCTCTTCCCTATTGTGGACTCGCAGGTATGAACCATATAATACTAACCCTTGTCCCTAGTATGGACTCGCAGGCTAGCATCACCCTCGCCCCTAATGTGGACTCGCAGGTGTGAACTATATACTACTAACCCTCGTCCCTAGTGTGGACTCGCAGGTTAGCTTAAGACACATATAACTACTAACCCTCGCCCCTAATATGGACTCACAGGTTAGCTTCAATATTTTAAGACAAAGATGTATAGCAGCTCAGTTTATGACTTCTCGACCTACGACACGACTCAATCAAGGCTCAAATGAACACGACCAATAAGACACAAAGCTAACTGTGAATACGGTCTATATAGCAAAGATACAAATATACAAGCAGAATATAAAAGATACATATCAACAATATGAGAAAAACTGGATAATAATAAAAAAAGTGCATGTAAATAAAGCTGTGTAGAAAGGCAAGGTATACTTGCCTTTGGTCCTGAGCTGTGGATACGGTTCAGAATCCGTATCGATGTCCAAGTAACCTGTTCGATGAATTTTGTAATGATCAATACATGAGTTTTAGATTAAGAACAAGTCTATCTCATAACATACTTCTAGTTACTAACCTTGACTTATATCCCATTTAATCCATGTTACTTACTTAGTTAAAATCATACTCTAGATTACAAGTGCCTACTTGGTGTGGTGACACATGTGTCTCATGCCTCCCTAACCTGGTTATCCTTTTATACTTGATGATACCTGTCTAAGTGTACAATCCTGCTATGTAAATTCTTATAGGTATGACCATATCTATGTGTAACTAATATACGATATACACCACTTATATACCAGTGTACCTGAATGTGTAGATGTACCCTGCTGCTATACATAAAACCATGGCTATGGAATCCTTGCCAGAATTTGTCTAAGTGCTTATATGACATATCCTTGAAATTTATAGCCAATGCCCTTACTCTTTCCTTGGGACTTGACACTGCTATCCCTGTCCCTATTTGTATATGTCGGGCCCTATTCCTGCTATTTTGAAACAGCTCACACTCCAATCCTCTAACTCCTATTACTGATCCTAAATCCTGTTATACAAGTCTCGTCTTCTAATCTGTATAGACACTAGTATCCTCAAGTTAGTAGTCTTCTAGGATACCTGGTCTTTCTACACTATTAGCTTTCCCATCCTTGTTCCTGGAACTTGGCATAGTAATAGTATCAGTAGTCAAATGACTGCTGTCCAATGGGGATTGATCCCTGGTATAAGTTGAACCATACATCCTTCTAAATGTTGCCATGATACAGATATCTATATATGTGGAGTGGTCTGCACAATGGTCATAATGAAACTAGAATCTACTACAGAACAAGAATGAAGAAGGAAATTGATAAATAAACTCGGGACTGGCCTAATATAGATTCAATGTACATTATCTGGTCTGAAGTTCCTTGTACAGAACAGGGCTAAAATATTTATCTGGGACAGGTGCCATAGGACTGAACCCAAGCTCCATCTGAACTAAAGAGTTCATGATAGACTGGTACACCACTGCTACATGTCCTACAGGATTTTGCCTACCCAGGCCAACCTACCATCTACTGCTATGCCTCTAATACCTGTAGGTTCTGATACCCATACCAGTGCACTCTACTATACCATAGGTTTTTGTACAACCTACTTGTTCAGGATGTGAATTACAGATTAACAAGGAGGCTTATACTTGACAGGTCTCTAGGTTCTGATTCAACAGGGCAAGGTGGTATTCTAGACTTGGTTATAGGCTAACTGTTGTGTTCAGGCACCCTGGATCTCCTTGGAAAGTAGGGGTTTTTCAGGATCCCTTGTATCCATGTCAGCCACCCTTCACTAATTGAACAAGCTAGAGCAACCCAGCTTGATCTGTATATCATTGATGATTAGGAATACCATTTACCTACTATTCCCTACTGATAGAAATAACTTCGATTCTCAATACTTTGGTTCAACTGTGACACTTCAACTCCTATTACCTATTGTTGGACCTACAAGGAAACCCATTATTATAGAGCTTGTAGTCAAACAAATCTTGGATGTATAGTACCCTCAGGATATTGGGGTTCAACACCCATGGTACAAATGGTACAGCCCTACAATTAATACACTAGTTTGAACGTGTTACCATCTACTGATACTTAGCTAGGACACAAGAGAAACCCAAACCTGATACACACATCAATATTTAATGGATGACAAGGAGGAATTTATATCATAATCTTCCGGGTATAATGAAGGCTTGTGTCAGTAAGGGGTACCAATGGTCTGGCTCGGTTTACAATTATAGCTTGGCACTTGTCCACAACAGTAATACAGAGGTCAGGACCAAATTGTAACTCTTGGCATTACCAATTTTTGATACCAGGAAGATTTCACACCATCGCATCTATTGGGTACAAGAAAAATCTCCTAGGACAGTCCAACCTCTACAAGGTAGGCAACTAACAATTAATGTGAGATGGTTTGACAGCTACTTTAGCGTTTCCTTTGTTCCATTTGTCCTACTGTGTAACTCACCCTCTGCTATTAGCTCCTCTAGTGCACCCAATACCTCTGAAACCTACCACTTCCTGGGACAGAACATGTACACTGATACAGAGACATAATTTAACTAGTATATGGAATCACATCCAGGTTTTCAAGGCTTGCCTAGATAGTTAGGATTCATGGCTAAAATATCCCCTGCACTTTTCTCTCCCTATTCTACTGCTACAAAGCATTAAGTATCTTATTAATTCCTCCTGGTCATTTCTACAAGTATCTAGTTCTTCATCAATCGAAATAAACAACTAGGTTCCAGGAGTAATAAGGCATGGTAGATGGAAATGAGGGATTTACCTGATTGAATAATTGAAGGTCCCGTTCCCAATCGAGCCCTCTCTATTAGTAACTCCTTCTGAACAGGAAGGCACAGTAATGCTCTTAGGGTTTTGGGGGATCCAATGGGTCGACTGCTATCCCATATATATATATATATATATATATATCCAATTTGATAAACCTGAGGTGATGAGGAGATAGATGAAAAGGATTTGTATTGATCTGCATCTTTGAATTCAAATGGAATTCGTATCCAGGAGGGGAGGGTTCGGTTGAAAGGGATATTTGAATTGGGAACTTTTGCATTTTAGTCCCATGAAAATACCTTTATTACCCATAATCCTCAATTGGTATTTATTTTAAAACAAAACATAACAAATATACTCATGAGATAAATACAAATGGCATAAATTTAATAAATTCGAAAAAAATTTGGTCAAGGGATTGACAGTACAAAAGAGCAAGATCAGGCCGGCCACCATGGAAAGCTATGAACAAATAGGGTCAGGCTTTACCCGTCGTGAGGCGAGGGTATAGCTATGAACAAGTAACAGGTACGAGTGTGAAGAACAAGTATGGATTTGATCACACAGCTACTAATAACTCTCCATCCCCAAATAGTATAATGGATTCGGACATGACATGTCATGACACGGGACTCAAAAGCAGGGGCCAGCCCACTCCCAAGTCAATGTCTACACAAGTACAGGTAACAAGTCGAGCAATGTACCAATATACCAAGTAAATCAAGGAACAACATCTCATGGCAGGATCCGACGTATACTAGTCCTTGAAATCATCGTGTCAGGAATTAAGTAAGATACTACAACTGAATTGGATATAGAAGCTATCAACACATCGAACTACTATCAGAGAATGTACTCGCCTGTGCTCCTGAGCTGATACGGTGAACAGATGCTCAGAGTAATCACAGACCGAAAGATGAGATACCATAAGTTAAAATAGGGTTTAATAATAAAAGGAAAGCTAATCAAGTCATGATATGCAAGTCTAAGTCAAAATAGGTCACATCAAGCCAAACTATGTCATACTAAGCCAAACTAGGTCACACAGAGACACACTAGAACAAACAAGGTCACAGGAAGTCAATCCAAGTCAAACTAGGTCAATCTGGGTCAAGGGTTGACTTACAGTTGACTTTTGGTTAAAAGTCAACTTTAGGTCAAACTAGTCAAATGTTGACTAACAGTTGACTTTTAGTCAACTGGTCAACTTTGGTTTGGTTTTGGATCAATTCTAGGTAAAGTGTTGACTCGTAGTTGACTTTGGTCAAAAAGTCAACTCTCGGTCAACATGGGTCAAAACTAGACTAAACTACCCTTATCTAACCATTATCTACCAAGACAACCTATTTCTAACCCCATCTTAACAATCAAAATCCAAATCTTAGACTTACCCCAATACCTTACCCTTACCCTTTACAAGGTATTCCCAATACCTTGCCCCGATACAAAGGCAACCCCTCATAATCTTGGTAGACTGACCTAGGCTTCTTAGGGTAGCTAGACACTCCTATCTAGACATTACCAACCAAAAAATCTAGGTATCTAGCCCATCCAGTCCATCTTATCCCACATATTGGTCATTCTCAACATACCTTAAGGTATCATGAGATACCCTATGGTATCTTGAGATATCACTCACAACTCATCTAACCAAGCTCTATCTAACTTCTAACTCACTCTCCTAGTATCTTAGAGTAGCACCTCACTCAACTCTACTAGGCTACTAACCAACCTCACTTAGGTAGGATACTAACTTATCTAATACACTCACTAACCCACACTACTAACTCATTCACTAATACTCTAACAAGATACTCACTAAACACACTCCACTAGGCCCACAACTCTCACAATTCTAGGCCCAAAACTAAGGGGGCATTTGGTTCAAGTTTTTGAGGCTTGGGAATGAGATTTGAATTCCTTACCTATGTTTGGTATGTTTAAGATTGGGAATGAGGAGGGGGTTATGTGGGAAAGCTATTCCCATGGATGTGGGAAAAATTCCCAAGCCCCCCTTGGGAATAGATTTGCTTTCCTAGGAATGATATTTGACTATTTTGTTTGGACGGTTATACCCTCTTTTTATTTTCAAATTTTCAACTCCTATCCCAAACATGTGAATCATCATGAAATTAGTGAAAGGGTATTAAAGTAAAACTAAATAAATTAAGATTCCTATCCATGTGTGAACCAAACATGAAAATAATTTTTTTTTAAAATTTTGAACTACCTATTCCAACCTAACCAAACATGGGTATGGGAATGTTGAATTCCTTTCCCATGGGAAAGGAATTGAAAATCTATTCCTAGGAATCTAAAAACTTGATCCAAACGAGCCCTAAGGGTTTACATAGAGTATATATCAAGGGGTATAGAGGCATGAAGTGGGGGTTTTTATAGGGTATACAAAAGGGACAAATGGGGGCCAATGCTGAGATTAAAACATGAATATATTTTAAGATACATTATGATACATGAAAGAAAATATAAAGACACTCAAGAACACATCTCTAACATATAAAAATTTGAGATTAAAACATGTATTAAATTATTCAAACATAAAGACAAACACAAGTGTGTCCATATTGGGGATTTTTCACATGGACACAACAACACATCAAGGACACTCCTAAACTTCCCCAAATGGACCCAAAATGGACACAAATGAAGACACAACCAAGGGGTGATTCCTATGGGTTCAAAATGTTCCTATATGCATGTGGGCTTGAATTAGAGGGTAGATTTTACCTTCCGGGAGGTGAAATCTTAAAGAACTCCTTCCGATACGGCACCGACACGAAGGGATCTCCAAATGGACACAAACCAATGCAAACTCCTCCCAAACTTGGCTAGCACCTCCTCTTGCTTGAGTAGAGAAGAAATGAAGAAGATTGGGTGGAAGAATGGATTAATTTGGGGATGAAATCAATGGAGGTTCTTCTCAAATTTGGGGAAGAACTCAAAGAGATGAACTTGTGGCTAAGAATAAAATAAATGATGAGTCATCCCTTCCCTCTTGTGACCGGCCATAAGGCTTGGTCATGGCATTTTGGCAAAGTCCAAAATGCCCCCCTCTTGTCTCATTAGGTTCAACTTAAGTTAGGTTTTCGTTTGGGGCAAAAATAGACTAGTTTGAGTCTCTAATCAAGCCAACCTAGTCATGAATATTTAGTCTAACCATACTAACTTAAATATTGTCATGTGGGCCATGTCTAACTAATAATGGGTCCCACTAGAGTCAAAGCTACCCCGGGTCTCCGATACAAGTCGGATTGAGTTGAAATTCGAACCCGACTCAAATAATCCCAAAACAATATCATAAATAATAAATTAAATCAAAAAAATTCTAAAATAAAAAATGACCAAAATACCCCTGTTCTTGAAAACTGGAGGTGATAGCCTTGATCCTCTCAACTAGTAATTGTACTTGAAGGTTCGTTAACTGCCAGTCTACTCCTGATGTAATGACTTCTATCCCCTTCTTCTGTAATTCCTCTAATAAGTGTTGCTGAGTAGTCAATAGGAATGCCATGGATCTCCTGCTTAATGTATCATCTACCACGTTGGCCTTTCTGGGGTGGTACTGTAGATCAATCTCAAAATCTGACATCAACTTTAGCCATGTCTTTGCCTCAAGTTCAGGTATGTCTGAGTAAAGACATATTTCAGACTTTTGTGGTCTGCGAATATCTCTACTTGCTCTTCGTAAAAATAGTGTCTCCAAAGCTTCAAAGCAAAAAAGTATGGCTACAAGCTCCAAGTCACGAGTAAGATAATTCTTCTCATGTGTCTTGAGTTATCTTGAGGCATAAGCTGCAACGTTTCTACGCTGCATCAGAACGCAGCCCAATCCTTTTCCAGATGCATTACTATAGATCGAAAATCCTCCCGTTCCAGAAGGTATAGTCAATATAGGTGCAGTAGTTAGACGCTTCTTCAGCTCCTTAAACGATGTCTGACATTCTTCTGTCCAAATAAACTCCTGCTTCTTGTGGGTCAACCGGGTCATCGGCTCTACGATTCTTGCAAAGTTCTCGACAAACCTCCGATAATATCCGACAAGTCCAAGAAAACTCCTCACCTCCGAGACATTGGTAGGGGTTGGCCAACTCTCAACTGCTGAGATCTTTGTTGGATCTACTGAAATGCCATTATCTGAAATGACATGACCAAGAAAAGAGACATGATCCAGAAAGAACTCATACTTACTTAGCTTAGCATACAGCTTCTCATGCCTCAGTGTCTCCAATACCAATTGCTCGTCGTGCTCTTCACGGCTCTTCGAATAAACCAAGATGTCATCAATAAAACAATCATAAAATGATCCAAGTACTGGTGGAAGACTCCATTCATCATGTTCATAAAGACAGCAGGTGCATTCGTCAGTCCAAAAGGCATCACCAAAAATTCAAAGTGGCCATAAGAAGTCCTGAATGTCGTCTTTGGAATATCCTCCTTCCTTACCTTCAACTGATGGTACACCGATCTCAAGTCAATCTTAGAAAACATCTTTGCTCCTGTCAGCTGGTCAAACAGATCATCAATCTGCGGTAGAGGGTACTTGTTCTTGATTTTCAGAGCATTAAGGGCTCTGTAATTATTGTACATTCGGACTTTTCCATCCTTCTTTGGTAAAAAACAACACTGGGGCTCCTCAAGGTGATGCACTCGAATGAATAAAGCCCTTTTCTTGCAACTCTTTCAACTGCAGCTTTATTTCATCCAGCTCTTTCTTTGCTAACTGTTACACATTAGAAGACACTGGTGCTGCTCCTGGTATTAGCTCAATTGTGAACTCCACCTGTCTGTCTACTGGAAGTCTTGGCAATTCATCTAGGAAAACATCCTCGAACTCTGCAACAACGGACGGGGTTGCTGCCTTCATCATCATGTTAACTCCTACTATATGGCCTACTCCTTGCTCAATGGTTCCCCGTATGAACTCAAACTATAGGCGATCTGGTGGTCTAAATATAAAATTACCACTTCGATAATCCAGAGTGGCATGGTACTGGCTCAACCAGTCAATCCCTAGCACAATATCGAAGTTTGGCATTGGAAATACCAAAAGTCGATCTCTCATCTCCCGATCACACACAACTATCGAACACATTCTAACAGTACTGATAACCGACGTAATACCTCATCTAGTAAGAATCTTCTAACTCCTAGATAAGGAGGAAGTGGCTATTCTATGCATCGCTTTGAAACTAGTAGAGATAAATAATAGCGTAGCCCCATAATCAAACAATGCAGTAGCAGGTAATGACGAAACTAAAATGGTACCTGTGATAGCTTCCCCTTGGGGCTCCTCCTTGGTGACTATAAGTGTAAAAGCCTGACCACGCCTCTGTCCGATAGCCTATTGTCTGACTCTATCAAACTGTACCACTTGTGGTGGTAATGGTGCTTCCTTCACTGTCTATTAGGTGCCGGTGGTCGCAGAACTCATGTTGCCTGATATTGTGCCTTCTGTGCAGGTACAACTGGCCTCTAAACTATCGGTGGTACTATATCATTGCGTTGTGGGCAATCTCGGGCTAAATGCTGGATCTTCCCGTAGATCATACATAATCCTAGTCTCTTTTGACAATCTTTGACAACATGCCCCAGCTTGCCACAATAATGACAAGTTGGTAGATCCCTCGACTGGTATTGTGCAACTCTCGAATTGGGCCTCCGGTTCCTTGTTGTCCCCTGGCCAGTACATTTGCTGTGCTCGAATACCTCTGAGCCATCGACTCCTTACTGATTGCCTCTTGCACTATGGCTTCTGCTAATACCTCCTCGTATAAGATCCTTGACTATTAAGTAGTGAGCTTCTGCAGCTCGCGGTTCAGCCCATGATGGAATCTTTAAGCCTTCTCATTGTCATCTGGTATCAGAATTGCCCCAAACCTACTGAGGCGACTAAACTCCGTATCATAAGCATCTATGGTCATATTCCCCTGTTTAAGATGGAGAAATTGATCATAGAGTACGTCTCTGACAGTAGCTGGAAATTGCTTCGTGTTGAAGTATTCCAGGAATTACTCCCAAGGTTGAGTCTTGCCCACGCTACGCTCGATCGACTCCCACCAGTGACGAGCGTTGCCCTCTAGTTGTACCCTTACTGCTGTCAACCATTACTCTGCAGGCAGCTAAAAAACCTCCAGAAGCATCTCTATGTTAGAGATCCAATCAGTGATCTCTTTAGGGCTCTCACTGCCCTTGAAAGTCTTCGGGTTTATCTGACAGAACCCTGTATCGTGCCCACCGGATGAGCTGGTACTGGTACTGGTGCAGGAGGTGGTGGAGATGCTCTCTCCAGTGCTGTCATCAGGCTCTATCTTAGGACCTCAGTCTGGTGCCACTGTTGTTTCATCATCAATTGGAAGAATTGAAGCATCTGTAATTATCCTTCCTACTGAGGCATCTTGGATAGAAATGCTTCAAACATCATCTGTGGAGTGATTGGAGGAGGTGGAGGTAAAGGATCCTCCGGTCATCGTCCAGGTGTTTGAGAAGTCTGGCCCTTATGATGGTTCGGTGCAGGGTTCTCCATAGGACCTACGGGTATAGATGCAGTTGTCAGAAGGATCGGGTCTTGCCTCGGCAAGTGGTCCCCTATCTGAGTTGGAGTCCTGTCATCACTGGGTGTCATGGCTGATGCTGGGTCAACACCATAAGGAGTGCGTCCACTGCATAAATTCATCTTTCTACAAGAAAATTAAACTTTATTAGATCGGTACAGAGAGATCAATCAAGATGCAGATAAAGTTAGTTACGAAAGAAGTTCAAAGGGATTAAGAATGAGATTCAAAATGGATGAGACCAAATAACTTCTATGCTATTGCAAGATCACTTGGCACAGTAACGTAAAAGATTTAATTCTAGACCTGCATTGGCCACCACTAAAAATATGTCATGTTCCAGTCCCAAAAATACTTTGGTAGATGATACGTAACCATGTCCAGCAGTTATATCGAGATAAGTTTCCTAATTTGATGGACCTTAACTAGATATACTATGCTGTAATAAAAACTAAGTCCACAAATATAACTAATTTATAATCAGGGTATAACTATCTCATCCACAACATCAATAAGAAAGAAAGCAAAAGGCTGCAATCACATAAAAGTCTGAAAAACCCACATCAACAAAAATATGAGAGTCTGGTGGAGAATAATCCACCTAAGTACAACTGAAATGAAATATGCCTGGTGGAGAATAATCCATCTAGTACAACAGAAAATAAAATGCAGTAAATAGAAATATACTAGACTTGAAAACTGTTAACTAGATAATGATGCCAGTCTGAATCTGAAGTCTACTACGATCAAAGGAACTCTAATGGAAGTATCTCTAAGTCTTCTGCAGTGACAAATCCTATCTCAACTCCTGGCCCATAAACTTTGGGGTAGTACTGCTCATCAAGATCTAGAAAAGAAACCAGGTCCTCAGTAGGACATAACAAGATACAAATGGTACAAGCCGAATGTAATACTATGCAAATAAATAGGGTAATCTAACCATCTATGTGAATGCAAGTTGAGGATAACCTTGGTACGTATGGGTAGCCATAGGCATAGATAACAGCCATAATGTCTCGTCGAACGCGGTATTTGCTAAATAAACCACCATAACGCTCCGAAGAATGCTGGTAATATGAATATATCAATATGTAAGCCTATATCCCCGTCGAAAGTGGCATCTGCTAAAGGGATATCATCAGTCTCTGTAGATCCATAGACACTACAATTACCAATGTTGTCTGTCCCATATGCCTACTAGTTGTCCTCTCCACCCAATGCATATGTCCAGATCATATATACAATATGAACATTACGTAACTACAATGTCAGCCAAGTATTCTAATGCCAACAACTACATATGGTACCGGCAAACGGGTTGAACTCATCGACAGCCAGTCAGATATGATAACACGCATCAAACGTAAATGTGTCATGAGTCAGACATGTCAAGGTCCTGGAGAAATATCAGAATACCTCCCAAACCTTTGGTATGTCACTAAATCTAGGTTAATATATTATCTACTCATCAACGCATTTGTCGAATGCACCCGAGTAATACTCAGACGCTCAAAATAAAACTACATTATCCAGAACAAAATCATATAATGTAAACCATTAAATTTTCTCAGTAAAACAAGGTGACAAGGTATTTTGCCTGGAACTCCGTACTACAACTGTAGAAAGCCCGCAATTATCTCCTCGTCGAAACGGTCAAGCAAGCCTAAAGTATGATATTTAAATTATTTTATTACGCTAACATGTACAAGATCACAACATTCTAAGTAGTGTCTTTAGGTTGCTACGCTGCATACTTTCTAGTGTCGTCTAACTAGTTAGAGTTAACCTCTATTACTTAGATTTCTAATTGGTACCCATATTATTATTAAGTTCATTACTCAACTCTAAGAACATTATCTAGATTGGTTTAATATTCTAATCATGTTGTTATAAAGAAAAAAATATTTTGTATATAACCCAAAACTAGGCTATGTACATAACTAGCTGTATTACAAGTTTTCAAGATTATTCAAGCGTCACATTGATAATAATCCCTTAATTAATCACATAAAAATTCTGGAATCATTTTTGTATTACTGACAAAATGGTGTAATCTCCTTTGTAATCATGTATTTTATATCACAAATTATCACTGACTATATTAGTTAAGATTTCGACCTATTATGAATAGTTTTCTATTCCTTGTATCCTAGATTATCATACATTTTTCAACATAAAAAAACTAATTTCTATATTCTAGAAATATAATTTAAAATAATATTTTTTTATTTATTAATATAGAAATTTAAGTATTTATGCACATGCAAAATATACTAATATTTATTACTAGTAACTATACAATTATAAACCTAATATTTCTTCTCAAAAAAAAACTAAGTTCCACCTCCAAATACATGATTATAGGTTCTGAAAAATAAAGTCAAAATTAACATTTTTCTCTATTTAACATATTATTTATGTGATACAAAATAAAAAAAATTAAACTAGTTGTATAGACTACTTTTAGCTCATCTTTCGAACATAACCTTTTCACGAATTCTTATGTATTTCATCCTCAAAAACATCAAATTAAATTCTGAAATTAAACATCATATAATATATAATTTCTATTTCTAACATGGGGTTTAGGCATCACAAGGATTAAAACGCAATCTATTTACATTATTATGGTGTTTACACATGATCAACACTATTACCCTTATGAATCTCCATAATTTATACCTAGATCAAATATTTTATAATATGAAAAATTATGTAATTTTAAGTCTAAAAAAGAATTAAATAATTGATTTTAGAGTTATTTAACATATATATATATATATATATATATATATATATATATATATATATATATATATATATATATATATATATATATATATATATATATATACAAGTTGGTGTTCACTATGGGTAAAAACTAGGTTAGTATTGAGGTTTCCTAGTGTAACATGCAAAAAATATATAATAAGTTGGTGAAATCTTTATAAAACCTAAAGAGTGATGTTTAGGACATCTAGGGGGTTTCAAGTGAAGAGATTTGAGCACTAACCTCTTTGGAAACTATGTTAAAAAATAGATCACAGCTTCTTTGAAAAAAAATTCAGATTTGACCTCTCCTCCTTGAAGCACCTTCTGATGCTTGTGTAGGTTGTTCTAGGGTCTGTGGTGGCTATAGAAGATGGTAGGGTAGTAGGGGAGAGTGTTAAGGTGGTTGTAGAAGAGGTTTGAGGGCTGTGGAGATGATGGAAGAGTTGGTAAAGTTATGGAGAGAAAGTTTGGACAAATTTGTGTTGGTGGAGGTGATTTTTGGCCAAGGGGAAAGTATGGGCTGATTTAAGCTACTAAATTAATGAGGGAGAGGTTAAAGAGACTAGGGTCGAGGGTTACTCACTTTGGTTTAAGTGGGGAGGTGAAGAGAAAAGGGGTTTCGTCCATAAGAGGAAGGTGAAGGGGTTGTGATTACAAATTTATTATATGGTGAATTTAATCTTCTAAAAATATGTTTTGGTCTATCAACCATTGTGTTTGGTGTTTTGTGAGATTAGAGAGGGTGTTTGGTGTTTTAGTTGACCACTTAATTAAGTTTTTGGGTTGGCCCTAGATTGAGTCAAAAAATAGGGCTCTTTGGGTTTAATAAGTATTATATATAATACTATCATTTTTAAAGGTGGCTTCTATTTTTCTAACCTTACTTAATCCTTAAAATAATCCATAATGTTATATTAAATTAAATATAACTAAATTTGGGTAAGGTATTTTACATGGATAGTTGCAGGGCGGGCAGCCCGATTAGATTTTTCAAAGTGCATATAATAGTAATTAGGATTGTGATATCCCTAGTTAGCTAGTGTATCAAGTCATACTCATTACTTGGCCATGATTGATAGATGGAGCCATTTTCCTATCTTATCTAATCTAGTCTTGTTCCATCTTGTTTTATTTCCGTACTTAGATTCATGTTATTCTTGTACATGCTATTATTCATGCTACATGTCTGGCTTCACTACTTGTCTTATATGCTCGGCTACGCTTACATGTTTACTTGTTCGACTTTACCTTACATGATCACATGCTTGGTTTCACTTAACATGCTCATATGCCTGACTTTCTACATGTTTCCAGTTTTCTTTCATATTCTTGTGGTACCTCTACATTATTTCTGCTTGCTTTTATTGCTTTACTTTAGTGTTATTATGATTTGCATGCTGCTTTAGTACATAGTTTGGCTTCCTTTATGGTACTTGCTATTTGGGGGTCTGACCTACTAATTTTATTTGTCCAGATTTGGTAGTGGAGCCCGAGAATCTACCGGACCTTCCACTCGATGAAGACCACCTAGAGCACCAGGGTGCCCGAGTGGGTGTTCTTTCTCTTACCCACTGTTATCTATATAGTTTTTTGCGGCGTTTAGCCACTGAGCACGTGTTTAGCTCGTGTTTTCAACTTGACATTTGGCCTACGGGCCTAGACATAATTTGTATATATTTTAAACTACAGCTAAAGCTGATTATATATGGCTTATACTTTCGCTAGTTCTTCATTATGTATCACTAGCTTCTTGGTCGTCTATATATTATAGTTTGGGATGCTTTACTGTCTTATATGTCTGATGATCATACTATTGTACTTTACTTACTTGCCTATGATTGAGACATCTAGAATGTGTTTGACCTATAATTTGACTGTTGACTTGTAGTAATAACCCCTATATCTACAGATCTGACCATATTTCAGGATACTTGAGCACTTTAATATATATAGCTGGCCTGGTTCGTCCATGCTTGCCAGTATTCTGGTTTTGGGACGTGACATCAGTCGTAGATGGATGATGCAATGCTCAACGCACGATTTGATACACTCGATCGCAGCATCATAGAGATGGGCGAGAGGACAGATCGTAGCATTACAGTGCTGCAGGGGACACAGATGGCCATGGTCGATCAATTTTTGAGGCTACAGGATGTGATGGCTCACGACAGTATGAGACTAGCATCTGCCTTAGATTTATAAAATGCTAGACTGGTTGCATTAAAACAGAGACGTCCTCATGGTCCGCCGATATCGACAATGACTCTATCGATTACACTGTCTCGTTCATCATCATCGGTGACACTTTCATAGGAGTAGTATGATTTCTTTCAATCACAGGTGCACGGTGGTGCTCCTCCCGATCAGCCGTAGTCCTTCATTAGATAGATTGTGATTGGTTGTTTGTGTGTTGGCCCATTCTTGGGTCTTCATGTATTTATTTCAAACTTTTATTAACATTATTTGACGTGCTATATGTGTTGTGATGTGCTAGCCCATTCTTGGGTCTTTGTTGGACATTATTCTATATGTTTAATTTAGTGCAACTTTATGTATTTACTTTATTATTTATATTTATATTTATAACTTTATATGCTTTTTCGGTGTTGAGTGTTCCACCGAAGGGTTCGGCTAACCCATAGAATTCAATGTAGGATTGCTCCGGGTCTACTTTTAAGAAACTGTGATTTCATAACTGCAGACATATTTTGGTTGGAAAATAAACTATTTTATGTTTTTTCTATTTTTTTTTGCAATTTAGCTACATTTGGCGACATTCAGCAACGTACCATTACGTCGCTAACCGTGTATCGGAACGTCGCTACCTTGTATCGTTGACGTTGCTAACATCTAGAGGACGTCGTTAAATGTCTCAACCAAGCTGACATGGCAAAGTTCGCCACGTCAATATTTGGTAGCCATATGTCGTTAATGTTGTCGTAAAATGACGCTACACAGATGATACGACAAACTTTACCACGCCAGCATTTTCGTAGCAAAACATCGCTATATTTGTCGCTAAGTTTGCGACATTTAGCAACATTTTTTTTATGTCGCTGATTAGGAATGACACGGCGATAAATGTCGCAAATCGCAAAAATGTCAGCGACGTGAATTCGTTGCTGAAAGACGTCGCTACAACGACAAATAACGACATTTTGGTTGTCAACGACCATCGATTATGTGACATCACGAATTCGTCGCTAATTTAGCGACATTTTTTTTGTATATTAGCGACGTTTCTACGCGTCGCTAATATGACTTATTTTGGTAGTGAACGAAACTACCCCTTCACTCCGGCTATGAAGTCCCACCCTCGCCCTGGATGTCACAATTCAGCCCCACCCCCGGTCCCGCCCCTCTCGGCTGCCTTGTCCCCCTCTCGCCCCTCTAGCTGCACCCCTACCCCCGTCCCCTCTCTTTGCACCCGTATGAAGCATCGATGCAACAACGACAACAACAATAACGAAGAGAGAGGGGGTGGGAGGAGGGGGCATTCTGGGTAGGAGACGGGGTAGTCGAGGGGTAAGGAGGTGGGGGAGGACGGTAGGGTAGGAGGCAGCCAGATAGAGAAGAGAGAGGGGAAGGTGGTAGGTTCCCAAATGTGACTGATCTGGAACTGGAAAATAGTTGGAATAATTTGACATTTCTAGGACAATCTGTCACTCCCCAATCCTGGAATACGTATTTTAATACGTAGACCGATAAATTGTATTTACCTTATATTTATATAATATTTATTATGCAGTATTTCTTCATGCATTTCCCAAAAATATTCGATAAAATATTATTTCCTAATTTATTTTCTGCATTTGGGCCTATAGTTTTGGCTCATTTGGGTAACCTATTCTTGGTTCACCAATGGTTCATCATGAACCCTTTGGTTCATCATGAACCCATTGGTTCAAGATTCTATATAATAACTCATCTCCTTCTCTCTCCTCTCATTTACTTCCTCCACCAACCAAGGCAAGTACCAACTTGCTCAAGAGAAGGATCCATAATTTTGTTAATGATTCTTACAAAACTATTTGCCAAAACATGTTCTTCTCCTCAATCTATACTAGTTTAAAACTTGGAAATTTCTATTTTGAAGCTTTGATTTTTGTAGATCTAAGTTTTAATCATTTTCGGATTTCCTTAGTTTTGATCTATTTTCGTTGAAGTTTTGTGGGTCTTGATATCAGGTAATTGTATTTTATTACCTTTCAGCAGACATTCAAAGATACCAAGGACATCGTCATCATCAAAAGAATATTCTTCTTTGGGGCGAGGTGTTCTTGATTGTTGAGTTGTAGAGGCAGGAGTTTGAACATTTGATGCATCTTTGCTCTGAAGATTAACTTCAAGAGTTTCTTTTCCCTTGCGAGCATTGTTTTTATTGTTAGCACCTTGTCCTGTTTCTTTAGGAGTCATCTGCACTCCTAAACCTTTGAAGGTTTCAGCACTGGTTTCTGCAGCTTTGGCACTGACTATGAAGGAAGGCCAATCTTGAAATTGAGTGGACCCAGTCCACATACTGATGATTGGCAACAAGTTTGATTTGCACGTGTCAATGGTGACAGCATCAGGAGTTCCAAGAGGCATCTTCAGAGCTTCTCTTCGAAACCGTTCAATGTATTCCTCTGTAGATTTATTATTTTTCTGCTTGATTCTAATAAGAGCAGACATAGTCATGTCATTAAGCCCTTCATAGAACCTTTCAAGAAACATCTGTTTGAAACCAGCAAATAAGGTAATGCTCCCATCTGGGAGACTCCTATACCATTCATAAGCCGTTCCCTTGAGACATCCAATAAATACCCGAGTAAGGAGGGCATCACTTGGTTGCAGTTGATCAGTCATCACTTCAAAGCGATTAATAAACTGACTTGGAGAAGTGGTTCCATCATAGAATGAGATAGTAGGAGGCTTGTATTTAGGAGGATATGATACTTGCTTCCATTCTATCGGATAAGGCTGCTTGATGCCGAACCTTTGTAAACCATTCTTCTGTTTAAATGCCTCGAATTGAGTTTTGAGATTCTTTAATTCTTCAGAGACAACTCCCGAAGATTGTGGAGTTGTGGCTTGTAGAGAATAGTTGGGAGGAGGAACATCATTGTAAGCACTACCTCCAGCTCCAGAGAGACTAGGATTTGGTTGAGCTGGTCCAGGAGTATTAGATTGTACTGCTAGAGGAACTTGTACTGGACTCATATCAGTGTCAGTTGGTATGGCATCTGGTACAGTCTGTCGATTTTGCATCTGTGTTGCCA
Organism: Iris pallida; assembly: GCA_029216955.1. Taxonomy (NCBI): domain Eukaryota; kingdom Viridiplantae; phylum Streptophyta; class Magnoliopsida; order Asparagales; family Iridaceae; genus Iris; species Iris pallida. The sequence goes on along the minus strand of JANAVB010030420.1, from coordinate 8,448,952 downwards.
TGAGTTCATACATCGACTTCATAGTATCAGCCATAGACTTCATTTGTTGTTCCAAAGAAGCAATTCTTTGATCTTGAGGAGTCAAGGAAGAAGAAGGTTCATCAGTATTCCCATCAACCATATAAGTTGTGACTGTACGAGGAATTATTGATGAACTAGTAGATGTTGTATGCTCTGAATCATTGTTTCGTGCATCAAAGTCAATTATAGGAGAACTATCCCCAGTAGGAAGAGGTGGGAAGTTAGATTCTCTAAGGAATTCAGAATCAATTTCAGGGATCAAATTTCTTTGACTAGAAGCCAGGACTCTTGCTCTGGTGTTTCTATATACTCCATCTGGACTATCAACTCTACCCCCGGTGTCCCGAGAAGTCATGTTGACAGAGGCAAACAAAGGCTCATCTTCATCAGGCATAGGTTCATACTGAATCCTATTGAAGATAGACTGTCGTTTAGTTTGACATCTGCATTGCATTGTGGCTCTTGGCTGGAAGTCACATTCATGATCACCATGGTCTTGAACCGTTGATTGACATCTGCACTGAATTATGACTCTTGGATAGAAGTCACATTCAGCATGTTCCTTTGACATAGAATTACTCCTTCTCTTCTGTTGAAGATATTCCTGTAAATCTGTTTGTGAAGATTGAGGAGTATACTTCCTGTTCTTGGGTCTTAATGGCTCTTGATTATACAAAGAGTGATTAATGTGAGCCACATAATTTCTTGCATACTCTGCATCTGGATCTTTTATCTTCATATCCAATTGGTATGGTTTCTTAACACCAGAAGTGCTGAGTTTTGTTCTTAAATCAGTGGAAGGTAACACATTAATTTTGGAAACATGGAGTTTTCCCTCCATTGATCTGGATATTTACAGAGAAGGAAGAGTTGAACCACTCCTTTGATTAGGAGTTGGTAACAGACCCTCTTTAATGGACAGATTCTGTGCCCAATTTGAAGAAGTCATAGGAGAAGATATTAAGGAATATTTCTTCTTAGACTCAATCAGATTTTGAGACATAGAATGTCCAGAAGGAAGAGTAGTCAAAAGACCATCTCCTTTCCTTTGACTAACAAAAGTATCAGTCAAAGCTGTTCCTGAAGTAAAAACTACAGGAGCAGAAGAAACAACTAAAGAGTTATTCCTTTTCGAAGGGACTTTGTGTGGAAGACCACCCCCAGTTCTAGTAGAACTCAGTAAAGAAGAAGAGATAACTAAGGAGTTATTCTTCTCTGATGAAATACACGCTGAAACAGATTTGGCTAAGGAACCAGTACTGTTAGTGTGACTTTTAATTTTAGAATTACATGCTGGAACAGATTTGGCTAAGGAGCCAGTACTGTCAGCGTGACTTTTAGGGTTGAATTCGCACGCTGGAACAGATTTGGCTAAGAAGCCAGTACTGTCAACGTGACTTTTAGGGTTGAATTTGCACGCTGGAACAGATTTAGCTAAGGAGCTAGTACTGTCAGCGTGACTTTTAGGGTTGAATTTGCACGCTGGAACAGATTTGGCTAAGGAGCCAGTACTGTCAGCGTGACTTTTAGGGTTAAATTTGTACGCTGGAACAGATTTGGCTAAGGAGCCAGTACTATCAACGTGACTTTTAGGGTTGAATTTGCACGCTGGAACAGATTTGGCTAAGGAGCCAGTACTGTCAACGTGACTTTTGATTACTGTCATCTTCGAGCGCACAAGAGTGTGCGTGCTTGCACTGGAGTTCTTGCCAGAGGTAGGAGTAGACACTGTGGCAGAGACTTTACCATTGACTGCCAACTGATTCTTAGGGACATAGACAGAGTGTCCCTTCGACTTGGCAGTGATGATGGAGGCTGGAGTGGGCTTGCCACCCTTAGCCCGCTGCATTTCTTCATAGGCGAGTTGATCGAATTTGATCGTCATCACCTTCTTCGTCGAGCCGATTGACGAAGTGTCGCATTGAGTTGTTACCATCTCAGAAGAGGAGATGGTTTTCCCCAGCAGAGTCGCTAATTTGTTTTCCATAAAGAAATTCTCTTTATTTGTTGTGTTTCTGGGAAAATTACAACTGTGGAAATCCGATCTAGAAGACGATCGCTTTATCCCTTGGACTATGCGAAGAAGAAAAGCTCTCAAAATTTTGACAGTAGATATCAATGTATCTGTACAATGAATGAGAAAAAGAACTCTATTTATAGAGTAAAAAATAATAACTGTCTTCACAGCCTATGCCTAGTTAAAAATCACGCAGGATTTAACATACGCAAGGTTATGAGCAGTTACTGGACGTGGCCTGTAACTGTTGGACACATGACAATCATGTATGAGTCGTGTGCAAGTTACAGGACACGCAGGCGAGAGATCAGTGGCATGGCTGCCACGTACTCCAATTTGATGAAATCCACGCAGACTTGTTGAAGACGAAATCCACGCGAACTCGATGTAAAAAGCTTCAAAATCCACGCAAACTTGGGGCAGGAAGCTTCAGGATCCACGCAGACTTCGAGGCAAAGAACTTCAAAATCCACGCAAACTTAAGGAAGAAAACTTCAGAATCCACGCAAACTTGAGATGAAGATCACAAATACACGCAGACTTGAGATAGAACTGCCAGCTGTCTTGATTCGGCGTGTCTCGACTGACACAAAATCTCTGACAGTGATTGTTTTGTCAGTCGTATTAAATGACAAGAAACCCTTTTGGTACGCCAACTCGACGAAGGCTGAGTCTTGCTGAAGAAGATTTTGAAAGTCACGCAATAGACGGCGGTGATATCTCGAATTCTGTGTATACGTGGCATACGAAGAGATATTCTTCGACTGTTGTGCTGTCAGTCATAATTACTCTTTGACAAATGATGAGCTGTCTCCCAGCGTGATTTGTTTATATTGTCTGGATCAACTGAGCGTGACTTTTGACTCTGTCTTGATCAACTCAGCGTGACTTTCATTTTTGAGGCCTACAGCCATATGCAGGTAGTTGTAGACATGGTGTGCTCAGGTTGCTCAAGCATATGCAGCAACACTCACATCTCAATGCCTAGAGATTGCCTATAGACAGGGTTGGAGTGCAGGGTAGTACAGGTTTGGGTAAGAAAAGGGCAAACCATAGCAGTAATTGAGTTTTGACATACAGATATCTCGGAGAGAATTTAGTTAAATGACTTATATTAATGCCTATTATTCAACAGCTGATCATGAATTCCTTCTTTGTAATTGTCATTCAAAAAGGGTTTTCCTTATACTCTGTTACATATATAACTCGTAGCTTGTAAGCTCATGGGTTAACAGAGCAAAACAAATAGTGTGGAATCATATTATGGCAAGGGTCAGCCTCTAAGCAAGATGGTGAATGTGTTCAGTCCGATATGGGTGGAGCTGGGTATGTAGTGGATGTGGATGACTGGAAGTGTCGGATGCCGTGGTTGCAACACCAGGTGAATAGATGAACCTAAACAACTTGCTGTAGACCAAAAACAAGTACATGTACACAGGAATTGGTTAACCTTCAAGCGGTAGGGTAGAGTGCCCAGGAATAGGTTTTGATTCCCAGATTAGGGATGTTATGGGAATCAAGGGTTAAGTACCAGACATCCAAAGAGTTATTACTATATTAGTGTATAGAAATGTCATACCAAAAGGTGATAAACGAAGTAAGGTTGGGATCATCTAAGGGATTAGTTCAGAGGTCAGTAGTATATAGGCTGGTAAGTATAGAAGCAGTTGTCATTAAATTCTAGAGTATATTAATAATCTCATTAATATAGGTTCACACATGGGGAGTATACATAGCCAAGGAAACATGGAATACTAATAAAACCATAACGAGCCAAATACACCAATTCTCCATAAGGGGTCAAACTAGATAATTAACAAATGAATATAGACAAGTGTTATCTTTGATTCTATGTTGACAGTAAGTGTATGCTAAAACAGGTTACTTGGACTCTAACTCTTCACTCGATCATTACTCGCAGCTCAGGACGACAGGCAAGTGCATATACTGATTGTTACCGTCTTCGATAGTTTCTTTACATGTCTCACATATGTCATGCTGCTTGTTGACACGATCGCCACACGATTACTAGTTTCATGGAGTTATAGTACCATTGACTGTCCTTTACATATATTTCTTACTGCAATTAATTCCATGAGAACTAGTTGGGCGGGGAAATATCTTAGTAGACGTGTGGACTACCCATTCTATCCCCATGATGTCTATTCGTGAACAATAGCATCTGCACACGACACGTGTAGATGCCGGATTTACCCCTTAGCCGTTCACACGTCGAACATGATATTTTAACTCACGTAGATAGTTTTATTTCAGTCATTCCTTATTGCTTGTCACTTACCATGTCACCATGATCTACATATTCGTTTTCTAGTAGATATTTCTTATTGATAGAGTTTACTTGTATTTTCTCCTGTACCATGATGCTAGTTACTTCCTAGTTTCATTCTCATATGTTGCATGCATGTTTTTGACTCTGTTGGAGCTCGGCTAGTGGTCGTATGTGTACTTGTTCCAATCCTGACTGGATAACCAACATTTTAGGTGATGAGTTAGAGGATTTCTGTTCCACTTACTACGAGCATACCGTGGATCCTGAACTGAGCATGCAGAAGGACTTGGATGCGGGGCTACCCTCCACAGGAGATTATTAGCTAGACAACATTTCTAGAGCATGAGTTGCTCATAAAAACTCTTGATTGTATTTCATTTTTATTATGGATTATGAGAATTGAGTAGTGGATTCTCTTTTATACATTTTATTACATTGAGATCATTTCTTTTATCATATTTGGTCTCTAAATTTGGTGATCTTATTTCAGTTGTCAGTTTGTTCCTTTTATCATAGCCATTGTGTTTACCATTTCCTGTTGAGATTGATATGCAAAGCTTGATCTTTTGTGGAAATCTATAACTGTGTGGTTGTATTTGTAAACTATGGAGATGACTAGACAGCGTTCTACCGCCGATACCGCGGCGTAGGCTGGACGTACCCACGGCTCGTGTCCAAATACTGGGTGCGGGTCGTGACAGGGTGTTTGAGTCATTGACATAAGTTTATAAGTTTATGTTTGAGTCGTTTGGAAGGGCAAGTATAAAGAGTATGATTCACGTTGCTACGAGGCACGTCCACGATGTTGTATGGATGGGCTTTGTAGTACGGTCACAAGGATTTGGAGCATGATCACGTTGGTTGCAATACGGGTAGGCGAGGAGTCTATGTATTGGAATTGATCCTAAGGCAATATTAGAAAGACCATAAAAGAATAAGTTGCACTCACTAAAATAACATGTTAGTTTCGTATGGGTGGGGCAAGAGGCTCACTCATAATTATGGTTGTGCACTGATGCCCCACCATTTTTCATGTGCAAGTTCAGGTATCAGCACACTCAGGCGGAGCTTGCTTGGACGTACTAAGGCACGGAGCTTGCTTGAATTTTGAGGAATGGTTCGAACGGAGATTCAAAGTGGTCGATTGTGATTCGAATAATCGTTTCGAGGATTTATCGAGTAACTTTATCCTTGAGTGGTGTATGGGATAGCCTTGGGGATGTCAATCGAATGGAAGATCGGGGTACCAATGAATCTCAACAAGCGTTACGGTAGTACAAAGCCTTACAATAAGTTTTACTGAGTTAGTATATTCTTGATCTCTCGTGCGAGATTGATTCAGACAAACTAGAAATGACGCACATCAGATTGGGGTTGCACGTAGTATGAGATGCAAAGTGATAAGCGTAGATAGATTGAATCGAAAAAAAGCTAAGGCATAAAGAAATTGATGACTCATTCGAGGAAATCGATATGGATCGTATACAAAAATATTAATACAGAATTGAACGAAATTGAAAATTTTAAATTTTGACTAAGGAAATATAGCATGATGGAGGATAACGTGCATGGAAATGTTGACTTGAAGACCAGAATGACTCTAAGGATTTGGGATAGATATGCGCGATGACTAAGATAGAAGATAAAACAAATATGATTTTGAGTTAAACGAATTGATCTTAAATTTATAAGAGCTGATCGTATATTCAATTTGGATGATAGCGTTAATTGTATGGCTCGGAGTTCGTTGCAAAAGAAAGATCACCAGGTTATGTATATCATTGATGGTATTGAGGCATATCAACGATCGATATACGATAACTCGGGGGTACTCTGATTCGAGGATTGATGATCGTATCAAATATTGTTGTTGAATAGATTCTATACTATGGATTTTGATAGTAATGATTGTTTGGATGACTTGATAAGATAAACTTAAAGTTTGCGTGAATGGATACTACTCAGATTATGCGAAATGAAAATATTGATGGATTTGTAGGATTGATTGATGATATAAGGATTATTACGACTCGAGGAAATTATGGTAGGCGGTCTTGTGATTTTGCGATAAGATAAATGCACAGGATTGAGGACATGTAGGTTTTGAGATTGAGGTAACTTGTAATCGACAAATTATGATTGATGTTATACTACTTGATATTTGGAATCAATACTACGACTTTTGATTGGTGGATTATGACTTTTGATTCTGTATTGAGGTATAAAATTTTGGATTGGTAGGTTTATCGAGTGAATCGAACATACGATTTTAAGAGTTGTGAGTTTGTTCCATTGAACCATTACGTAATCGAGGATGATTGTGAATAGAATTGCCTTAGGAACGACTTTGCTAAATGATTCGAACCCCTTGGACCAAATGCTGCGAATGTGAATGGGAGAAAGCTATGCTCAAAGTTTAGAAATCGGAGTGATGCGAGTTTGGGTAGGAAGACCCTGTACTATCGACTAAGGTTTGACCTTAAGATTAGGGGGTGAGTATTCGATATTGGTTGTACGGGATGGTGCATGACTTTAACTTTGACTTAGTGAGTTTGCCTAGAGGTTAGGCAGACGTCCTTGTGTCGAGAGATAGACTTTGGTATGATTAAACTTAGCGAGAGTCGTCTGGGTAGATTATAGAGCCGGGATAGCTAGTTATAAGAATTGAAACTTAAAAGTTGGATAGATGATCTTAGAATATTTTGAATGATCAATAGGATTAGATTGAATGATGAAATTAGATATTGATGTTTGGTTGACGGGATAATTCAATTATATGGGATCGGATTCTCTATCACGAGGCTTAGCTGAAATGCATATGTTTTGGAGATGCCTTAAATATGTGCATGATCCAACTTGAGTGGTATAATGAATTCGAATGAGATGAAAGGTATGATCGTTGAAATGAAATAGAATGAAATTAGGTTTGATCAGTCGGATTCGAGGTAAACATACTGAATTGCATAGACGGATATTTGAAAAATAGACGTTGATGTTGTATAGATTGAACAAGGGAACTATCATACGCGATTGAAATGAATCAAATTTGTTGGATCAGAATTTCTAGAATAAGATAAAAGTTGGTGATCAAAAATAAATCCGTGTGTCGATAAAATCGAATTGTCTCGAAGATTGAATGAAAGCAAAAGTTTACTTGGTCGGATTGAAACGATATTATCGAGATTGAAAATCATATTTGAAAGAGCATATTTGAGATGTGCATAATTAGGAGATTCATACTTTGATTGAAAGGTTTAGAATTATTCGGATGATAAAACGATGCGAGCGATAACTTCAAAAGATAGTGAAATTTGTTAAAGAGAATCGAGTCTCGATATGTGTGATTTTGTTTAATGCATTAATGCAGTCAGGTTTAAAGGATTGGCTGGGTTTCAAAACGTGAAGTCTTAAGAAATTTCAAAATTTGGTTAAGGGATAACATTGGGTTTCAAAAAGGAGATGATGAAGGAATCGACTTGGTTCTATTTTGGTTTGGAATGTTAAGGATATCGTTCTGGTGGATTTGCCATAGAGTTAAGTTCCTAGTGTGTGCGACAAGTATAAGTTATCCCATGTTTTGAGATGTAGCAGCACGAAGCATATTATGGATAGAGACATGACTTGAGGAATTGTGTTGCGAAATAATTCAGTTGTCTAAGAATGACTTAGTTGTTGGATGAAATTTACTATGGTACGGAGCGCGACTCTGGTGAATGAAACATATAGGCAGTGTATTCAAGATATTTTAGTATACGCCAGATAAGTTCGAGTTGAGTAATAAGGGATAAGTCGTTGAGTGTGTACTCGGTAAGTTTCGAAGACAAAACTTTTTCTGAGTGGAGTATTATGTAGTGCCCCGCCCCTCTCAGATAAGTAGGTCACATTTATACTGGCACATAGACAATTGATTTGTAGTCATAGTCTAGTTGTTCCCACTGTCACGACCCGTACCCGCTTTTCGGACGCGAGCTCGTGAGCAAGCCAGCTACGCATCAAGCGGACTCCAGCCCGACTCGAATACGTAAATGCTGTCACGGCTAGGGTAAGCTGCCAAATCATGGCAAACAATATATATCTCAATCCACAATAAGAATAATAAACATGAATGAACACTATAGGTCGTGGTCTGCAGTCCACTAGCATAAATATCCGATAAGACTCTAAAGGAAATAACAAGAGTCTAAAACTGAATCAAGAAATAGGATATCTCATGATAAGGTATAAAAGCACGAGCGGACAATGAACACAATAACGATACCTGAATCCCGCAAGCGCATCATCACATCTATCATCCAGAACACCACTAGCTAACTCCATGCAAACACTAAACCTGAAGAGATCATCAGGTCCTTAGAGGACATAACAAGATACATAATATACATGCCTATCTAACAGTTTTATCATGTGCAAGAAAATAAATAAGAAAACAGGAACACGATAAATGACCATGAACATGAACACGAATACAGGAACAACTGCGTATAAATGAACTGCCGGATGAACGATAATCACGAGATCAATGGAAGAACCAAACCCTCATCCCGAGTGTGGACTCACGGGTTTGAACTAAACACTAACCCTCGTCCCGAGTGTGGACTCTCTGGTTAGTACTAACCCTCATCCTGAGTGTGGACTCTCTGGTTAGTTCACGGTAAGGCACCCTCGTCCCGAGTATGGACTCTCTGGTACAAGTATAACATTCTTGTCCCGAGTGTGGACTCTCTGGTACAAGTATAACATTCTCATCTCGAGTGTGGACTATCTGATGTAAACACCCTCGTCCCGAGTGTGGACTCTCTGGTGCAAGTCAAGTCAACACCCTCGTCCCGTGTGTGGACTCTCTGGTGCAAATAATCGACATCCTCGTCCCGAATGTGGACTCACGGATGTAAACAGATCAAGAAAAATACCCTCATTCTGAGTGTGGACTCTCTGGTGCCAAGGAAACAATATCAAAGATTTGGCAGTTTAATTACACGTACTCGTTCTATGACACGACTCAAGCAAGTTACTGACGAGAAACTCCAAGTATGAACCATATGACCAAACATGAACACGGCTATATGCAATAGAAACAACTCAAAATAATATAATACAAAAAGCACATGACCATAAACAGTCAAAACTGGAAAATAAAATATAATGCATGTAAATAAAACTGTAGAGGAAGGCAAGGTATACTTGCCTGGAGGTTGCACGCAGATCCAACAAATATATAGTCAACTGATAAACCACGAAGTCCAAGTAATCACAACTGTCTCTGAAAGCTGAAACAAACAATACCAACATTTTCAGAATAGTCAAATTAGCTAGGATTGCTTGTCCTTAAGTCCAATTCTGGACACAGGGGCAAAACGGTAATTTCAGACAAAAACGATGTCCGCCGTTGGACCCACTTTGCACTGAAAAGTATGCCATAGTAAATAGTCTCTAAAGTCGTCAAACTATCTATCTATAGATTCGTTTTGATGATACGAACCCAACGGTATATCCAATTATGGATTCCGGTGGGCCGTGCACAAAATCGCCCGTTGAATCGGATCGGAGGGCCTGCAAAACGGCGGTCTAATCAACTATCTCAGAATCGGACCAAACTTGGCATACAGGACCAGAAAAATGATACGGTCCTGTTGGCACAAGTTTTGTCTTGATCTGACGAACATGCATAAAGTAATTGAGAAATTTGCACAGAGGCATACAGTGAATTTCGACGGATACGCATCAAATTCGTCGTGCACACGCGACCAATTTGAATTTCGTCGAAGTCCACACGTCCACGAAGTCGATACACACCTTTCGATGCTTTCGGTTCGCGACCATGTCGTCCGAAATGGCGGGACGCACGTCGTATCGAGGGTTTTCATGATTTTCAAAACAAGTTTTTCTGTAACTTTACAATCCAATTACTCATTATACTATGAACAAAAAATTAATCTATCTGAAGGGTTTTGTTGTCCTACATGCTATCTAAATAATTGTTCAATTAGAATTTTAAATTGGTCATTGGTTTTGACCAAAATCGGCCTTCCAACATGGGCGTTTGGACTGGGTTTTACTCCGTTTTCAAACGTATTTTTCGTCGACTTCGAGTCGACTTTTTGGCCAACCTAGACCATCTAAATTCAATCTAATTGAGAGGAAATAATCTTGTATAGATTGGAAACATACCCAAAAAATGGCTCGCAAAACGATCGAGTGATCGTCGCGATTCAACGCTGCGAAGTCCCCCTCCTAACTGCTGTTGCTGCTGTCTGTTTATCGGCTTGGCCGCGCACGCGGGGGATTCCTCCGCCGTCCGACGACTTCACGCGGTGGCACGCGGTCATGAGGCACCGCCCAGGCTTTAGGAAGGTCGCGCCGTCAGATGCATGGAGTGTTAGGGTTTGCTCGTTGCTTTTCTCCTCTTCCGTTTCGATCTGTTTATACAGGTATTTGTATATTCAACGGCTGTGAACCGAATCAGGGGGATCGGGCCTGGCTCATTAGGAGAGCCCGGGTTTGCTCAGCTGGGCTCGGCCCATGAGCAGGTTGGGCTGTGTGTGTGCTGCTGTTCCTTTCTTCTTTTATTTCTTATATGAATTTAACTTACGTATATATATATCCTATTTATATACATATACATACATTTGTATATTAATTTATTTATTGCATATATATCTTATATACAAATATCTATGTATATATATACATATATATATTTACACACATTTACATATATATAGTTATCCAAACATACACATATATATACATATATATTTATATGTACACGTATACACGTATATAATATATATATATATACACATACACATATATATTTATTTATGTATACACACATATATATTATACATTTATATATACACATGTATCTTTTGATAAAGAATAAAATGATAAAATCTAATAATAATAAGTAATTTATATTTAATAACCACAATAATAATATTAATATTATATAACCTCAATAAAATAATAATAATAATAATAATAACGAAATTCAATAAACCAATAATGGTGTATATACCATCATGCAAAGTCTAATAATCCCAAAAATGTACAAGGACCTATTTTATACCAATATCATTGAATATAAACTAATAATGATATTTATAATATTTAAATAAGAATACTTAGAATTATTCACTATATCACTAAAATAAAATACGACACAATCATACCAAAATACATCAACACAAATGTCATTGGACGTACCGCATGACTACATGGGCTTGGGCTTAGTTCGGGTCCAGATTGACTAGTTTGGTACGACCAGGTCACTTAGACGTCAAATAATATTAATAATGAATAATTAAACTATTTATAATGGTCATGTCACATATTGGCCTGGTTTTGCTAGTTAGGATATCACTATGGCTCCGTCTTCCCTACCAGGGCTAATACACTGGTCAAAGCACGCTACTGCACTATCCGTGTCTTGATTCCTACTCGTCTTGTACTTCAAAACTCAACTATGGCTAAATCATCTAGCGTAATAATTAACTAAATAAAGATTTATAAAATTCTAAAATTACTATCTAAATCAAATAAATAATAATAAAAAAATTTGAAAAAAAATTCTCCGGGAAGGGAAGCTACAAATCTACCCACCTTAAAAATAATTTTGTCCTCAAAATTCTAATTCATAACTATTTTCAAAAAAATCAAAGTCTACTATCACTTTAATCTCCTCAAATTTAATTTCTAAAAATATTTTATGGCCTTCTCTAGTCATTTGGTATTTGCGAAATCTCCAGGACTTCCACCGACCTTTGGTCACACTACTCCCTTGAAACATAGGTCGCTAAAATCTAATAATCTTCTAACTAGTGGCTAATAATTCTACCAAAAATATCTAGGACATATGGTATCTATAATCCCTCATATATATAAACAACCAATATTCAATAGTCAAGCAATATATAATATAATTTAAGGATTTCTAATAAATTCTGGACAGCACGATCGTTCGTCACTCCGAAACAGGAAGGAACGAGAATCAACGGTACGGAAAGCAAGGAAGTATAATTGAGAGCAAATATGAAATTTTCAAGGACGTAGAGAATTTCTAGGAGAATTTTTCAAGGCAGAGTGGATTGAGATTTCTAAGGTTTAGTCATTGTCGCAGGCTCGTATCAGTATAGTTACGTAACCGATACGATATGCTCTGACCTGTATGGGCCACCAAAAAAACTTTTCATGACCCGAACCCGCTTTTCGGACGCGAGCTCGTGAGCAAGCCAGCTATGCATCAAGCGGACTCTAGCCCGACTCAAATACGTAAACGCTGTCACGGCTAGGGTAAGCTGCCAAATCATGGCAAACAATATATATCTCAATCCACAATAAGAATAATAAACAAGAATGAATACTATGGGTCGTGGTCTGCAGCCCACTAGCATAAATGTCCGATAAGACTCTAAAGGAAATAATAAGAGTCTAAAACTGAATCAAGAAATAGGTTATCTCATGATAAGGTATGAAAGCACAAGCGGACAATGAACACGATAACGATACCTGAATCCCGCAAGCGCATCATCACATCTGTCATCCAGAACCACTAGCTAACTCCATGCAAACGCTAAACCTGAAGAGATCATCAGGTCCTTAGAGGGCATAGCAAGATACATAATATAAATGCCTATCTAACAGTTTTATCATGCGCAAGGAAATAAATAAGAAAAATAGGAACACGATAAATGACCACGAATACGAAGACGAATACGAACATGAACACGAACACAAGAACAACTACGTATAAATGAACTGCCGGATGAACGATAATCACGAGATCAATGGAAGAACCAAACCCTCATTTCGAGTGTGGACTCCCGGGTTTGAACTAAACACTAACCCTCATCCCGAGTGTGGACTCTCTGGTTAGTACTAACCCTCGTCCCGAGTGTGGATTCTCTGGTTAGTTTACGGCAAGGCACCCTCGTCCCGAGTGTGGACTCTCTAGTACAAGTATAACATCCTCGTCCCGAGTGTGGACTCTATGATGTAAAGACCCTCGTCTCGAGTGTGGAATCTCTGGTGCAAGTCAAGTCAAGTCAAGTCAATACCCTCGTCCCGTGTGTGGACTCTCTGGTGCAAATAATCGACATCCTCGTCCCGAATATGGACTCACGGATGTAAACAGATCAAGAAAAACACCCTCGTCCCGAGTGTGGACTCTCTGGTGCTAAGGAAACAATATCAAAGATTTGGAAGTTCAATTACATGTACTCGTTCTATGACACGACTCAAGCAAGGTACTGACGAGAAACTCCAAGTGTGAACCACAAGACCAAACATGAACACGGCTATATGCAATAGAAACAACTCAAAATAATATATTACGAAAAGCATATGTCCATAAACAGTCAAAACTGGAAAATAAAATACAATGCATGTAAATAAAACTGTAGAGGAAGGCAAGGTATACTTTCCTGGAGGTTGCACGCAGATCCAACAAATATATAGTCAACTGATAAACCACGAAGTCCAAGTCATCACATCTGTCTCCGAAAGCTGAAACAAATATTGCCAACATTTTTAGAATAGCCAAATTAGCTAGGATTGCCTGTCCTTAAGTCCAATTCTGGACACAGGGGCAAAACGGTAATTTTGGGCAAAAACGGTGTCCGCCGTTGGACCCGCTTTGTACCGAATAGCGTGCCATAGTCAATGGTCTGTAAAGTCATCAAACTACCTGTCTATGGATTCGTTTTGATGATACGAACCCAACGGCATGTCCAATTATGGATTCCGGTGGGCCGTGCACAAAATTGCCCGTTGAATCGGATCGGGAGGCCTGCAAAACGGCGGTCCAATCAACTATCTCAGAATCGGACCAAAATTGGCATACAGGACCAGAAAAATGATAAGGTCCTGTTGGCGCAAGTTTCGTCTCGATCGGACGAACGTGCACAAAGTAATTGAGAAATTTGTACAGAGACCGATACGGTAAATTTCAACGGATACGCATCAAATTCGTCGTGCACACGCGACCAATTTGAATTCCGTCAAAGCCCACACGTCCACGAAGCCGATACGCACCTTTCGATGCTTTCGGTTCGCGACCACGTCGTCCAAATTGGCGGGACGCACGTCGTATCGAGGGTTTTCGTGATTTTCAAAACAGGTTTTTCTGTAACTTTATAATCTAATTACTCATTATACTGTGAACAAAAAATTAATCTATCTAAAGGGTTTTATTGTCCTATATGCTGTCTAAATAATTGTTCAATTAGAATTCTAAATTAGTTATTGGTTTTGACCAAAATCGGCCTTCCAACATGGGCGTTTGGACTGGTTTTACTCTGTTTTCAAACGTGTTTTTCGTTGACTTCGAGTCGACTTTTCGGCCAACCTAGACCATCTAAATTCAATCTAATTGAGAGGAAATAATCTTGTATAGATTGGGAACATACCCAAGAAAATGGCTCGTGAAACCATCGCGTGATCGTCGCGATTCAACGCTGCGAAGTCCCCCTCCAGACTGTTGTTGCTACTGTCTGTTTCTCGGCTTGGCGCCGCACGCGCGGGATTCCTCCGCCGTCCGACGACTTCACGCGGCGGCGCACAGTCGTGGGGCACCGCTCAGGCTTCGGGAAGGTCGTGCCGTCAGATGCATGGAGTGTTATGGTTTGCTCGTTGCTTTTCTCCTCTTCCGTTTCGATCTGTTTATACAGGTATTTGTATATTCAGCGGCTGTGCACCGAATCAGGGGGGGTCGGGCCTGGCTCATTGGGAAAGCTTGGGTTTGCTCAGCTGGGCTCGGCCCATGAGTAGGTTGGGCTGTGTGTGTGCTGCATATATATATATATATATATATATATATATATATATATATATATATATATATATATATATATATATATACATATATATATATATATATATATATATATATATATATATATACATACATTTATAAAAAAATATATATATATACATACATTTATATATTAATTTATTTATTTCATATATATCTTATATATAAATATCTATGTACATATATACATATATATATTTACACACATTTACATATATATATTTATCCATACATACACATCTATATACATATATATTTATATGTACATAAACGTATACACGTATATAATATATATATATATATATATATATATATATATATATATATATATATATATATATATATATATATATATATATATATATATATATATATATATACACACACATATATATATATATATGTGTGTGTGTGTGTGTGTGTGTGTGTGTATGTGTATATATATATATATATATATATATATATATATATATATATATATATATATATATATATATACACACACACATACACATACACATATATATCTATTTATGTATGCACACATATATATTATACATTTATATATACACATATATCTTTTGATAAAGAATAAAATGATAAAATCTAATAATAATAAATAATTTATATTTAATAACCAAAAAAAAAATATACACATACACATATATATCTATTTATGTATACACACATATATATTATACATTTATATATACACATATATCTTTTGATAAAGAATAAAATGGTAAAATCTAATAATAATAAATAATTTATATTTAATAACCATAACAATAATATTAATATTATATAACCTCAATAAAAATAATAATAATAATAATAATAATAATAATAATAATAATAATAATAATAATAATAATAATAATAACGAAATTCAATAAACCAATAATGGTGTATATACCATCATGCACAGTCTAATAATCCCAAAAATGTACAAGGATCTATTTTATATAAATATCATTGAATATAAACTAATAATAAAATTTATAATATTTAACTAAGAATACTTAGATTATTCACTATATCACTAAAATAAAATACGACACAATCATACCAAAATACATCAACACGAATGTCATTGGACGTACCGCATGACTACATGGGCTTGGGCTCAGTTTGGGTCCAGTTTGACTAGTTTGGTACGACCAGGTCATTTAGACGCTAAATAATATTAATAATGAATAATTAAACTATTTATAATGGTCATGTCATAACTTGGCCTGGTTTTCCTAGTTAGGATATCACTCTGGCTCCGTCTTCCCTACTAGGGCTAATACACTGGTTAAAGCACGCTATTGCACTATCCGTGCCATGATTCCTAGTCGTCTTGTACTTCAAAACTCAACCATGGCTAAAATTATCTACCGTAATAATTAACTAAATAAAGATTTATAAAATTATAAAATTACTATTTAAATCAAATAAATAATAATAAAAAAAATTGAAAAAAAATTCTCTGAGAAGGGAAGCTACACCCACGGTCGCACTGCTTATCATAGCATGCATGCTCCCAAGGATTCAATACAGGCCAAATGGTTTATGGCACGGGTTAAGGCACAAAGAAAATAGTTGTTCAAGTTGAGCACGTGCATGTTCCCATGATTTCATAACACATTCTAGTGATATGTCCCTACGGTCTAACAGTTTCATATAGAGTATGACACGGCCTATGGAACTTTGTGGAACACGTTTTGTTCAAGCTGGCCTAGAAGGCTATGCAGTAGTGGTTCCTGGATTTCAAAGGTAATATAGAAAGATCACGCGACCGTTTGTCGTGAGGCGGTCCCTCGTTTGGGAGTTTCCAATGAAGTATAAAAATTATGGTTTATGAGCATGATTTATAAAGAGTTTGAGTCGTATAGCAAATTAGGCCAGGAATTTACGTGAGTCTAGATGTTCTCGTAGGTGCGTGGTCATGGACAACTTATGCACAAGGACGATGCTTCTTCGGACAACCTGGGACAACATGACCGATCCGGCCATGGATGAATCACGGTATAGCTAATGTTGGATAGCCAACCGGGAATTCGATGGCCTTTCAGTAAGGCGAGCTACCTGCATTGATTGAACCACCGTCTCTTCTAGCTATGTCCAAGATGGCTTGTCATGCCAGTGACCTTTCATACAGATGAGCCAGTATGCTGAGCGACAATCTGCATGCACGATGTCGGTTAAATTGTGGATACACAAAAAATGAAGAAGAAAATACTATCTTTTTTTATTGGCGCAAGGCACCACAAATCGAGTACGCCTGAGAGATCCTGCGCTGAGGATCCCCGAGTACAAAAAGAAGAATTCTGGAGAATAGAACGATGGAGATCGAGCGGCAGTTGCTCATTTACTCCGTTGACACTCCGATTACAAAAGTGGGAGAAAACCTAAGAAAATTGCTAACTATCGGTTCATTGGCAAGCAGTGCAGCAATTTGGCTCTTGAAAATGCTCTCCGTTCTGTCTGTTGAAGAGGAAAGAAGCCCCCCTTTTATAGCCGTTCTTGGGCTGAAAAGATGTTATGCGCCCATATGAAGAGACACGCTGGTTCTTATATGGATGCATAGTCCTGCTTTGGGCGCATATGGTGTAGGCGCATACAGGCTGCGAGATCGTGGGTTGGTCGTGGTGTTGACGTGGCCGTATGCTTTGGTGCACGACTGCTCGTG
Organism: Iris pallida; assembly: GCA_029216955.1. Lineage (NCBI taxonomy): Eukaryota > Viridiplantae > Streptophyta > Magnoliopsida > Asparagales > Iridaceae > Iris > Iris pallida. Next base: position 8,431,140 of record JANAVB010030420.1, on the reverse strand, counting down.
GAGACTGACGTAGCTATGCGCTTCGGTGCACGTTTTGATCGTGCTATGACTGAGTCAGGCTTAGGTGCATAGCCATGTCTCGGGCTACGCGCCCTCCTTTCGGAAGAACTAGTCTTGGGCGCATGGAGCTACACTTGGACTGGGCGCATGGAGCTTTATTTAGTGGGCGCATGGAGTCGTACTGACTGGGCGCATGGAGCTGCTTTAACTTGGGCGCATGGAACTATGTTTGCTAAAAAATTTTCATGCTTCTACAGGACCCCTTCAAAGTTTTCGACACTTGAGCAAGTTAGAAATACTTTGAAAGAAGCATGGATCATCTTCTCGCGGGGCAATGGGCGCATGGCATGGCTCTGCCCTTTGGCGCATAGTGTTTTGGCCAGCCTGTCAGGGAGATAGGACTGTTGAGATTTGCCTCGAAATCTGAACTGACAGTTTCATCGGAACAAAATTTGAAGTGGTCCATCCTTTATACGTCGTCCACGTCAGCAAGAGATAGTCGCATAGTATGCAGAGAGCTGGTCCTTCACGTGGGCACATAGGCTATAGTGGGCACATAGAGTATATGGGCGCATAGGAAGTGGCTCGTGACTATAAATAGACCCTGGAGGAGAGAGAAAGTTCATTATTCCTTTTTTTTGAAATTTTCAGAAAACTTTTTGTCTTTTTCCTTTGAGAATCATGTCTCCCAAGGCCGCCAAGAGATCCGCGAAGGGCAAGGGGGCTACGTCGAGTAGCTCTTTTTAGGACCGATTGTAGGAACGAGTTGTAAAGCGCAATACTCTAGAGGGAGGGTGAATAGAGTAGGCAGCAAAAATTAACTATTTAAAAATGTTAGTAACAAGATCACATAATATATATATCACAGATATGTAAATGAAAAGTAGAGAGTAGAGAGTAGAGAGCAAACGCAAACACAAGGATGTATACTGGTTTTCCTCTTGGGAGGACTAGTCCAGTCAGAAGAACTCTAGCTTCTAGTTGAATCCACTATGGAAAATCACCATAAGTTTTCATCCGAAGTTCTTGCAACTTCTACAACGCGAGATCTGATCCGAAGTACTCGACCAACTTCAATTATGAAGTATCTACCTTCAATCAAGCCTCTGATTACAATCGCTCTGAAGCTTCTAGACCTTACCGTACTAGCAAATCGACTAGAGGATTGTAACTGGCTTGGGATTTGAAAATAAATAGCTCAGAACACTTTGGAAGAAGTATTAGGCTTATTGAGAAGAGATATGAAAGTAAATTGGTGTGTGAGTCAATTGAAATGATCAAAATTTTTCTCTATTTATAGTTTTTCCAAAGGCAGAATTCTGACAGAATTCGGGCAGAATTCGGGCAGAACTCTATGAGAAAATCTCGTTGGGATCCGTAACTGCGGGAAGACCAAGTTCAAAAAGCAACGTTCACTAACCGAACTCTGGCCGAACTCTGGCCAAAGTCGGGCCGAATTCGCCTGGAGTTCTGTCAGGGTTTTTGCAAAATAGTTTTTGGGCTTTTTGAAAAGTCAAACAGTTAGGAAGTAGTTTGGGCTTTTGTAAGTGGGCTTGTTTTCAAAATGAAAGGGTATTTTAAAAACGTTTCTTGGGTAACCTATTTGCCAGTACGACGCAGTGTACATCGTGTTCCTAGACTCAATAAATATGAAAAATTATATTGATAAAATAGGAAAACCAAGAGCCCATTTGATGACGCATTTCTTCAAATATTTGAGCAGACTTGAAGACGCCTTTTTTCTTGATGGCATATGTCCAAAGATAAACAGATCTGGAAATTTGAATACCTTTCGGTGGTTTCGCCCCCGAACCCCTACGGGTGGCGCTGCCCCCTCGACCCCTGTCCGCTGACCGGGTAGCGGAACCCCCGATGCGAGGCCCCGGATAGGTCGTTAGGCAGTTCAGAGAAATCTTCTTGTATAACGCCGTCTTTGGCCCATTAATATTACTTTATTGCATATGTCCTGATTTGAAAAAGCTTGATCATGCTTACTGCATGTCTATTAGAACGTGTTAGACGAATAAAACAATATGATACAAGCATAGCAATATGATATAGAACATTTAGGACAATGCTAACATAAGGACAATGCTAAGTTTAAGTAGTAACATGATAGTGATTACATGAATATTAGTGATGTCATTATGGTAAACTTAATTGATTAGCCATATTCAAAAACATGATATAATCATTGGGCTAACAATCTCCCCCTTTTTTATTATGGCAAATCGGTTAAGTTTAATATATATAAAATAGATGCATGTATCACTAATAAACACATAATACTAGAATATTCTAATAAACACATAATACTAGAATATTGTGTGCTAACTTAAACTTATTTTCTAACTTAAACTTATTTCTCCCTCTTTGACATGATAAAAAATAAGCTCCCCCATAATTAAAAAGAACTCAAGCATAAGTAAAGAAGGAAAGCACAAATAATCATGATCAAGGATTAGGAGAACTGTGTAACAAGTTTAGAAAATTGCATAACTAAAGTATAAAAAACTTATCAAAACACAACATAGTTGGTTGAACTTAAAAATATTGAAATCAATCAATACATAGTTTACCAACTAAAAATCCAAAAATGACATTCAAAACTCATTTTGTTCATCAAATTGTGTTTTGAAATCGACATAAAAAATATATCAATATAGTAGGAATCAATCATTGGTCATAAATAAATTATGAGGAATAGAAATGCGTAGATCTAGTACATAAAAGAATCAAAAATATAATGAGACTTTAACAATGATCACAAAAAATATGATTCATAATTTGTCCATACAAATTAGTGAATCAATTCCATAAAGAGTATAATCATTGAAAAAGAAATAATAAATTACTAGATCTATGCAAAATCTATACCAAAGTTCATGCATTTGAATCCAATTACCTTAGCATGATATATGTATATCCATTAGATAAACATGAAAGTAATGAAGACAAAATACGTGAGAAGGAGAAATCCAGTCGACTTGAATGCTCCCCCACAAAGTATAACCAGTCTAGATATAGATAATCATGAACTTTGAGATAAAATCTTAATAAGAAATGCCAAATCAGTTTAAACTCAAAAGGATTATCAATAAATTAAATTAATTTTGGCAGGATAACTTTTAGAAACTCAAAAATGAGATAATTAAAAATAATAATAATCATATATTCTCTCATAAAACCAATACAAATATCATGAATAACTCAGCAAGATATTTAACCAAGACAATATAAGTCCATGGTGAACTAGGTATACGACATATTAAGGACATTGAAACAATTAATTTGCTCTCCCTTAAAATATGCGTATATAGTTCAAAAATAATTTATATGCATAAAATAGATAAATAAATAATCACAAGATCTAAGGGATATCCAAGATATGCATCTTTTCTTACTTTTGATGAAATGTATATAAAATTCCAAACTCAAAACAAATATCATCTTTAGGCAAAAAAAAAATCTAATAAATAAATGCTTAAAGATGAAGAAAATATGTCCTCAATAAAAAAATATAACACAAATCATTTCATGTAAGTAAAAGATTTTTGAAAGTTGTCTTTAATAATAAAATTTGAGTACGAGACAGATTCAATAAATCAAAAAGAAATCAAAAAGGCTTTTCAAAAATGTGAAATTTATTACGAAAAACTGTCTTAGTAAATGTTCGAATGCGTCCATTTAGTCCTCAGACTGAAAGCTGGCGATTCGATTCACGGAAACAATTTCAATAAAAGAATCCATAAATCATAAATAAATTTATTTGAACAAATAAACATAACTAGATAAATGTCCAAAGAAAAATGTATTCTAGATATATGGCATGTCAAAGGAATAATTGATTTGAAACAATTAATCGCTCCACCTTTACATGGCTATATCCAAAAATAATAATGATGACAAAATTTTAAAACAAAATTCAGAGACATATTTTCGAAGATAGGAAACTAATTCAAAAATATTAGGTCTTCTTATCAAAGTTCATTTCTTCCCTTTTAAAGCCGTTGCACGGTGTCCATATGACAACCGAAGGCTTAAAGAAAAGAAATGCTTTGAGAGAGGAAAATTCAATATGCTTGACTTCTCCTTCGCAAAGAGTTACTGCTATAGACAGTAAATAACTAGAATAAGAAGAGAATAACAAAAAGCTTAAAATTATGAATATTACGTAAGCTAAAGATGAAATCACAAGACCATAATATTCAATGAGTAGTCACGAATACGAAAAACAATCATCTTTAGACAAAAGAAGAAATATCCATTAAATGAACATTTAAAAATAAAACAATCAAAAGAAATTTTAAATTAGCATGATGAATAATCGTATAAGTCAAAAGATGACATAAATTGATCTATGTTATAGAATCTCACAATCGACAAGATAGATCAACATATGCTACCTTTTGTGACAATATAAAGAGAGAATATTATCCATCAAAGCTAAAATCAAAAAAACTATCAGATAACAATTGCAACTAGATCTCAATAAATCTTTAGTTTATAAAGCGTTGATCGATTTTTGGTTAGCTGTAGCAATACTGTCCTAGCTAACGGAGGTTCACCGGAGAACACTTAAGTACCGCTTCGCTTCGACCGTAGTCGTGGTGACAGACAGACCCTTTGTAGGCTTGTACCCAAAACAAATCTCTTCTTTAATAACCGAGGATTTAAGAAAAATTAGTGCAATATAAAAAAAAATTATATTCTATGGACTTAAAAATCTTATAACAAGGTAGCATACGATATAAGATGTATCAATTTACATTTATCCATATGTGCTACAAAATCATTGGGTAACAATAAAATATAAAACATTCATAAACCAAAATGTAAGACCTAGATACGTTGATGTATTCTGGAACCTAGGGGACTGGGTTCAGTACCTTGGATCCAGAACTAGACGATAGTTGCATTTAGACCTTAATAAAACTTAAGTATACAAAGTATTTATCACTTTGGGTTAGCTGTAGGGGCCGGTTCCCAGCTAGCAGTTGTCCGAAGACTAGTACACCGTGTCGCTTCAGGCTATTTACACCTGTATGACAGAATGACCCTTTCGGCTTGTTCCCAAAATGATCTCTACTCTTAAGAACTTAGATTCAAAGGAATATATGCAGTATCATCGAATAACATCGAAATCCAGAATCTCTAAATTTAAAAGAAGTAAATACCCAAAGAATGGTTTATCAAGATCAAGATATTGAAAAATTATTTTAAAAAGAGTCGTGTATCCAAAATGTCTACCAAAAAGTCAAGAAGAACATAATAAAAAAAGGCTTTAAGGAAGAAGCTAATAAGAGAAGAACATAAATTTGTTTAAAGTAATCAATAGCTAAAATATGAGATAAGAACAAGTTTGAAACTACTTTTTTTAAAAAAATATAGAACTTGAACTTAACTCATATATCCCCATAAAGATATTTATACAAAAATATAAGAAACATGAACAATATATAAATGAAAATAAATTATTCATGTATCCTTAATAAGCATATAAAAAAATATCACAAGATAAAAAACATGCATAAATATGCTTTGTCAGACAAAGATTTAATTGATTCATAAGAAGTTAATCAAAAGAAAATATGAGAATCAATAGTGAAGTATATTATGCAAGCACAAGGTTAACATAAAAGTATATGTATTTACTTTTCAAGTAAATAGAAGAATTGTGCTAAACATACATACTCACAAAATACTGATCAAAATAAATATGACATGTTAAAGACAAATAGGTAAGAAGTGACCATTAAAAAATATTAAAGACGAAGAGTCAAAAGCATAAACCAAAAACAAAAGCTTCTATGGAATAGAGTGGTATGCATGCTTCAAGGATAAAACTAAAATAAAGAGAATACATAGATAAATGTGTCACACTAATAAAATACTATATAGTGTGAACTAAACATTTAAGCTAAACAGCTAGTCAAACTAGGATTATGTCTTACATTGATTCAAACAATAAACAATTTAAAAGATATCAATGAAAGCTAATAGTGAGAAGTCAATAAGAACATGCTAGATATTAAAAAGTATTTAGGAAGCATGGTACCAAAGTGGTTCTAGTGACCATACTTATGTTGGTGCAATTGCTTGGAAGATAACCTTTATAGCTTTGCAATCACTAACATGTTCCATAGTTATATTTGATATGAGATGCTTCACCTGCAATATTAGGTGAAGACTTTGGTATCCAATACTTGGATCCATATTTGTTAGCTCACTACTAAAATCTGCTCAATTGGTGACGTATATTTAGCGACGTTAGATTAACGTCGCTAAATTGTGTACATTAGCGACGTTTTATATAAACGTCGCTCATAGTCGCTACTAGCGACGACCTAAGCGACGTAACAACGACGTACATTAAGCACATGACCCAGTCGTCGCGAAACGTCGCTGGGACGTCGCTAGTAGCGACGCATTTAGCGATGGTAGTTTAAGCATCGCTAAATTCTAATTATATCCCTGCCCCAACGTTTCATTTCCCCCCATTTTCCTCTCTCACTCTCTCTCTGACTCTCAATCTCTCCAGTGGCGACTCTCACTCTCTCCGACGACTCTCCTCCCTCACTGGTATGTGACTCTCTCCCTCCCTCTCTCTCTTTCCGTCTGTTTTGGTTGTTGGTGGTTTGGGGGGTACGGGTGGCTCGGAGGGAGGTACAGGGGGTGATGCGGGTGGTTTGGGGTGAGTGGGGGTGGCTGGGGGGACGGGAGAGGCAGGGGGACGAGGGCGGTTGGGGGAGGGGAGCTAGGTTTAGGGTTCGGGTTAGGGTTCATTTCCCATTCGGCGCTGTCACTCTCGTCGGCGCTGTCACTCTCTCCGGTGACTCTCCTCCCCCCTCCGGCGCTCTCACTCTCTCTCCTCCCTCCTTTGGCGCACTCACTCTCTCCGGCGACTCTCCTCCCTCTCCGGTACATGGTATTCTTCCTCTCCCTCTCTTTCACTCTCTCCGGCGCTCTCACTCTCTCCGGCGCATGGGCGACGAGGGCGGCTGGGGGAGGGGAGCTAGGAGTAGGGTTCTGGTTAGGGCTAGGGGTGGTGTAGGGGGTGGCTTGGTCTGGGGCACCGATAGTGCCGAAAAATCTGATAATTTAGTAATAATTATTTATTTTTTGACACCGAAAAATGTGATGCTGCGATTTGAACGCACCGATAGTACCGATATTTACAACAAGTAGTTTTTTTGGTTGGTTAATTGGTAACATGATGATCGGGACATATAGTCCCTGCAGCCATTCGACTGGCGAGGTAGAAACTATGTAGCCGTAGTAGTGATCAGGACATAGTCCCTGTAGCCATTCGACTGGCGAGGCAGAAACTATGTAGCCGTAGATAAAGTTGACTGTCCTGCGACCCTCATCCCACTGCAATAATGATACGACAACCTATCACTATATCTTATATAGTACAAGATGAAGTTTTAGTATTACATTATGTGAGTTCATCTTGATTCTGTTACATTCTTCAGATATTACATACTAAATTCGATAAGAACGTATACTACACCATATGTACAGAACGTATACTAGATTAAAATTGCCCACTACATGTCTACTCAATGCATCACAATTTCCACGAGATAGTTCAACCAATTCACAATCGAAGGGGACATTGTGCCCTAGACGGGCTCATCCCAAGCACCATCTTAGAACAGTTAGAAGCTTCCCTAATATATCTTCCTTATGAGTTAACGACACTTTGTTTGATAAGGTAATAGGTTTAAAAAGTAAAATTGGCATATATATATAATCGATTAACAAATTTAATCATCATTGCATCGACAAGTAATTCACTTGCAGGCATTCCAATATACTACTTTAGATACCGGCGATAGATCATTATTCAAGAAAGACAAAGTTTAACATGCATGCTGAGTTTACCTTAAGGTAAACAGTTTAATACCGAACACATGATAGTACAAAGAACCCTTGATTTGTACTCAACATGGGTACATGTGCACAACCCCTTCACTGAGGGTGTGCATGCTTATATAAGTGTCGAATAATTAGAAGATGCAATGCAAGTTATGAAGTAAGTTTGCAATGTCTTAAAAGAAGTTCTTACGATGAAGAATTTTGATACCATACCTCGTTACCATGATAGGTCCCAACATTGATTGTCTCCAAAGCAAAGTCCATCTCATCCTATAAGCTATCTACCTCTTTTTCGTGCTCCGATTTCTCAATTGGTTGTGGGTTTTCGTCCCCAAATGAGAAGATTGGCGGAAGTAATTTTAGCCAGTCCTCAACTTGAGATTCAATCTTAGCATCGACAGGAGACTTCTCTTTGGTAAATTCTTCGGGGAACTCCTTGTTGTCGTTCCAGATGGTATTCTTGAGGATGTTGAACATTTCGCCTTCCTTTAACGACCGTGCTGTCTTTCTCTTCGACGTCGTCGGCCTCACTTCATCTGCCCCCTTCCCTGTCCCTCTCGTTATATCGCGAACCTCTTCCTATATGCCATCAAAATCAGAATCCTCGACTCTCTTTTGCTTCTTAGATATTGACCCAGCTTCCAATCTCTCATTTCCCTCCGGGTCCACTCTACTCCCAATCTCTTCCTCTTTTACACATGGATCTACAGAATCAATGCCATCCAAGGAAGGAAAAACTGAATCAGCATTGTCTTCCGGATCGTCCTCATCAAGGCATAACGGGCTGCTCAGCGTGCCCAGCTTCGTCAACTTCTCGCTGGCTGCAGAGTCGAAATGGGAACGGGTCCTCTTTGCCGGCCCAGAGCTCTGACTCGCACTCGTCGCCTCGCTACCGGTTTTCTCTCCTCCTCTGACGCGGGTCATAAGAAAAGAAATTCTGTACCTCTTCTTCACATAAACATCATTGCCGCCTTGTACTCAAGCCTCCTCGTCTGTGACGCTATCCAACTTCTTGGTGCCTACTTTGTCACTCGAATCTCCCCTTCGACTCTTATCGTCCTCTTCTTCGCCTGTCTTTTTGCTCCTGTCTTGCAATTATCTGCTATCACCGCCGACTCATTCGACTCCTTCTCCGACTCTTCCTCCTACTCCTCCTTCTCCTCCTCTTCATCGGAGTCATCGGAATTCTCCTCCTCATCATCGAAATACTTTGCGTAAGAAACCCTTTTATGCTTCCCGGACTGCATCCCCGTCCTCAAGCGTCTAGCGGTCGTCCTCAAGCGTCTAGCCGGTTTTGGAGACTCCTCATCATTGCTGCCATTCTCTTCATCGAACACCTCCATCTTTGGCACATCGAAGCCGCCGCCACCGATGATCGAGTCGCTGTCCTTGGTATGAGCTTCTTGATTCTCGGCGGAGGCATTGCTGCTGAGGGAGACCCTCGGCCCCTGGAAGCTGGGCTCCGGGTACTCCTCCTTGAACGTTAATGTTCAAGGGTCGAGGGTCTCTCCCAGCAGCAATGCCTCCGCCGAGAATCAAGAAGCTCATACCAAGGACAGCGACTTGGTCGTTTGTGGCAGTGGCTTCGATGTGCCAAAAATGGAGGTATCCGGTGAAGATAATGGCAGCAATGACAAGGAGTCTCCGAAACTGGCTAGACGCTTGAGGACGACCACTAGACGCTTGAGGACGAGGATGCAGTCCGGGAAGCAGGAAAGGGTTTCTTACGCAAAGTATTTCGATGATGAGGAGGAGAATTCCGATAACTCCGAGAAGGAAAAGGAGAAAGACTCCGAGAAGGAGTCGAATGAGTCAGCGGTGATAGCAGACAATTGCAAGACAGAAAGCAAAAAGATAGGCAAAGAAGAGGATGATACGAGTCGAAGGGAAGATTTGAGTGACAATGTAGGCACCGAGAAGTTGGATAGCATCACAGACGAGGAGGCTCGAGTACAAGGCGGCAATGATGTTTATGTGAAGAAGAGGTACGAAATTTCTTTTCTTATGACCCGCGACAGAGGAGGAGAGAAAACCGGTAGCGAGACGACGAGTGCGAGTCAGAGCTCCGGGCTGGCAAAGAGGACTCGTTCCTATTTTGACTCTGCAGCCAGCGAGAAGTTAAAGAAGCTGGACACGCTGAGCAGCCCGTTATGCCTTGATGAGGACGATCCGGAAGACAATGCTGATTCAATTTTGCCTTCCTTGGATGGCATTGATTCTGTAGATCCGTGTGTAAAAAAGGAAGAGATTGGGAGTAGAGTGGACCCGGAGGGAAATGAGAGATTGGAAGCTGGGTCAATATCCAAGAAGCGAAAGAGAGTCGAGGATTCTGATTTTGATAGCATAGAGGAAGAGGTTCGCGACATAACGAGAGGGACAGGAAAGGGGGCAGATGAAGTAAGGCCGACGACGTCGAAGACAAAGGCAGCACGGTCATTAAAGGAAGGCAAAATGTTCAACATCCTCAAGAATACCATCTGGAACGACAACAAGGAGCTCCCCGAAGAATTTACCAAAGAGAAGTCTCCTGTCGATGCTGAGATTGAATCTCAAGTTGAGGACTGGCAAAAATTACTTTCGCCAATCTTCTCATTCGGGGACGAAAACCCACAACCAATTGAGAAATCGGAGCACGAAAAAGAGGTAGATAGCTTATAGGCTGAGATGGAATTTGCTTTGGAGACAATCAATGTTGGGACCTATCATGGTGACGAGGTATGGTATCAAAATTCTTCATCGTTAGAACTTCTTTTAAGACATTGCAAACTTACTTCATAACTTGCATTACATCTTCTAATTATTCGACACTTATGTAAGCATGCACACCATCAGTGAAGGGGTTGTGCACATGTACCCGTGTTGAGTACAAATCAAGGGTTCTTCGTACTATCATGTGTTCGGTATTAAACTGTTTACCTTAAGGTAAACTCAGCATGCATGTTAAACTTTGTCTTTCTTGAATAATGATCTATCGCCGGTATCTAAAGTAGTATATTGGAATGCCTGCAAGTGAATTACTTGTCGATGCATTGATGATTAAATTTGTTAATGGATTATATATATATATATATGCCAATTTTACTTTTTAAACCTATTACCTTATCAAACAAAGTGTCGTTAACTCATAAGGAAGATATATTAGGGAAGCTTCTAACTGTTCTAAGATGGTGCTTGGGATGACCCCGTCTAGGGCACAATGTCCCCTTCGATTGTGAATAGGTTGAACAATCTCGTGGAAATTGTGATGCATTGAGTAGACATGTAGTGGGCAATTTTAATGTTCTCTAAATGTTCTTCAGATACTACATACTAGATTCTCTAAATGGGAGGATATTATATATTGACATTGTTCGTTGTGGATAGTATTTTTTCTTTATATTTTTTGTATATTCTGGAATGTATTGTGCGTGCCGGTGTTGAGTGTTCCACCGAGGGGTCGGCGAACCCAGGGATTGGATTATGTATTCTGTATTTTGTATTCTGTATGTATTTTGGCTCAGGCTCCAGCTCCAGCAACAGTTGCTTTTTGGAACCTATTTTTTATATTTATTTAATTTAGCGACGTTTTTAGCGATGTTAGTATTCGTCGCTACATATTAGTGACGTCAGAAAATATCGTTAAAAGCGTCACTAAATTCTGACGTAGCAACACGTGGCACCAAATTTGATGTCAACTCATCGTCGCCAAAACGTCGTAAAACTGTCGCTAAACGGCGACCACACGCTAACGTCGCCTTTTACATCGCTGATTAGCGTCAAATAACAAACGTCCCAAATAACGTCGCTAATTAGCGACGTCGTTGACGTCGCGAAATAGCGTCGCCTTGGCGACGTTTTGCGACGTTTTCTCGTTTAGCGACACGTATTTTTTTGTCGTTCCTGAAACGTCGCCCTAAACGTCGCTAAATTGATTTAGCGACGTTTTCGCTGAGATTAGCGACGTATTTAGATGTCGCTAATTTGACAAATTTTTGTAGTGGCTTTGGGAACCCATTTGCACAAGTTCATATCAACTAGTTTTCTAATCTGACAACGATTAGAAACGTGTCCATTCAAACCACAATAATGACAGAAAGAATTAACATTAGTACTATGTGCAGCAGTATGAGAACGTATAGTCGTGTGGTATGATCTTCGTGGATACTTGTAATAGAAAGCATGGTTGTGTGAAGCTTTAGCTTTGTTTGCTTCCTTTCTAAAAGATCTGACGTGTGTGACTTTGTGATGTGCTAAGTATCCTGTGTTAGACTGAGTCATATGTTGTATTACCTGCTTTTCCAGTCTAATCTCTAACTTTTTAGAGTTAGCACAGATCTCATCATACTTAGCAGAAAGAGCATCAATTCTACATGAAGCAATAGAATACTTCTTCTTTTCTGATTCTAATTCCTCCTTAAGTTTAGCATTTTCTTAAGTGCTTTTCTCAATGCAATCAAGTGTCTCATGCAATCTAAAATTAAGTATGGAAATTTCGGTAGAATTATCAGAAGGAGAACTATTTCTAACATCATTCAATAAGCAAGTAAGCTTTTCATTCTCACGCTTATAGGATGGAATATTCTTTCTATCTTGCTTATACTTATCTAATACTTTCTTGTGTTCTTCTAATAGATCACTAAAAGCATCAGATAACTCATCATGAGAAAATTCACTCTCTTCATAAAAAGAATTATTTTGTACCTCGTTAGATAATGCCATTGAGCATAAATTTGTAGCTTGATGAGGTCTCTTTTCTTCTTTTTCTTCTTCTTCTTCTTCAGAATCTCTTGCTTCGTTTTCATACCATATGCTCGTACTAGTGTACTTGTGAGACGATGATCTTTCTTCATTTGATTGTTCACAGTGACTCTTCTTTCTAGCAGTAGTACAATTTTCTTGGATGTGGCCTATCTTCTTGCACTTGTCACATACAAGCTCTTCTTCGTATAAAAGATTGTGTTGTACCTTAAATCCCAATTTTGTCATGTATATATTTGCATCATTAAGAAGACTATCCTCCTCTCTGGAGTTGCTAGCTTTGCTTTCATACATGCACTCATAAGTAGCTTTAAGAACTTTCCAAATTTTATGAGATGTTGTGCAAGTATTAATAAGATTATTCCAATTATAGGAACGAGTTGTAAAGCACAATACTCTAGAGGGGTGAATAGAGTAGGCAGCAAAAATTAACTATTTAAAAATATTAGTAACAAGATCACATAATATATATATCACAGATATGTAAATGAAAAGTAGAGAGTAGAGAGCAAACGCAAACACAAAGATGTATACTGGTTTTCTTCTTGTGAGGACTAGTCCAGTCGGAAGAACTCTAGCTTCCAGTTGAATCCACAATGGAAAATTACTACAAGTTTTCATCCTAAGTTCTTGCAACTTCTGCAACGCGAGCTTTGATCCGAAGTACTCGACCAACTTCAATTGTGAAGTGTCTACCTTCAATCAAGCCTCTGATTACAATCGCTCTGAAGCTTCTAGACCGTACCGTACTGGCAAATCGACTAGAGGATTGTAACTGGCTTGGGATTTGAAAATGGATAGCTCAGAACACTTTCGAAGAAGTAGTAGGCTTATAGAGAAGAGATATGAAAGTTAATTGGTGTGTGAGTCAATTAAAATGATCGAAATCCTTCTCTATTTATAGTTTTTCCAAAGGCAGAATTCTAACAGAATTCGGGCAGAACTCTATGAGAAAATCTCGTTGGGATCCGTAACTGCGAAAAGACCAAGTTCAAAAAGCAACGTTCACTAACCGAACTCTGGCCGAACTCGGGCCGAATTCGCATGGAGTTCTGTCAGGATTTTTGCAAAATAGTTTTTGGGCTTTTTGAAAAGTCAAACAGTTAGGAAGTAGTTAGGGCTTTTGTAAGTGGACTTGTTTTCAAAATGAAAGGGTATTTTGAAAACGTTTCTTGGGTAGCCTATTTTCCAGTATGACGTAGTGTACATCGTATTCCTAGACTCAATAAATATGAAAAATTACATTGATAAAATAGAAAAACCAAGAGCCCTTTGATGATGCCTTTCTTCAAATATTTGAGCAGACTTAAAGACGTCTTTTTCCTTGTCGGCATATGTCCAAAGATAAACAGATCTGGAAATCTGAATACCTTTCGGTGGCTTCACCCCCAAACTCCCACGGGTGGCGCTGCCCCCTCGACCCCTGTCCGCTGACCGGACAGCGGAACTCCCGATACGAGGCCCCGGATAGGTTGTTAGGCGGTTCAAAGAAATCTTCTTATATAATACCGTCTTTGGCCCATTAATATTACTCTATTGCATATGTCCTGGTTTGACAAAGCTTGATCATGCTTACTGTATGTCTATAAGAACATGTTAGACGAATAAAATAATATGATACAAGCATAGCAATATGATATAGAACATTTAGGACAATGCTAATGTAAGGACAATGCTAAGTTTAAGTAGCAACATGATAGTGATTACAAGAATATTAGTGATGTCATTATGGTAAACTTAATTGATTAGCCATATTAAAAAATATGATATAATCATTGGGCTAACACTTTTCTCCTGCGGTGGAGTCCTCAGCAGTCCAGGACCCGATTTTGGGTGAGGGCATGCTTCAAAAAACAAAGTCTCAAGCGTTAATTTGCGACGCTCGGACTTCTCTTCTGCCAGGGCGCTTGTGCCTAGGGCAACATACTTCTGTGAGCATTACTATGCGCCCACAGAAGTCATGCGCCAACACTGTGGTGTGCTATGCGCCCACGTGTTACCATGTTATGCGCCCTTTAAGCTGTGGCACGTTATGCGCCCTTTTAACTGTCCATGTGTTGTGAGCCCACATGTCTTTGTATTGGGTGCATATCCCCTTGGGCGCATAGCTGTTTGGCCGTATGAAAATCTTTCATAACTTAGTTTTGCCAGCAATTTTTTTCTAAGTCTGATTTTCTTCTTGCCTTTGCAGTGAACATGTTTGTCCTAGAGCTTGGCGGTATCCCTTTCGGTTCTACCTGCCACATTCTCGACACGAGCCATATAACCAACATGATCAACGATGTTCAAGCAAAGATCAGTCATGATCAACCTACAGGGCGGGCGATCGCCCTTATTGAACAGAAAAAAACCTTTCTGAAGCAGATGTTGATTGATGAGGAGCTCGAAGGGTCGTACTGCTGGGAAGAAGCCATAATTCTTACTTGGTGACAATATAGGTTTTGAGGATGACACGACGATATGTCTAGAAGAGTCTTTGGTAACTGTGTTGAGTGACCAAAGAATAGGGCTGCCATCAATGAACCGCCAATACCCTCTGTCGGCATTTGCTAATTTAGCTGTGCAGAGACAAATGAAATGGGACCTGACTTCTGAATTGCTTGGGGTTGTTTCTGGCAAGATCCAGTTCAACTCTGGAGATCGGAGAAAGGACACATTCAAGTATGTTAAGGGTTCAACATCTTACTCCATGAGGGGACTACAACTGGGTGTTGTACTGAACGATGTCCCGACTGATCTTCATCCCTATGCTGCTGAGACTCTCTCTAACTTAATGCTTTTGAAGTGGAGGTCATATCAGGAAGGAAAGATACGGCGGGAAGGCTGGAAACATCATATTTTGTTCTGGAGTGACCTTACTGGATGGGTACTCTCGACTTATGAGGCTACCCTAAAGGCTGTCGGTCATTTCTATACCGTGAGGGCCACTCAGTATGGCATCAAGGTTAATTGGCCGATGTTCATCTCTCTTGCAGAGTTGTACAACCATCATACGTGCACCTTCTTTACTTTGGGCGGGGAGATGGGCTTGGCTCTTTATGAAATGCAGGCGGTATCCAAACTTCCCTGGAGGACGGAGACATATGTAGAATATGCCCCCAGCAATACAGAGATCTCCAATTTGGAGGATGAGAGCTCTGAAATAATGAATGTATTAAAAGAGTTATTTTGTTATTTTTTTATCTGTCTCCAGACTACGAAGAAGGGTAAGACCGAGGGGTCCAACCCGCATACGAAGTCTTGGGCCGACTATGTTTTTACCAGAGGAGGGGGGAATGATCCGGTTTCCTTCTAACCGCCTAAGCCTTTGACAATTTTTGAGATAGGTCGGCTGATGACAAGTCACAGAGTTGCGGATACTGAAGATAGGGACGATCCTGAGGGGAATTCCCTGATCTATCATTTCTTTAGACAAGCCAAATTCAAAATATTAGACAAAGTGGTACTTGCTGCTTTTCAGATGATATGGCTTCATTACTGCGTAGTCCCTGGCGGTTCAGGGACTTTTGAGAGGATCAACTGGGAGATGATACTTCCAGCTGTAAGGCTGGCCTTTGGACATCGTCTTGTATTGCTTCCTACGATGGTCTGTGCTATCCAACAGGGTCTGCATCATTTTGTTGCGAACGCGATAACATCCGGGGATAAGAAGGACATTGCTAGGACCGAGTTACCCTTCCATTATCTGATACGGTGGCTGATACTGCTCTGCCCTAGATTGATGAATGTTGGGCTGATGACGGATTCTTTGACGGAAGATGCCGTCATTCAGAGGTACAGAGACGCTGATTGGACTATTACAGGGGTACCTGCTTACAGAAGAGTTCTGAGTTTTCTACAAAATTATGAATTTTTCAGAGTATCGCCTCCATCTGGTAGAGGTCGCGCAGGAGATACCCTAGTAGATGAGGGAGCACTCACTACCAGCCTCCCTATCGAAGCATTCTGTTGGCTTTAGTCTATTAGGCCTTCCTATCTGGTGCTTAGGAACAGGAACCATGCTTTTCTGGAGCCCTATTTGCCAAGTCGCTTTGCACGGCAATTCGGCTATAGCCAGCTTCTCCTGGGCAATCCTAGTCCTCATCTCCAGTCGATAGGGAGTCTGATCGACGGGGCGCGTGCATGGGGCTACTATAATACTGGATGTATAGGGGCTGTTTTAACCCTTCCCAACGATAAACCTGACACTCACATGCTCTTTGTTGCCGCAAAGTTCTATATCCAAGTCAATACCTTTCTTTTTGGGTACGATCGTGAGCATAGTTTTGTATCCAGGACCAAGCTTGCCCCTACCCTTACTGATATAAGACGAGCACGTGCAATAGGGGGTAGCAGGAAAGAAGTCGTTGCATCCACAATTGAGCCAGCTGTAGTGCCGCAACAGAGGGTCGTAGTTGAAAAGCCTGTCGTTGCAGCACCTCAGAGGGAGAACATTGAAGAAACTCTTCCTACCATTCATCATAAGAGGAAGGCTCCCACCGAGCCGGTGCCACGGCCAAAAAGGATGAAGGTGGTTGTTTCTCGGAGGAAGAAGGCTGCAAACGTGGGTGCCGGCTCGCCTCCTCCCAGAAGATCTTCTCGACAGACGGTATTGCAGGCTATTGCCATTCGTGAGGTAGACCCCTCCTTAGACTCCATAGCCGCCCTGATCAAGCCTTTGGAAGTTTTCTCACCTTTGTGTTTGTCATTTGCACAGGACTCCAAAGTCGCGGTTGAGGTGGGTGCCTCCTCCGAGGAGGTGGTGGAGGTGGTGACAACGTCCCCTGCTCGTCCTCGATTGTTAGATACAGGCGGATCTTCTTTAGTTGTAAGACCTGGACAACGGGGTGAGCAGGGGGGAGCCCAGACCCTGATGGTGGTCAGAAGATTAGTTTCTCTTGTGACATATCTGTGGGAGATATGTCTGCAATAGAAGCTGCGATGAAAGAGCTGTACGAGATCCAAGTCCAATCAGCTCATCCTCCTGCGAGTATGTTGCCTTTGCATTTCTCTTCGGATGAGATATTTAGACTTCAATTTTGCGTACTTCTCGTGAGGCTGACCACGTTGTGCGTTCCCTTTTAGACAAGGAGAAAGAATCCTTTGTGGAGATGGTCTCCACCATTAGGAGAGGGACAGAAGTTGTTCTCGACCCCTCCAAATCTGCAACTGTAGGGGGAGCTATTGGTGAGCCGGTATTAGCTTAAGAAAGTGCGGTCGAGCAGCCTGCTGAGGCGGCTGTTGCTGACTCCGCTCTTGTTCCGAATGAGCGTATGGAAGAAACCAGGCCGGATGCTGCTCGGGATCTTGACATTATTCCCTTTGAACAGTCTGGGTCTGCTCTTGGTTGCCCTTAGACCAAGGTTGATGGCGCAGCCCAAGCTGGAGTTAAGCAAGCTGAAGGTACAAATTTATAACTTTTTCGTATCTTCCTCCATCTTTCTTCTCGGTTACTGATGTATATATATTTTTTCTCTGTCAGGTTCGGTTTCTTGTCAAGCGTACTCTCCGGAAGTGGAGGAAACTCTCCAAGCTTCTTCTCCGACGACCTCCACTGAAGATGAGGCGATGGCTCAGAAAGTCGTCAGAGCTTTCTACTCGGTGCTGAAAGTGAAACA
The DNA here is from genome assembly GCA_029216955.1 of Iris pallida. NCBI lineage: Eukaryota > Viridiplantae > Streptophyta > Magnoliopsida > Asparagales > Iridaceae > Iris > Iris pallida. The sequence goes on along the minus strand of JANAVB010030420.1, from coordinate 8,412,922 downwards.
TCCTGGAGTCTTGAATCAGAATGCCACCTTCGACCCCATGAAGGCTATTGTAGAGTATCAGGTAGCGGCCCTCGAGAGCATAGCCGGGTATGAGGAGCGGGCCAGCACTCTGAGGAAGGTCTTGAATGACCTGGAGGGTCAGGTGGCCAAGTTCCGAGAAATCAAATAGCAGAGTCCGACGTCACTGTTTCGCGAAGAGGACGAGGCTCTGATGACAGCTCTTGCAACGAAGAAGGCTACCTTTCAGGCAAGAAAGGATGCCCTTGTTCAGAAGATTGGTGAGCTGGCTGATCAGTGTAGCCAGTTCAACGTTGCAAGTGAGGTACGAGCTGCCTCGAAGAATAGGTTGGCTGTACAGATCACTGAGAAGCACAATCATATTGTGCAGATCAGGAATGAGATTGCCCAGTTGGAAGCTGACTTGAGGGCGGCATCATCTGAATATGAGGATTATCTGTCCCAGGCTACCATGACTGCCACCGCTTCTGCCCATTTAGAAGAGCAGCTGGCGAAGTTGGAACGGGAGCATCAGAGTCTGATCCTCTTTGAAGATGATGCCGCTCGCCAAGAATAGGCACGGCGCCGAGCAAATGTGAAATCTGAAGCCGAGATTGTTGCTCTGAGGGATAGCATAAATCGCCTGTGTATCCCGTAGATTTTTGTAATCTTCTTTTTGTTTTTGGCCATCTCGGCTCTTGTACCTCTTTTCTGTCTTTTGACAGACGTTTAAGTACTGAATAAAGAATCTTTTCAGAAGTGAATGTAATTTTTGTGAAATATCGATGCTAGAGGTAATGTGGACGTAGCAAGGACATTTCTGATAGGTATTCCGCTGGCAAAATTTTATGTGGACCTATTATCCATTTTATATTCGAATGATTTAAATATAGATAATAAGTTAAAAGAAGCTGCTAGTAGAGGTAATATGGACATAATAGCATAGGATGTTCTATATCTGACCAGAGGTGATATGGACATGGAAAGATATATAGCATTAGGGAGGAGTGGATAGTTCAGAGGTAGTGTGGACATGACTATCTTTGATGAATGCTTTACTCAGAGGTTATGTGGATTGGCAAAACATCTGAGCATTCCTGCTGGAGAAATAATTATCGAAAAACAATTTAGAGGTAATAGGGAAGTGATTTGTTTTCGTCAAACCGAGTTTGGGCGGAGTTAAAAAACAAAAATGATTCCACTGGGGAAATTTTTAGAGGACCTATTATCCAGGGCGTATTCAAGACTCTTGAAATACGGATAATAGTTAGATAGTTTTTTTGAATCATATAAACATCGCACTGTACATTTACATGACTGAACGTATATGAACTTTATGTAAAAGAGGTTACATATAGTATCTCTTCAGGAACTTGCCGTTGATAGGCCTCATGAGCAAGTCACCGTCAGGCTTGGCCAGTCGGTACGCACCGTTAGAATACACCGATTCTATGACGAAGGGACCTTCCCATTTAGGCTAGAATTTCCCTTTTATTTTATGTTTCATAACCATCGGTCTTCTTACTGCTAGGACCAGATCGCCGACTTGGAAGATCTTTTCCTTCACCTTTTTGTTGAAAGCTCTGGAAAGGCGTGCTTGGTATAGCTCAATACGCTGTTGAGCTAATAGGCATTTTCGTCTAGCACTTCGAGCTCTTGGAGTCGCAGACGGTAGCTCTCTTCAGTAGTCAGCTCGCTGGCTAGGGCTACCCGGAGAGAAGGAATCTAGATTTCTAGAGGAAGAACTGCTTTGCTCCCATAAACCAGAGAAAATGGCGTACTGCCTGTTGGAGTCCGGTCCGTTGTACGATAGGCCCATATACATTTACCGAGCTTCTCGTTCCAATCATGCTTGTTTGAAGACACAAATTTCTTGAGAAGTTTTATAATGGTTTTGTTGAAGGCTTCTGCTAGCCCGTTAGCCGCTGGATCGTAGGCAGTAGAGGCTATATTCTAGATTCGATTCTTATCGTAGAACGAATAGAATGCATAGCTTGCGAACTGTGGACCATTATTATAGATGATCCTGTGAGGTAGGCCGAAGCGGTAGATGACGTGATGTTTGATAAAACTAATCACGTTTGATGTCTTCACTTCAGTGAGCGGTACAGCTTTCGCCCATTTGGAGAAGTAATCGGTTATAGCTAGAATAAACCGATGTCCTTTGAAGGATGGCGGGCTGATTGGTTCTATCACGTCCATGCCCCAGGCTTCATATGGCCAAGATGCTGCCGTTGGGTGTAGAAACTCCGAAGGTAGGTGAATAAAGTCAGCGTAGAATTGGCAAGCTCTACACTTTTTTGTATATTCAATAGCGTCTGATATCATGGCGGGCCAGTAATAACCCATTCGTTTGAGGCGATCTTGTAATTTGGGGCCTGGTTGATGTGCACCACAAACTCCATCGTGAGCCTTCCGGAGTGCATGCTTGGCTTCGATGTCTGATAAGCATCGTAACAGTAGCCCGTCATAAGAGCGTCAGTACAATATCTTGGTAGCTGTATCGTAGTTAAATCTGAGGGATCGCCTTTGGATGGATACTGCTTCCTTCGGGTCCTCGGGAAGGATTCTATAGACAGTATAGTCTATGAAGGAAAATCTTCAGTCTTTAGCATCGACGTTTGTTTCTGCTGCGTAACTGTGATGAATATGCAAGACATTTTTCACGCATATTAATTCTCGACCAGACACTATGATCGACTGCTGAGTATTGGTAGGAATGGTCAAGGAAGCAGCAAGATCGGCTAGAGCATCTGCTTCTATATTCTGTAGTCGAGGCACGTGCTCGATGAAGAATCCAACGAAAGTAGATGCCAGCTCGATTGTTGCTCGGTGGTAGGGGATGAGATCTTTATGGCGAACTTCGTAATCCCTTCGGACCTGACTAACTATTAGCTTGGAATCGCCGTAAGCCTCTAAATAGTCAACTCCCAGTTGCTTTGCCAGTTGTAGGCCGATTATTAGGGCATTATATTCGGCTACATTGTTGGTGTATGGTTCCACGAGAGAATATGCACGATGTATGACCAGATAATCAGGTGACACAAGCATAACACCTACTCCAGCCATGATGTTTCTTTTGGGCCCTGTTCTTGATGCATCGTTAAAGAACATTCGCCAAATAGGGATTTCTTCAGTTGCAGTGTTAGACTCTACCACTTTATCGAGAATTTCGTCATAGAGTTTGGACGACTCCGGTACCGGATGAGCTGCTAGGAAATCAGCTAATGCCTAACCTTTTACTGCCTTCTGAGGGAAGAAGATCATATCATATGAGGTCAACAGCATTGCCCATGTAGCTAAACGGGAATTGAGAGAACCCGGCTTAGTCATGAGTATTCTGAGAGGGTTGACTTTGGATATGATGTGGATAGTCTGCCCAGATACGTAGTGGCGTGTCTTTTGGATGGCAAATACTAGTACGAGGCAGTCCTTCTCCACCGATGTGTATCTGTGCTCGGCACCCACCATTGCACGGCTGAGGTAGTAAATTCCTGTTCATGGCCGCCTTCGTTCTTCTAAGCTAAGAGGGCACCAAGGGAATGATCTATGGCACGGACATATAGTAAGAAGGGGTTCCCCATTATTGGGGCTACCAGTACTGGAGGGCTTGTAAGATATGCTTTGATTTCGTCGAATGCACGTTGACATTGTTCTGTCCAGACGAAAGATATGCCTTTATTCAAGAGCTAGCCTTCCTTGTAGTCTGCGTAGCTCTTTGAGGTTTTTTGGAGGATGTATGTCGAGAATAGCCTTCACTTTCTCCGGGTCCAGATGTATACCCTTTGGAGAGATGACGAAACCAAGGAACTTGCCGCTGGAGACTCCCAGAAAAGACTTGGTTGGATTCATCTTGAGTTGGTGTGCACGTATTAGTTCGAACACCATTCTCAAGTCTTGGAGGTGGTTGCCCTTGAGACGACTTTTGACTGTGATATCGTCTACGTAGCACTCCACAGTTTTGTACAAATGATCAAAAAATTTGTGTTCGTGGCTCGCTGGTATGTTGCCCCTGCATTCTTCAATCCAAAGGGCATCACCGTATAGCAGTATACCCCCAACGGTGTTCGAAAAGATGTGTGCTTTTCATCGTCGGAGAACATCTTGATCTGGTTGAAGCCTGAGAACCCATCTATGAAGGACATCCGTTCGAAGCCGCAGGTATTGTCGATCATTACGTCGGTGATCGGTACAGGGAACTCGTCTTTCGGACGTACAGAGTTCAAATCACGGTAGTCGATACAGACTCGAACTTTACCGTTCTTTTTTATGACTGGAACGATATTGGCAACCCAGTATGGGTGTTGTTCCTCGTTAATGAATCCACTGGCAATGAGCTTCTTGACTTCATTATCGATGGCTTCCATGACGTCCGGTCGGAATCGTCGTTGTTGCTGTTTCACTGGTTTAGCTTTAGACAAAATGTTCAGGCGGTGCACGGCAACTTTGGGGTCCAAGTCTGGCATGTCATCATAGCTCCATGTGAAGACGTCGATGAATTCTTTTATAAGCTGTATAAGAGATTGACATTCGTCGCCAGATAGGCTTTTGCTGATGAAGATTGGTTTGAAGGATGCTTCATCTCCTAGATTGACTTGGATGACTTCGTCTTCGGTAGGTGGTTCCTGTTGTTCGAAGCACAGCTCCTACCTGGTATCCATCTTTTGAGCCCATTGTTCAAGTTCATTTGATTGGACGTCGTCTGTAATTTGGTCAGCGAAAACCATATTGACAGACATAGTTGCTTTAAACATGTCGTCGATGCTGGAGTCTGAGTCCCAGAGGGAGGAATCGAAAGAATGAGAACAACGATCTACTTCACCATCTGATCTTTCAGGAGTTGTTGGAGGAGAGACATAGCCCAAACCAACACCGCTTCATTGTTAGTAGTTCTCGGGTTTGCCGGGAGGCGCAAAGTGTCGAATTGGCAACCGTCGTCCTCGGCCGTAATTTAACCCTTCGTTGCTTTTGATGTCATATCCCATATTCTGGATGATATTCTTGGTCTGCCAACTATACCGAAAAAGTTGTATTTTCCCAGAGTCATAGTCAGCTTCTGTATTGTACTTGGGAGGAGTAGAGTCTGGAACGAACTTTCTCTCACCAATTATACGACCGAAGATTATTAGCTCTTCATCTTTCCTTCTGGCTGGGATGATGAAGTAGTGGATATCTTCTGGGTAGACTTTTTCCCGTAGGTGAGGCATCGTGATCGACATACAGAGGTGTGGTCCTATGCCGTTCTCTAGGGGCGTATATCGTATCTATGTAATGGTTTACAGATTGATAGACATCGGAGTAATTCAAAGATAAAACTTTACTAAAGAAATATGCAAGTTCTTCTTCAGGCATAACATCATCCGCTGAAGGTACATTATTCTGAGTATTGATATACTCAATGAGAGGGTCATCATCTGGAAAAGGAGCCACAGTCTTGACCGAGTTCACTACATAGGATAATTCTTCAGGATTGGGAGGACGGGCATCAGTAGGTTCCCCCTGGGTGTTTTGTTGAGAGTGATGGTCATCGGTTTGACCTTATCGGGTTTCTTCTTCTTCACCCAGATTTTTAGAGGCTTCGGGGTACTTTTTGGAGTAGTACGTCCTTTGACTCGGACAATCAGAGGACCATCGTTGGGGGATAGAGGTGCTTCAGCTTCATTGTCAGCTTCATTGCCATCATCCTTGGGGGGTTGAGATTGGTAAAGTACCGAATCTCTATAGTAAGCTTCGATGCCCTTGAAAGGATCGACGTCAGCAAACTCTGTCTTCACACCGTCGCTGTTGACGTACTTGAAGCACTGGTGAAGTATGGAAGGGACGATCATGTTCTCATGTATCCATGGACGTCCCAGCAAGACGTTGTACGATACATTAGCATCGATCACATAGCAGGAGACCTCCGTTCGGAGATCACCGATCTGGCATTTGAGATGGATCTTGTCTAGCGGATGGCTTCGACCAGCATTGAAAGCCATGATAGTTGTGTTGGTTGCGGATAGCTTGTGCAGAGGAATTCCTTGGATTTGAAGCAAGCTTCTAGAAATGATGCTGAGGGAGGATCTTGGATCGATGTGCATGCGGTCCACCTTGATTGCCCCGATATACCCTGTATAGTACAGGGGTCTATTATGACGGTTATTTTTGAGTAGTATGTCCTCCTGTGAGAAGGTGATATTGGGCACCACTTCCATAGTACTGTGACAGTTGGGGCAGGAGACATGATCTCAGCGGGAGCTTTGAACTCGGCAAGGTAAGAGTCGGCATATAGCAATGTCTCACTTAAGGCCTTTCGCATTTATTTGGAGAGTCACAATCGATCGAACAGAGACAACATGGCGGGTGTATTGGCTAGTTGAGGCAGTATGTCAAAGTTGTAGGGTCGATCCATACCTTCTGGAGCTAGCGCCTTTAGAGACTTGTCAAACCGTGTCTCCTTTTGCTTAGATGTGGTTTGAGGCTTGGATGGGCCGGCTTCTGAGCTTGTAGGGGCAGCAGGAGGTTGAGAAGGTAGTGCTTCTTCTTGTGCGGGATCGTACGTCCGAAGATAAGTCTTTTTCGATCGCGTCTCGCTAAGTAGAACCTCGTAGATGGGGAAGGATACCATGTGACATGGCTTAAATTTTTTGTCCCTTCTTGCTTTGGGAGGTGCTACCCCCTGCGTCACTTCTTGGACAAGGTCCGGATGGACCCACATGATCTCACCACGTCCAGTTGAGAGTGGGACCAAGATTGAGTTGCGAGCTGGTGGTAGGTTGACAACTTCCATCATTGCCTTGGAGATCGGGACCGCGCCGTCTAGGACTTCTGTAGGAGGAAAGTCGCCAAGCTGAAGAGAGATCATGTTAGCAGATTCGACCTTGTCTTCAGCTTCGAGATTGATCACTTGGCTGTCGATAAGCTGTTGTATCTTCTTCTTCAGGACGACGCAGTCCTTGGTGGAGTGATGCACGTACTGACGGTAAAGACAGTATTTGGGATCATTGAGTTGGCTCGCCTCTATAGGACGTCGTGGTGGGGGCAATGCCAGCTTATTACCCTTCGTCAATGTGTGGAAGATGGTGACGACATCATCTTCATCGAAGAAGAAGGTCTCCTTAGGCTTGTCGGAGGCTCCTTGAGAATTGGAAGCTCCTTTGGATGTATCGACCTTCAGGACTTCTTTCCCTTTACCCCCACGAATAGGGATAGTCTGAGGATGCTTGCCTTTGTTCTCAGATTTGGGTGTCTTCAGTCCCAGTAGTTCCAAGTTAGGGACATCATTTTCAGCAGTATCAGCAGCCCCAATAAAAGTGGGCCATGTATCATACTTATGTCTACCTAGACAAAACTTTATTGTAGGAAGGAAGTTATGTCGACAAGTATCCATAAGTTCTGAGTCTGGTATGCCGAAGGGCATCTTCAGTGCTAGTCGTCTGAAGCGTTCGATAAAGGCAATGACAGATTCAGTCTTCCTTTGCTTGGTCTCGATTAGAGTGGACATACTAACATGCATGCCGCTCTCGTAAAACCTGTTGAGGAATAACCTCTCCAAGTCTTTGAATGAATTGATACACCCGTCAGGCAGACTGCAGAACCATTCGAAGGCTACCCCCTGCAAGGTGCTAATAAACAGCTTCGACATAAATGGATCATCTCGGGGCAAGTGCAGAGTTTGTGTGTTGAAGTACATCATGTGCTGACGAGGAGAAGTCAAGCCGTCGAATGAGTTCAGCGTCAGCGGCTTGTAGTTAGGAGGGCCGGTAGCGTTCTCCCACTCAGGAGGATATGGTTGAGATATCCCCACCTTCTGCAGCTCATCTTTGTGTGAGATGGTGTCGAGGCGAGCAACCAGGGAATCAATTGCATCCTGTTGATTGAGCAGGTGTTGGAAAATAGCCGCTGAGTGGTAAGGTGTTGTTGGCAGAGGACCACCCCCAGTATTTGTAAGATTTGGAGGAGGTACAACAGAATGATACTCCTTTGTTAGGGCATGAGGGTTGTTGCTGTAAGCCGGACTAGCGTGGGCTGAGGCATTTTGCTGAGGTAGAGGAACAGCTCCAACAGCTTGGACTGCCATGATACTGGTAAGCGTATCAGTGATTTTGGCGAATACTGTTTCGAGACCCTCTAGCCTCTCCATTCGTCATGTATGTAGATAGCATGCGAGGATGAACAGAGGAAGCAGTATAACTGGTGCTGAGACTATCTGTCTCCGAGTGGATAAGTCCTTCATCTTCAGGTAGAGGAGGTAGATAGTCGCCATCGGATTCAGAGGGATCATCATCCTCTAGAAGGCTACCCCCAGTATGGGGGTCATCTGCTTCAGATTCTGAAGGAATGCTACCCCCGGCTTGGGAATCTTCGTCGTCCATACGAAATTTTGCCCTTGATCGAGTGCCCATATCTGTCTAATGGAATTTGCTACTACTATCTGTTGGATAGAAGATATTGTTGCTTCTGATTTTGTGGATGGAACCAATAATCGTGGACCATGGTTTTTAGAATTGTCGAACATCATTTCTCTGATATCAAGGGCAGACCATATTGTTGTCCTGATTTTCTCGTACTAAAGCCCAATAAATCACAAATTCACAACCAAAGAAACCTTAGAACTTCTTTAGTATAAGTGTATAATTTGCTCAGTTTTATGTGATTTCATCATCAAGTACATTTCATTTGCATGTTAGGTAATTAGATATGTTTGAAACTTCATATTATAAGATAGTTTAGAAGTTTAGTGGTATTTTGAAATTCCTGCTTTCAAAAGCTTAGAACTCTTCTCCTTCAGATATGACAGCCCGTTGGCCATCTGTTGGTAGACTTCGTCTTCTCCTTCTCGTAGAACTAAGAGAGAAGGTTGGGTTGGTGGTCCACCGTCTTTGATTGGGGCTTCCGTAAGGGGGACCCCATGAAGCCATATTAGATGAGACACATAGTGGCTTTTCGTCGTCAGAGAAGTGCAGCCGTCGAAACACGAACTTTCTCTGAGGCACTCTTGTTACTTTGGAGCAACAACAGTTGATAACAATATTAGCGCACGGAAGTGCACTATGAATTGTTATGTTCTTCCTCGCTTTACGCTTATGATTTATCATGTCGCACAAGTCAGTGGAAGGGAGTTTTGTCTTACAACCCATGTTGCATGCAACGCCGAGCTTTACATACGGGTTCGTAAGGAGAGTAGGCACATCCAGACTTAGTTCACGTGTAGGGCAACCCCCATACCTAAGTTATGTAATGTCCTTGAAGACAGCCCCGTGCTATATGCGTTGGGACCTGTTTTTTTGCTGTGGGCGCATAGGCCTTGGAGACTGGGCTTGGGCGCATGCTTCTTGACAGCATGTTTGAGTCACCTTGATGTGGGCGTATAGTATGGATCCAGAGAGCCCGGGCGCATAGCCTTGGGCGCATGACTCTGAGTGCCCAACCTGTTGAAGACAGAAGTGTTCTGGTTGGGGCTATGCGCCCAAACATTCCCTTGGACGCATGGCTTTGGGCGCATGCTTGGTAGAGCAGCACTATTTTATTCCAGTTCTGTCTCCTTCGTTCGCGAGCCTTGTCGGGTCTGGCCAGAGTGCCGCACACCCCGATCTTTGGCATCGTAGTGTTTTCCTATGCCAAGTCTTGAGTGTTGAACACTCTATTATTGGTTGTGGAGGAAAGAAGTCACTGGGCTAGTGGAGCCTAAAACGGTGTGAGCCTTCTCCATTTGGGGGACTTCTGTGGTAGAGTCCTGTGCCTAGGTGACAGAGTCCTCCAGTTGCATATCCGCTATGACACTAGCAGGATATGCGCAACGAGCCTTTGAAAGCCAAGTCTTGCGAGACTTGTTTGGCTTTGCTGATTTTAAGGGAGTAGAGCCATCCCTCGAGAGCATCTCTTCGAACGCCTGCTGATCGAATTTTACGATCAGCATCTTCTGAGTACTCCCCACTTTAGGATTGCGTCACCACCTTCTCGTCAAAGAAAAATGTAGTCCCCAGCAGAGTCACCATTTTTGTGGACACACACAAAAAAAGAAGAAAAAAATGCAGTCTTTTCTTTTTATTGGCGCAAGGCACCACAAATCGAGTACGCCTGAGAGATCCTGTGCTGAGGATCCCCGAGTACAAAAAGAAGGATTCTAGGGAATGGAACGATGGAGATCGAGCGGCAGTTGCACTTTTACTCCGTTGACACTCCGATTACAAAAGTGGGAGAAAACCTAAGAAAATTGCTAACTCTTGGCTCACTGCAAGAAGTGCAACAATTTGGCTCTTGAAAATGCTCTCCATTCTGTCTGTTGAAGAGGGAAGAAGTCCCCCTTTTATAGTCGTTCTTGGGCTGGAAAGATGTTATGCGCCCACATGAAGAGACACGCTGGTTCTTACATGGACGCATAGTCCTGCTTTGGGCGCATAGGGTGTAGGTGCATACAGGCTGCAAGATCGTGGGTTGGTCGTGGTGTTGACGTGGCCGCATGCTTTGGTGCACGACTGCTCATGAAGACTGTCGTGGCCATGCACTTCGGTACACATTTTGATCGTGGCTTTGACTGAGTCAGGCTTGGGCGCATAGCCATGTCTCGGGCTATGCGCCCTCCTTTTGGGGTAGCTAGTCTTGGGCGCATGGAGCTACACTTGGACTGGGCGCATGGAGCTTCATTTAGTGGGCGCATGGAGTCGTACTGACTGGGCGCATGGAGCTGCTTTAACTTGGGCGCATGGAGCTATGTTTGCTGAAAAATTTTCATGCTTCTATATAAGTCACAAGAAATATAAGTACGGCACGGATGAGTAAAGATATGTATGTGCAGTTTGTAATACAAAAATTATGGAATCTAAGATTTGGCTATAGCAAAGACACGTGCTTCAGTACGAGATGTGGCGTCGGGTGTTTGAGTCATTGACATAAGTTTATAAGTTCATGTTTGAGTCATTTGAAAGGGAAAGTATAAAGAGTATGATTCACGTTGCTGTGAGGCACGGCCACAATGTTGCACGAATGGGTTTTGTAGCCCAATCACAAGGATTTAGAGCATGATCATATTGGTTGCAACACGAGTAGGCCAGGAGTTTACGTACATGAATTGATCCTAAGAAAATATTAGAAAGACCACAAAAGAACAAGTCGCACCCACTAAAATAACGTGTTGGTTTTGTATGGGTGGGACAAGATGCTCAGTCACCATTATGGTTGTGTACTGATATCCCACCAGTTTTCATATATAGGTTTTGGTATGAGCACGATCGAGGCAGAGCTCGCTTGGACACACTGATCGAGGCATAGAGTTTCTTGGCATTTTGAGACGTACGACCTCATTGAAGTCTTCACATATACAGGACATAATGTATGGACATCACCTTCTGAACCATCCGCAAGTTGTAAGTCTAATGGCATGTTTTGTTGTTTTGAGAGATGAGAGAGTAGAGTGATCTGTATTCAGAGAGAGTGAGCTTGAGTGATTGTAATCTAGGTTTTGAGCCCTTTGTTATTCCGTTGATTATTAATAAAGAGTTCTATTTTCGTATATCATCGTGTTATTCAACTTCTCTGCGCAGGACTTCTGTGCGACGAACTCGTCACCAAGCTATTATTATCCGCTGTTATGGTATTGCCTTGTACGGGCGCAACCTATGTTTGTGCGACATCACGCCCAAGTGAGGACGATCGGTTCTGCGGAACATGACAACCAATATTGGTAACAAAAGACTTCTTAGGTTTGATATAGTCCCAACAAGATAATCAAGTTCCTTTTGCATAAAGAAACCTGTAACAACTAGTTTCAGATATTTGGCAATCAGTTGAAGCATGGGCCATGTGTGTCGTGCCAAAGGCATCATTCACATAGAAATCAGCAAGAGATGCAAGCTTATTTGTAAACTCAGGATCATTCTTTTCCTTAAGTTTTTCTTGTAGCTTCTCCTCATTCTTAAGCCAAACAAAACCAGAGAACTGGAAAATGTTCCTCTTCGGCTTGTCTACCTTTGGCTTCCTACCCAAGAGGGGTGTATGATGAACTTGTCGATTATCATGAACTTTTCTTTTGATAGTTTAAAAATATTAAAAAAACATTCAGAATGTCCTGAAGCTTTATTCTGGATCCCTGCTTGATCGAGATTGACTTCATCTTCACCTCTTTGACAGTAATATTAGCGCTACAAATAGATGCATTTTTGTCTCCGTTGATTGTATCAGTATAGTGAAATACAATATCATCATCACCCGTCGTAGTACCTATATTAGTCATACTACTGCGAGCTTGCGACTAGGAGATGCTCATTCACAATAGGATTGATTTGATTTTATAAGAATGACTAGGATTAAGCAATAAGAAAGCCTTTATTCAATTTGGTTGCTTGGATGGTTAAGATTGTTACATAGGCTATGTGGTTAACGTTGGAATAAACATTGAATTGTGAGGTTAGATAAATTTGAGAAATTTTTATATGAGAATAATTTATTATGTTTTAATAAGATGGTATGATCAATGATGGGTAGACAATTCGATTGGTAAATTAGAACTTTCTAGTATTCAAGGCCATAACCTAGATCCCGACATCAGTCCAAACCGTATCTATTTTGTCTATTTCATTTACATCATTTTTGACCAATGATTTGATCAATCTCTATTTTCAGAAATTTTTTACTTTGCTATCATTTTATCAAATTGATTAAGGTTTTCTTATTATGATATTTTACTACTTTTTATATCTATCCTAGATTTTTTTAAATATTTTACTACTTTTCATGTTTGTTATGGTTTTGAGGTCACCATCTCCTTGCAAAGCAACGCATGCAGCTCTCATAAGGACGATTGGTATTACGTTTGATACTTCAATCCTTAAACTAGAAGGAATAATGAACTGCAGTCTATTGAACTTCACAGAGTAGTTATAGCCCTGCAGAAAACAGGTTCCCACGATGGAAGAAGAAGCAGTTGTTATAGCAAACAAAGTTTAAATTGGCCTACTAAAAGTTCTAGTTCGTCCACAAAGTGGTTGTTTGCATGCCATTCTAGCTCGGAGATGGGAAGATTGATAGAAAAGAAAGGGCAAGCTGGATATGCTCTGTAACCCAGTTTCTGGATCTCAAACCATGTAAGCAGTCTGAGTCTTGAGAGCAAAAACTATTTGTGTTGCCTCCTTTATAGAATAAACATTTATACTGTTCTTGTTTGTACCTTTAGAGCATGCTCCATGAATTCATCTTGGATACAAACTGCAACTAGTTCCATAATTTAATTCACTAAATTTTTTGACCTTGCTGCATCTACCTACACTAAATGATCAATTACAAGATCCATAGAAACCAAAGGGTTGATGGAGATGGATTTTGCGTGGACAAGGACCTCTTGGGGTTTTGATGAGATCCTCTTACTTGATTCATGTTATGATAGCATCTGTAACATCTCAGACCCAAAATACGTAGGACTATGAACGTATACATGCTAGTTGTATGTATACGCAGGCTACTCCAATATATGGAACCTACGAATACACGCAAAGCTGTATTATATGAACTCCAGTTCATAACAATATTTTATGGTCACAAAAAATATTTATATCTCATCCATAAGAACAAATAAAGGAAATAGTCACTCAAATATAATCAACTAAAAAGTAGAATGAAATATCTGTCGGATGGAGACAAATCCACTATCGAGCGAATGTAAATTATAGAATAAAATAACTGAGATAAAAGGATAACAACTAAATAAGTCAACGGCCGAAGGGAAGTTCATATAGTCCACAAAGGAAAACTCTATTCTGGATCTTACTCCTTAGGATTCTGTCGATCGTCTATACCTAAATAGATCATCAGGTCCTCAGAGGGACGTAACAAGACACATAATATACAAGCTAAGTATCACAAAATATATCATTTAATAAATAGCGATAAAGCAAGAAAAAGTAAACTAGAACCTATACTGCAATCAATACACGAATGAGAACAACTAACTACACATGAAATGTATAACGAAGGACTACATATATCGTAGCTCATAGGTAAACCACGGCTGAGAAAACTCACCCGATATTAGAGGTCATAGGGCGATCAAATAACCTGACCTTAGAGGTCACAGACTTACAAAGATAACCCGACCTTAGAGGCTACAGGGTTCCAATGACAGATAACCCGACCTTAGAGGTCACAGGATCACAAATAACGGAATAGGGGAAAGGAAAGCAGTCCATGTGTTTATAATTGTTCTCACGCTCCTAAAATTCACATGGGTACAATAATCAATTATATCACAGGATTTATGACAAGTGCCCCTAAGAACAAAATAAATGTTAAGACTAGAATCATATGAATCTATGATAAAATAAGCAATAATTTAAACATGTTATATGAATTGAAAAACTTAGCAAGGTGTACTTGCATGTCGTCCATGTCTCGCTGACTTTGCAATATCAAAACCTATCAAAGTTCACACATAATTAAGGAATTATTTTAGTCTTCTAAGTATACATCGAAAACATGTGTTTCATAAACAACATGTCTACATGCTACTAGGATTTCTAGACCTAGTTTCATAGTTTTGACTTCCAAAATTCAAGGTTAAGTCCCAAATAAAGGAAAAACTTATAAATCACCTAATTTAATCTAATTATAATCTGGGAAAAAATCTAAATCTAAATTGACTATAGAAAGTCACAGTTCCAAATTCGGGACCTGTGACACACAAATCGAGGCGTACCGTTAACTAAATAGTCAAACGTCATAAACTCAATGATTAAAGTTTGCAATCTAGTATATTTTAGCGCTATGAGTGTATTGGAATCAACAGTGTCACAAAATCATGATTTGGTCAAAAGTTATCGCCACTATGGCTAACCGTAACTAAATCGATGAATCACTGGTCAAATAAGAGTTCAACTAATTAAATTAAATACTAAACTAATTTATTAATTTTTAGAAAAATTACAGATTGTAGATCTATGTTTCAGCTTTCAAAAATATCAAACGGATTGCAAAACGAAGTTCGAGATCTCCAAGTATCTCAAAATAGTATGACACGTCAATTTTTGGACAACTGACACTCAACTAATTTTCCAGAAATTCGTGTTCCTAATTACAGAAAATAAATTATATATTTGGTAAGCTAACCTCGATACGGTTCTAACAAAAAACTGGAGGTTAAACGGAGTCCGAAGTTGGTCGCAACGGCTTCGCAAAGTCACTATAGCTTCTGAAAAACGAGGATGATTTTGTGACGAATTTTGGATTATTTTGGACGAAAAAGATAAGAGATTTGGGAAGTAAAATACAAGATATAGTTTTATTCGTAAGTTCAATAGGTATATATAATATGTAGGGATTACTTAATTAGGATATGATTAGAAATTAATTTATATGGATATGATTAGAATTACCTAATTTGGATAGGATTATGACTAGTTCAAATAAGATATGTTTAAATAATTATAGATATAATTCCAATAGGATTAGGCTAATCCAAAGATTTCTAGATTTATTTAAATGAAGCTATGATTCAATTTAAATGCAGTTATAAGATAAGGATCAAGAATCCTAACGGATAAATCATCCCATTAATTCAAATCAAATAGAAATTTAAAACTAAATCAATATAATCCTAATCCAATAATTGATCACAACAATAATTTAAAATAATATTTATTTTATCAAATAATTTAAACTCATATTTGTATAAATCCAAATCTATTTGAAAAAATAATTAGCGAACCTTTTGTTATTCAAAAATACATATATTTCTTTTTATAGAAATTCAAAAAAAATTTCTAACACAAAATATTTAAAATAAGTAAAATATTGAAAAAATCAAAAACATGGGTTACAAATCTACCCACCTTTAAAAAAATTCGTCCTTGAAATTTAAAATAACGTACGATCTATGGAAACAAAATACAATATGGAAGAAAAAGTCAAGTACGAAGATCGTACCGCGATTTTCGAGCTGCGGGAAGAACAGTTGTGTATGTCATCCTCGCTCTCCCAAGTTTTTTTGAGGGATGCTACAATGGCTCACGAACAAAGGGAATATGTCGATTCACTCTTCATATGGCATACAAGGGTTATAACTGAGGGTAACGAACTATAAGGCACGTCATGCATAAAACTTCTAATGATTTTGATTCTAAACTTTTCGTTCTAAACAACTCTATCTATGCCATGGTTTATATGGTTACTAAGAACGCTGAATGTACTACTTACGTGATGCCAACGTTAACTAAAAATTCTAAATATTTCTAGGAAATGGCAAGTCAACTATATTAAACATGATGACTAAGATAGGAAAGGTGTGGCTATAATATCAAATCATGTCTCAACCAATAATGCCGTAACTAGGATAACACCAGTTATATCGCTACTCTTAGGATGGTATTTTTCACAGCAATGATAAATGCTCTATGTCGATGCTGTTGTGCTATAGGATGTCTAATCATCCTGCTCTGAGTCATTCTAGCTGTTACTAGGACTGGGTTGATCAAACTATATCAATCATGGTTATGGTCAAGCAAGACAGAAAAATAATCAAAATATTTTTAAGAACGATTCGAAGCCAATCTGGATGCATAGGATGTAGTCTAGTAAATATCGATAATCATATATCTCCATGCTAGTTATTTAAGTTCTGCCTAGCCAGTGCACCCATGGCTGCAAAACTCATGATTATGTAATATATTATCTGAGATCATGCATCGCCAGTATGCCTCTGGCTGCAAAAATCTTGATTCTATAATACATTATTTGAAGTTCTACCAAGCCAGTATACCTCTGGTTGCAAGACTAATAATCCCGTAATACATCGGATAGTTGAAGGGCATATCTACTTTACTGTAACACCCAGTTTCTAAAATGAGGGTAATTTTAGAATTTTTATATTTTAATTTATTTAATTATGATATTTAAATGATAATATAATTTTTGGTAATTTTTTAATTATTTTAAAAACTATTTAAATCATGACTTATGATTTTGGTGTTTGACTAGTGTAACTTTAGAGCCTAGTCATGTGATTAGGATGTTTGACTAGTACATTCTAGCCTAGAGGGTATTTTGGCCATTTTAGGATTTATTATGATTTATGGGAATTTATGTGAATTTTATATTAATTAAATATGGGTATGTGTTAAGTTAGTCATGACTAGTTGAGACTTGTAGACTAACCTAGAACTAACCCTAGTTGGTGACCCTAGTCTAGCTCTAGTCAACCTACTATTAGTCATTAGAGATTGGTCATAAGGTAGGAAGGATTACCTAAGTAAAACTAGTTCATGACTTATGGCATAAGTCAATGACTTATGATTTATCAATTTTGAGACTTGTGATTAAACCATAGGCCCATGACTTAGGCCCAAAACCAAATTAAACCCACCCATGGCAGCCAACCTAGGGATTCCTACCCCTATTTAATGCCTTCTTCATTTAGGGTTAGCCTCTATTGAAAATAGATCTCAAGTTTTGGAAGAGGTAAATCTCCAACCTTAGAAATTCCTAATTAATTCATTTTAGCTCCTTTTTAGTCCTAGTCTTTTGCAATAGGATCTAATTTATGTTTATATACTGATTTTGGAGGAGCACATCAGTTTGCATACAATTTGGAGATTTAGAGTTGCCATTTGGAATCCCCTCTTTGAAGCTTTTCTTGAGTTTTGATACTCAATAGGTAAATCATCTAAACTCATAGTTTCTCCTGATTTCTTTGCATATAAGTTTAGGTTTTAGGGTTTCCTAGCTGTCCCCGAAATTTGGGAACAGTTCGTGTCCATTTCGTGTCCATATCGGACACGTATCATAGTGATACACTAGATGTTTGTAGAAATGCCACATAGGAATTTATTTTCATATTTTTGAAATATAATTACATGGATTTGTAGATCTTGAAGTGTACATTAACTTTTGTGAAGGTGTCCTAGTATTTTGTGTCCTTTTGTGTCCTGTTTTTGCACGTGGACACGCTGCACGAGCCACACACCTGTGTCCTGCCTATCGGGAGGACACGTCGTGTCCTAATTTTTGGCGTGAGCCTAGGGGCAACGACTGTCACCGTGCTCCCAAAATTTGGGAGCACCTCGTGGAGTGTGCGTGGCGCAATCGTCCCCGCACTGGCCGTGCGCTGTCGCGCGCGAGCTACTGTACGCGTGCACAGGCACGACTGACACGCATGTCGTGTCGTGTCTGTGGGACACGTGGACCCAGTGCAGTGTGTTTCAGACCTAGGGCTAACCTAGGTGAACCTCTGGACACGAGCACGTGTCGTGTCGTGTCGTGTGTCGCGTGTTACACGCGCGTGCACGCGTGCACGACGATTGTGGTGCACTGTATGGGTCTGTGTTTGTGCAGTTGATTGGGACACGTTTTGTGTCCAATTTTTGGACACGAGGACACTCTCATATACCCTCACATGTATGTTCTTAATTACCAACCTTTTATTTGTATTTTTGATGAATATTTTGGGTTCGAACGATCGAATTCCCTAATGGGACTGATACGCACTGATACGTGGGGAAATTGAGTTTCTGAGTTTAATTTTATGTTTTTAATCGATGTAAATTGCCCTTTTTAATTCATGAACATGTGTAATTACATCACTATAATATTGTCCACTGATTTGTGTAAATTTTTAAGGTTCGAATTGGATTTTTGATATTGGAATGGGTTTTTGAAAATGTGAGGACTGTAGTTGAGTTCAACTCTTAATTCCCTGTTTCAAATCAGTTTGATGATTAAATGGAACCTTACATGCATTTTAATGTCAGAGATTGGTTCAATTACATTTGTACTAGAATGTACAATGTTGAATTATGCTTTTGTGTTTAAAAGATCGATTTCAGTGGGTTGGGACTGAACTGAATACTCAGTTCAAGAGAACAGTCCCTTCTCCTAAAATCTGAGTTCTATGATTTAAATTTTGTTATGTTAACCATATACCCTGTGCTAGTCATTACTAGGTTGAATTCATGTTAGGTTTTGGGTTTCAATTTGGATAATGAATGTGTTGTTAAGTTTGAACTGAACTAACCTAAGACTGTTTTGATAAAAACCTGAGAACCTTAGTCTCCATCTGAAAACTGAGATTGGTATCACTGATATCTGAGTTTGGGTTCTTTTGAACTCAAATCTGAGAATGTTTTGAGGGGGGGGTTCTTCTGGGTAATCTGATTTAAAAAGGAGCCTATGCACACTATTTTGTATGGTTTTCTCACTGTTTTCTTTAACTGAGTCTTAGATGTTTTGTGTTTCTATTGAGTTGAGTTTGGGGCGTGGGTAATCTGAGTTGTCTACACTATTTTTTCATTGATTTTACACTGTTTTCTCACTGATTTCCCTCTAACACCTATCACTGATTGCTCACTGTTCTCACACTAATATTTCACTATTTTTTTCACTCTATATCTCACACTCTTCACACAGGCACCCCTCTCTCACAAACACATTACAATTTCCAGTTTTCCCTCACTCCCTCATTGCCTCTATACTGTCACAACTGAAAACCAAGACACACCTACCTGTCAAATACACACACATATAATTCCTATCACTGTTCACTCAACACACACACAGCCACACATGGCCTTCACACCCTCATGATTCATACACATGCCTAAACACATATACCCAAACACAATGTACCTTGATTTTCTTTTCCCCCTCTCTATATACTTATGCATGTATATTAATGTGTGTATACTTATACATGTAATGTATATATATATATATATATATATATATATATATATATATATATATATATATATATATATATATATATATATATATAGGGTAATGTATATCTATATGTATACATGTATTAAACCTATATCTATATGTAAATACATATTGTGATGTGCCTATACCTGTATATAGGTATATGGGTAACCTAATGCTAGTGTATTCTATGATTGTGTTAGATAACATATCACATGAGTAGTATTTTTAGATGTAGATAATGTCATGTAATATGGATTATCCTATAGGCATGATATAGCCTATGGCCTGTGTATGTCTGTTTGACTAGAGAGTCTAGATTAGACTTGCTTATCCTTGTTTAGACTAGTTTGGGCTAGTTAGACCTAGTTTGACTAAATTAGACTAGAATTGGCCTAGATTGAGTTGACCAAGAGTTGACTTTGGCCTAGATTGACTTAGAATCATGTAGAATGCATAGTAGGACTTCATTATACCATTTTGGACTTGTTGTGATTTGTGCTGTTCTTTAGGAGACAGACACCACTCCTCGGACAGTATATTCTCTTCAGACACTCAGGATATCAGGCGAGTACATTCTCTGACCATTTCATACTTGTATGGATTTACATTCTTGCTCTAGATTACTGTACTTGATGCTGACACGATCATTATCACGGATTGGTACTATATGGATCTTCTTCTGAGATGTTATCCCCTTGTATTCACTAAGTACATATTGTGATGTGCGTTTCACTTACATGTTGTATTTATTGAATACCCTTATCATTGTACACTCATTGTGCATATTGTACTCTCAGTATCACATTGAGCCATTGTACAAGCCATTGTACAAGTTATTGTACAAGCCATTGTACAAGCTATTGTATAAGGTAACGTAACTGAATTGGATCCTTGTGTATTGATTGGGGAGGGGGAGTAGAAATGGTTATGTGATCAATCGTATTGTATAAGAAATTGTATATGTCCATTGTACACCCACGTACAAAGGAGTCCCATTTTATTGTATAACCTAACCCGTTTACATAACCATATTGTGCTCTAAAATCACATGTTCCTTACAGTTCTTACTTATCATATTTAGCTATTTTCTGTTATCAAATCTCTATTGTTTTTCATATATCTTCTTCTTTCAGCGTTTCATGTACTTTACTCTATTGCATGCTTTATATTTCCTAACTCGTTATGAACTGCGTGAGATGTTTTGTGCTCGCTCCCGTCTTGACAAGACCTGTTGAAAATATTATAGAGGATGAGGAGGAGGCCTGCATAGACACCTACTATGGGGCAGTTGTAGATGCCATGTGTGACCCAGATTTCCAGCCTGATCCACTAGCTTAGAGACTGAGGCTCCCTAGTCTAGGTTTTCTATTTCTGTCATTTGAGATCTAGATTGTATATATTTTTTTTTATTTCAGTATTAGAGTCTTGTATTGAGCTGGATGTTCTGATTTGTTATGTCAGTAGACACTTAGACTCTCTGGTTGTATTTATGTGATTTTTTTCCTTCATTCCAGTATTTATCTATCTTTCTTCCTATCTTTCATTCTGCTTTAGATGTGATTGAGACTGTATATTGCTTTGTCACCTCCATTCGGAGTGTATATACTGTACAGGTACCTTTATATTGTTAGATGATTGACCTAGGACAGCGTTCTACCACCGACACTGCGGCGTAGGCTGGGCGTTGTTACGTTCTCGTACCCTCACAGTGGGTGCAGGTCGTGACATTTACCAAATAATATAGATTCTCGAACCAACCCTTGACTAAATCTGTCATGTCCTGACCCGGAATCACCCGAATCATCGTCCTCGCAGGGGGCGTGATGCCGCACGAGCCTGGAGTTGCGCACGTGCAAGGCAAGATGACAAGTTCTCAAATGGTTATCTTTGAGTTGATATCAACAATGAAAGGAAAATAGAGTATAAGAAACAATTCTCTTTACTGATATTCGAACTGAGATTACAAAGGCTTTCAATAGCCCAACTAAATTTGCCAGGTTGGCTACGACACTCAAATTCTCTCTTGCCCACAAAGGATTTCACCATTTCATACATCATGCCTTCTATATCTCGGCCGCATCCATCATGTTGCAAGTCCGAGCGACAATGCGATCGCACGCTTCAAACACTACGGCATTCCATGCCTCTGCACGATCAAGCGAAGCTTGGCCGCGAGTAATCCATTCCCAGCACCCTGTATAAAAGCTGGTAGGGGATCAGTACGTTCGTCCTCGCATGTACTGACGAAAAGACCAACTTTCGAAACCGATATTTTAGTATTTATGTTCAATCATGCAATATTCTCCTTAGGGTCAATTTTATGGCATATTCGAAAGCGTAAAGCATGTTGTCATGGCAAGCATGTTACTCAAATTGAATAGGCAAGTAGGCAAGCAATCTCGTGTTTGTTTCGTAGAGTGACTTCTTACCAAGTCGACGCACTCGCCCTTGCACTGACGCAAGGTGAATACGCCCCATTCCTTCCCTATCATGTTATGAGTGCTCTCTAAGTAGGATCTATGTGTGCAGGACATATACGTGCCAGTACTTTTAACCCATCGTTCCTTAACTATATGATGGTCGTTGGCGTATTCGCGCTAAAATGGACTAGAGGTGTTTCTCTTCTCTTTTTCTTACTTTCTTCTCTTTTTCTTTTCTTTCTTTCCTTTCTTGAATTTATGTATCCCGGCGTTTCACGGGTTGGGTTGCTACCCACCAACCGAAACTTACTGCGTGCCTACCATCATTTACGGCTTTTCACATCTATAACCGGATGCTAATCAACTTTATAGATGTGCACCCATCAAAGATTATATCCTTCCTGGGCCGAACGGTTTCGGTGCCCCGGTGCACCCATTCGGAGGGAACATTTCCTGCACGGAAGATTATCACAATTATCTTAAGTCCATTCGACCATACAATGCCCTATTATTCAAACAACCAAACATAGTCTTGAGCCGAGGCTCAGACTTTATCAAACAACCATAGTCTTGAGTCCGAGACTCAGACTTTATCATCTCATATTTCTTCCATTAATTTTCTATGTTCTTACATTTTATATTTTATTTCAATGTTCAATGGCATCATGCCTCAACTCAATGTTCGTCAACCGAACGACCCGAAGGCCTCAAAGGCCCCGAACACCTTTCGAGGCATCATGTCATATCTGACAGTTTTTCCACATTCATGCTACAACTGTATTCTTTCGCAACGAAGCCATCTTTTATGATCTTGTGCACGTAGGCACGTTTCGACACATTATCATCTTTCCTTCGCATCGTACACTTGCTACACGTATCGAAGTCGTATTTTTATGTTCTACGCCTTAGTGTTCAATGTCTGTGGCTTGCACGCTAGGACGCTCGCCTATTGTCTTTCAATGTGCTAGCAAGGCACGGAATGGTTCGTGCACTAAGGCACTCGCCAAATACAGTTATCCCCTGTTCTTGTGACTTGCGCACCGAGGTGCTCGCCTTTGCAATATCCAATATTCCATAGCAACTTGTACATTTGATGCACGTTTTATTTCAATTGTGTAACGAGTGTTCGACACACACTATAATTTATCTTCCGACGGACGACCCCCGTGGCGTCGATAGGTTAACTTAGCATATAATGATATATTCTGACTTAGGCATAAAGGAGTTAAAAGAAGAGTCAATCCTCCCACCTTGAGTTAATACACCTTGTCATTTCGCCGAGCCGATGCAGCTCGATTTCATAACGTCATTGCACGGCCAACTCTCCTGAATTAGCCATTCGAGCATTTCATGCTTCATTGAATTATACGTCCGATTTGGCTTACTGTGCCCAAGTTCCAGTCCGTCGCAAGGCGACGATTTGGTTTTACGGCCCCCTTACTGAATAAGGCAAAATGTCGACCTCTAATATTTCAACGTAAACATATAGCCTTCACATGAAACCAACTAAAATTAATACTTGCATCGATTCAGACTTGCGCCTTGGTTGATTCGATTTCTTAGAATCTTCGAGCCGTCTCAACGCACTTATCCTTCGGGGCAATGCGGCGCTTCGCATCGATTCAACTCGATGCTTTCTTTGGCACAACTTAACTCTTCGCATCGACTTAGTTTGATGTATTGCTCGGGACAACGTAACTCTCGTAATGATTCGTAAATCGATACATTTTATTCGGTCAACGCGACTTGCTGAATCAATGTCTCAGCGTAATGCACCATGCGGAGCGGGTAATACAGAATATACCACTCAAAACAAGGTTCGTCCTCAAACCAAAACCAACACTCCAATTAAGTGTTTTATAGATCGTTTCACGATCTCGTCCCACCAATGTTGTTCAGTTTCACACTATCTTGCAAGCTTTTCATTAACATTTCAAAGTCCTCCATATAGCTCGATTTGAATTTGTATACAACTCGATTTGGATCTGTACCTATATTCAAGGCGTCTCGAAGATATATATATTTCGACCAAGTCCAGTGGTAGCGAATTGGAACAAAGCTAACATGTAATTTCAATCCTATGCTTGCCATCTCGTACTCTCGATCGGACTTATCTTTAGCAACTGTTCTCGAAATTTTATCGCATACGTATATTCAATACATACGTGATTCATTCAATAAAGCCACTGCACGTGACACAATTTAAAATCGCATTTCTCATTTTGTATGTTTTATCGGGACTATCAATTCTATGCATCGCCTCAAATCGTCGTGCATTCGATCGCAACGATCCTTCGCAACGCCTCGCGTTCGAATTTTTCACCCAACTATTTCCGAAGTCTGGCTATGCAACTTATCTCGATATGGTTTCCTTTGTTGACTTGTAAATGTATCAACATTCAAGGCTACGCCCGCTAGGTTACTTACCTAGACGCCGTGCTTAACATCTCCCGATGCAACTTTAAATTGACATTGCACAAAGGCCACAATCTATTCGACACAACAGTTCACATCGAGGCGACGGTGTTCAAGGCAACAATCGCTTTGACTCAAAGTCTCTACGATGCATCTTACGTTCGATTCCTAATGACTAGGAATTCACTAGCCAAATTCCCAAATTATCCGTCTCGTAACATCGAATATAAGTTCGATTCACACAAGCTCAATTGTAAGCTGAATCCAAATCTAATGACATAACTAGTAAGTCATTCTTTTATCGTTCTCTCGCGTGCATAACACGATTCTCACAATCGTCCATCCGAATCACCAAGTTCGTTGGTGAATTTCTAGTTCAATCGTCGACCAACATAACCATTCAAGCATTCATCCGACGAATACTTAAAATCTAACAATCACATTCTCAATCGAAAGTTGTTCCAACAATTCTCGATCACCTAGACTTATCGTCAACATGCACCACATTGTATTTGTTATCGATATAATTTCAAATACGATATCGCATGGGTCATCTTACGGCCTGTAACATTCAATTTGACTTGGCGGTCAAGTCTTCTAGGGTCAGCTGACCCAAAGCTACGTTCGATAATTATGGATCATCACTGAAGGAAAGTACTACGAACCATGCTATATCTTATTTCGGAGCCAAATCACGTTCCGACGATTTTTATGCGACTACCCAATTTTGGACAAAACTATTTCTATCGGTGCAACTGATGCGCAACTATCCTCCAAGTAAAGTCATGCACTATCGTCGATGATTCTGTTATTCACGACGCATCTACTCGCATTGAGTTCGAGTCTATCTTATTTGCGGTCGACACACGAGATGCTATACGCATCGAACAATCGTCGATGACTTATAGTCTCGTCTTGATCAATCACAAATTTTATGATCAACCAGTTCATTCATTCTCGTATTATTATTTACAATAATTTTGATAGCGCGAGGCACACTCCATTTTGTATTCTCACATCGTGCTTACGTTTTCTTACGTATCGATCTCGATACGTCGTATCAATTTTGATAGCGTAAGGGTCAACTTTTGATTCTGTTTTAACATCGACAACTTGCATTACATACGTCTAAGTTCTCCACATCATTTTCGTACGTCTCGAATCGTTTCTCGATTCGTTGCATTCCGTAATGCTTTGATCGCGTAACCGAGTTACCGATTATCCAACATCGAACCCTCGAGTTATGCAATCATGCCCTTTAAGTTTTTGCGTGTTTCAGTCGTACTCAAATGAGTTTTGTCGTAACGTAACCAACTATCTCTTAGGCACTATTTTACCCGCATCAACCAACTCTCCACCGAAGTCGCACATCGTACGATCCGATTATAATTTGCCTCGCCCAACATTTCTATCAAAATCGTAAGTCATGCGATTCGATTTGCCTTGCCCAATATTTCTATCGAGATCACAAGTCATGCGACTCATTTGTAAGTTTGAGTTTTTCTTTTCCGTCGACCCGATTAATGCTTCAAGACATAATCATTTTGCTAGTCTCGGTCGTCCGACCGACTTATAATTTTTGTCCGACGTATCATTAATTGAAACAAGTCTCACCTTATCGTCCCAACTGATTTTTAAAGAACACTTGCATCAATATACCGTCATACAAATTTCCAATCGAGTCTCGGTACTCTCCCGTCCGTTGCGGACAAACCTTCCGTAATTCTCACAACGCATCGATGCAATTCATCGCACAGGTGGTATAGCATATACCACTCGGAATCGAGTCATTCATCGCATATGTGGTATGGCATATACCACTCGAAAATCAAGTCATTTTTCTCGCATTATACTCACTATGAACCAACAATCTCTTCCGACTCACGATTTCCGCAGTGATCGTGCTTGATCACAACCGTTACTTTAATTAAATTAAATCCGACACAACTCGGCTAATATTTTCATTTGCCAACACAAGTTTGGTGTGCAACCGAACGATTCATTCTATCGATTTATGATTTCAGTTCCTTCTGTTGCACATTGTGTAACGATTTATTTCCAATCTCCTTTGTACTCCGTGCAACGATTATTTTGATATGCGTTGCACCACGTGCAACAATTTACTTCCTACACGCGTTGCACATCGTGCAACGACTTATTTCTGACATTTATTGTACCTCGTGCAACGATTTTATTTTCGACATCTGTTGCACCTCATGCAACAATTTATTCTCGACTTTCAAAGTCAATGCTCAAATCCGTTCAACACATTCGATATTGACTTATCACTTTCATTGCAACGCATTATTTAAGTTTTCGCATTGGTGCAACCAATATTCACAACCCATTGCACTTCGTGCATCATTTTGTTTTTCATTCAACAATTACATTACAACAACAACATCTCAAATCGTATTTCACAATTTGTTGCACTTGCAACGACTAACATTTCACGGCTCATTGCATTTAATGCAACGAAACGTTTCACGACTTTCTTCGCAACATCAAGTAAATTCAAAGTACTTGCGATAATGTTACCCAACTATGTATTAGACTTATTGTATGGAACATCCAGTACACATCGAGTAGAGTCAAAAGTTATTTCAAGTGGTGGTGGAAAACTCTTTGGAATTGAAACAAAGCAAACGTCCTGAGGAAATTGAGCCTAAAGATCAGATACCAATCTGTCACGCCCCGATCCGGAATCACCCGAATCATCGTCCTCGCAGGGGACGTGATACCGCACGAGCCTGGAGTTGTACTCGTGTAAGGAAAGATGACAAGTTCTTAAATGATTATCTTTGAGTTGATATCAATAACGAAAGGAAAACAGAATATACGAAACAATTCTCTTTATTGATATTAGAACTGAGATTACAAAGGCTTTCAATAGCCCAACTAAATTTGCCAAGTTGGCTTCAACACTCAAGTTCTCTCTTGCCCATAAAAGATTTCACCGTTCCATACATCATACCTTCTATATCTCGGCCGCATCCATCCTGTTGCAAGTCCGAGCGTCAATGCAATCGCACGCTTAAAACGCTACGGC
Source organism: Iris pallida (assembly GCA_029216955.1). Taxonomy (NCBI): domain Eukaryota; kingdom Viridiplantae; phylum Streptophyta; class Magnoliopsida; order Asparagales; family Iridaceae; genus Iris; species Iris pallida. The sequence continues at coordinate 8,385,379 of JANAVB010030420.1, read as the reverse complement.
ATTCCATGCCTCTGCGCGATCAAGCACAGCTTTGCTGCGAGTAATCCATTCCCTGCACCTTGCATGAAATCTGGTAGGGGATCAGTACGTTCGTCCTCACATGTACTGACGGAAAGACCAACTTTCTAAACCGACATTTTAGTATTTACGTTCAATCATGCAACTTAGCTTATGATCTTGCTATATTCTCCTTAGGGTCGATTTCATGGCATATTCGAAAGCATAAAGCATGTTATCATGACAAGAATGTTACTCAAATTGAATAGGCAAGTAGGCAAGCAATCTCGTGTTTATTTCGTGGTGCGACTTCTTACCAAGTCGACGCACTCGCCCTTGCACTGACGCAAGGTGAATACGCCCTATTCCTTCCCTGTCATGTTATGAGTGCTCTCTAAGTAGAATCCATGTGTACAGGACACATACGTGCTTGTACTTTCAACCCATCATTCCTTAACTATATGATGGTCGTTGGCGTATTCGCACCAAAATGGACTAAAGGTGTTTCTCTTTTCTTTCTTTTCTCTCTTTCGTTTTATTCTTTCCTTTCTTGAATTTGGATAGCCCGACGTTTCACGGGTTGGGTTGCTATCCCAACAACCGAAACTTACCGCGTGCCTACCATCATTTGCGGCTTTTCACATCTATAACCGGGTGCTAATCGACTTATAGATGTGCGCCCATCAAAGATTATATCCCACCTAGGCCGAACGGTCCCGGTACCCCAATGCACCCGTTCGGAGGGAACATTCCCTGCACGAAAGATTATCACAATTATCTCAAGTCTATTCGACTATGCAACGCCTTTTATTTAATCAACCAAACATAGTCTTGAGCCGAAGCTCAGACTTTATCAAACCACCAAATATAGTCTTGAGTCCGAGACACTACTAAAATACCCAACTTTACCGACGGAAGTTTAGCGACGGAAGGATTCCGTCGCTAATAGCGACCAGTTTCCGACTTCTTAGCGACGGATTAGCGACAGACAACATAACATAATTTTTTTTAATTTTAAATGTAACAATTTGTCGGTTTTCCGTCGCTCAGTCGACGAACGTTAGCGACGGATTCAGTTGTCGTCGCTTATTCGTCGCCAATGTTGGCGGCAAAATCTTTAAAGCATTGGCGGGAACTTTAGCGACTAACTAGCGACGGATATATCCGTCGGAACACTGCTTTTATTTGGCGACGGTTTAGCGACTAATTTATTCCGTCGCTATTCCGTCGCTAGGCTCTGTGCCCTAACTTAAACTGAACCGACGGGGGGGAATTTTTCATTCCCCCCAAAACACTCTCTCTCTCGCGGCTCTCTCTCTCTCTCTCTCGCGGCTCTCTCTCTCCGACACTCTCGCGGCTCTCTCTCTCTCTCTCTCTCTCGCAGGTATCTCTCTCTCTCTCTCTCTCTCTCTCTCTCTCTCTCTCTCTCTCACTAATTTTTGGTTTTGGGGGGGTCGGCTTCGTGGGGGGTGGAGAGGGCGGGGGGGGGGGGTGGTGAATGGGGGGGAGGGTCAGGGGGGGTGAGGGTGGCTGGGGGGGTTCGGGTTCGGGTTAGGGTTAGGGGTGGTGGGGGGCTGGGGGGTGATGTGGGGCTGGGGGGGTTCGGGTTCGGGTTAGGGGTGGTGGGGGGGAGGGTCAGGGGGGGTGAGGGTGGCTGGGGGGTGAGGGTTAGGGTTAGGGGGGGTGGGGGGAGGGGCAGGGGGGTGAGGGTTAGGGTTTCTTTCCTTTGTTCAGATATTTATGATCCCGCCCGCCATAGTGTTGAAAATCAACTGCTGAGAACAACCGCATGATATTGAGTCTATTTTTGTTCATCTACTAGAACTAGAATATTTGTTCGTCCTCAAACAAAAAATTGACACGTATTAAATCTATTCAAAATAAACCACTTTGAAAGTGATTTTGTAAGAACATCTCCAACCCTATTGTCTTGTTTTGTGTTGTGTATTCTATATGGCATGAGACACTACTAATAAATTTTATTATCATGTTCAATATTTCTATGCAATTATAGATAAACAACTTTTGAAGATTAAGGATCGATTCAATAAGACCAATTCACCGTTGTCGACATGCAAGTCAGAGAGATCTAACGAGTGAGAGACGTGATCATGGAGGCTTTTTTGTGTTCTTGTGTGTTAGATGTTTGTTTCCTTTTCCTCATTATATATGTTTGAAGTATTAATTAGAAAGAAATCATGTGCATTAATTGCACTTATCTTTTAAGAGAGCCCTCAACATGAACAATGTCAACAACAACTAACACATCAACCCTCTTAGGCCCGCTAATTATTTAATTTTTTATCGATTTGCTTACCAAAACTTTGTTTTAGGAAAATAAAATAAAATTGTACATACGTTAATTGTCCAACGCTCTAATCCATAAAATATGAATAGTCGTAACTGTATTATATAATTTTTGCTTCAACTGGAAAGTTATCTTCTGACCGCAATAAGTAAGCAAAAGAAAGTTATCTTCTGACCGCAATAATTGTACTTACTATTTTGAACACTCACAAACATGTGACACCACACACATTGTTGGAATTACTCACACTCACTCCTTGACACATTGGCTTGACACTTGCACTTGCACATCACTTGACCACATATCACACACATTTTCCTCTACACACACAACACCCATAGGTACACACACATGTCCACTGTTCCCAGATTTTCTCCTTATCCTGTTCTCAGTTTTCAGCCCTTAACCTTTGTGTGTGAGTGAATGCTCTTGGTGAGTTAGTATATTAGATTGGATGTTGAGGATGTATATTTGTATATATATATATATATATATATATATATATATATATATATATATATATATATATATATATATATATATATTGAGGATTTCACATATGTATATAGGTATATGTGGTATGCCATAGACAGTTGACCAGGTTTGACTTAGAGTTGACTTTGACCTAGATTGGCCTAGAAATCATTTAGACTGAGATTCGAATGAGGAATGGTATGTGAAATGTGGACTGAGAATTAACTTCATTTCCTTAATACTTGATATTGATTCATCCCTTTTAGACTGATTTGAAGATTGAGCCCACATGAACACATGCCCACTGTAAGTTGGTTCCTGAAATCTGAGTTTCCTATTTAATGTTTACTGTTTGTTAAATCCTGAGAAATTCTTAATCACTGTCTTGGGTCGAACTGAGAATGTAATTTAAGATACAGATTCTTATGTTTAGTTTGTCTTACGATACAGATTTTCACATCCAAATTGAGGATGAGTCGTTATTTTGTTGATCGTACATGGATGTACAAACGGCAACACGAGAGTAGAATTGGTGTGAGTGACGATTTTCAGGCAGGCGTGGAAGTATTTCTTAATTATGCAATGAGCAAAGCTCAGTACATGGACGGTAACAAAATTAAGTGTCCATGTGTTAAATGTCACAATAGACGTTACGAAGAAGTGGTGACTGTGAGAGATCATTTGACCCGTAAGGGTTTCGTACGTAATTACGGCCTGTGGTCATCGCAAGGTGAACTATATTCGGAAAGACAGGCTGCGGAAGCTGCTACTTATGCTTTTGATGATAATGCTGCAACGGATGTCATCGAAGACCACGGATGCTCTGTTGATTATGGAGATCTGCAGAACCTTGCACGAGATATGGTGTATGATGCGGCAGGGCCTAATTTTGATCCGGAGGATCCTAATCCCGAGGCGAAGGAGTTCTATGACATGTTTCAGGACGCAGATACTTCTCTATATCCTGGTTGTGAGACTCATTCCGCACTGTCAGTGACGATGCGGTTGTTGAACATAAAGTCTGATTTTAACTTGCCACAAGCTTGCTATAATCGGATCACAGAAGTAATCAAGGAGGTGTTACCGAAGGAATCAAAAGAGCTACCAAAAAACTTCTACAAGTCAAAAATGATGGTCCGACAACTGGGACTGGGGTACGAGAAGATAGATTGCTGTCGCAACGGATGCATATTGTATTACAAAGAGAATTACGTATTAGAAAGTTGCAGCTTCTGTAATGCGGATCGTTACAAGCCAGTACAGGGAAAAGGAAAGTCGACTAGAAAACGACGTCCTTACAAGTATATGCATTACTTGTCGATCACGAAGCGCTTGCAGAGGATGTATATGTCTCTAAATACAGCAGAACACATGACGTGGCACAGCGAAGATCGCATAAAGGACGAAGGAGAATTGTCACATCCTTCGGATGGAGAGGCGTGGAAATATTTTGATTTGTGTCATCCAAATTTTGCTGCAGAGCCTAGAAATGTACGCCTGGCGCTATGTGCTGATGGCTTCGCCCCTTTCGGACAGTCGGGATCTCAGTACTCATGCTGGCCGGTCATTCTTACCCCTTACAATCTGCCACCATGGATGTGTATGAAGACTCCTTATATGTTTCTGACAGCTATCATACCCGGTCCTAAAAATCCGACGAAGAACATCGATATATATTTACAGCCGTTGGTGGATGAGCTGAAACAGCTGTGGGAGATCGGCGTCACGACTTATGATATTTCCAGGAAACAGAACTTTCAGATGAGAGCTTCACTCATGTGGACAATCAATGATTTTCCAGCATACGGTATGCTGTCGGGATGGAGTACGCACGGCAACATGTCTTGTCCGATATGCATGGAAAATAGTAAGGCGTTCCGCCTTAGGCATGGAGGAAAAACTTCTTTCTTTGACTGTCACCGTCAATTTCTGCCCGCGACCCATCCTTGGAGAAAGAATAAGGACGCGTTCAGATATGGAAAACAAGAATTTTCTCAACCTCCTGCCAGATTTTCGGGATACGATATTTGGGAAGCTGTAAAGGAATTGCCCACCGCAATGGAAGATCCATCGAACCATCGTGTCGAGGGGTTCGGACAAAGCCATAACTGGACCAAACGGAGTATCTTCTGGGACTTGCCTTATTGGAAAGATAATCTTATAAGGCATAATCTTGATGTCATGCATATCGAAAAGAACGTGTTCGATAATGTCTTCAATACCGTCATGGATATTAAAGGAAAGACGAAGGACAATCCAAAAGCAAGACAAGACATAGCCGAGATATGCAAGCGTCCTCATCTGAACTTGATACAAAGGGGTGCTGGTGGACAATTAAGTAAGCCTATAGCGCCATACACATTGAGCAAGGAAGATAGATTAATAATCTGCAAGTGGATATCTAATTTAAGATTTCCCGACGGCTATGTTTCGAATTTGTCTAGATGCGTTGATCTCAATGAACGCAAGCTAACGGGAATGAAGAGTCACGACTGCCACGTGTTTATGGAAAGATTACTGCCCATTGCTTTGAGAGAGTTGTTGCCTTCTGCTGTATGGGTTCCGTTGGCCGAGCTGTCTACATTCTTCAGGGATATCTGTTCAACTAAGCTGACGGTGCAACATATGGTACAACTTGAGGAGAAGATTGTCTTAACAATCTGCAAGTTAGAGAAAATATTTCCACCGGGCTTTTTCGACAGCATGGAGCATCTACCGATTCATCTAGCATACGAAGCCCGTGTCGGTGCATCTGTTCATTATCGATGGATGTACCCCTTTGAAAGGTAAATAAAAACCGATATAATTTAAGTGAAATTTAAGTGGATTTTACAATTCATTGTTAATTCTCAAGATAATTTGTCTCTTTAGGTACCTACACCATCTAAAGAAGAAAGTTGGCAACAAGGCTCATATAGAGGCTTCGATATGCGAATCATATCTTATCGAGGAGGTGTCAAATTTCTGCTCCATTTATTTCGATACTCATGTCGAGACAAATCGAAATAGACCTCAAAGGAATGAAGAAGACGTTGAGGATGGAGGTATATTCAATTTAAGGGGCAAGCCTATTGGGGCTAGTAAGAAACGGTGGTTGACCGACGATGAGTATGATACCGCTCACCGATATGTCTTGTTAAATTGTGACATACAAGAAGTGAGAGATTTGGAGAAGTAAGTGACTACGCCTCGTTATAATCTCTAATTTGGTGAATTAAGTGACTACACTTATTTTTATTCTCTCTAACAGTGTATTTAGAGGTGAAGTCAAAATGAGGACACCATATATTACAGATGAGGGACTTCAAAGAGAGGTTGATTGTACCTTTCCGTCCTGGTTTCGTAAATACGTAAGTAACTGAGATAATATGTTATGCGGCTACCATTAAAATATATGCAGCTAAAATATTTAAATTATCAATACATGTTTACAGGTTTTATTGCCTGAAACAACACTCATAAATGAGAGCATTCGTTATTTGGCATTGGGACCGAAGAAGCATGCAAAGACTTTGTCAGGCTATGTCGTTAATGGCTTCAAGTTTAAGTCAACTCAGCATGCTATAAATGCCGAATTTCTCAATGACGGCTTCGATACCAAGAATTCTGGTGTTTGCATAAGAGGCACCATCTATGACGACGAGCCGGACTTTGACTATTATGGAGTGCTTCGGGAGATTGTAGATTTACAATATAGTGGCCCATATGATATGCATATTGTGATGTTCAAATGTGAGTGGTTCGATACGAGACCAAATATCGGTTGGAGAATCGATAAACAATTTGGATTCGTCGATATAAATCATCGCAGGAGGTATAGAGGGTCCGACACGTTTGCGATAGCAAGTCAGGCTGTTCAAGTCTACTATACAAGCTACCCAAGGCGTCGTAGAGATCGATTTGACTGGTGGGCAGTATGCAAGATTAAATCTAGAAATACATTTAACGTTGGAGACCCAGCATACCAAGAGGACCAGATCGAGAAGCCCCAATACATGGGACAACAATCGGATACCATGGACGTGGAAGATGTCGATATACCTCATGTCGATATACCACGGACTAGCGACTGATTTTGCGTATCATGACCTTTCTGATACGCTTTTACCGACCTATTTACGACGGCTTCGCGACGAATATTTTAATATTATATGGCATGTAAACCGACGAAAATAAGTCGCTAATCCGTCGCTAATCCGTTGAAAGTCAGCCGTCGGTAATCCGTCGCTAGTCCGTCGGTTAATCATTTGTCCGACGGCTTAGCGACGGGAAGATTATAGCGACGACGCTTTTCCCGACGGCTATTTTCATCAAATATCCGTCGCTAAGCCGTCGGTAAGTCATGTTACCGACGGTCTAGCGACGGATCTGGCCGTCGCTAAAGCTGGTTATTTTGGTAGTGAGACTCAGACTTTATCATCTCGTATTTCTTCCATTAGCATTCTATGTTCTTACATTTCATACTTCATTTCAATGTTCATGGCATCATGTCTCAACTCAATGTTCGTCAACCGGAGGACCCGAAGGCCCCGAACACCTTTCGAGGCATAATGTCATATCTGACAGTTCTGCCACATTCATGCCACAACTGTATTCTTTCGCAATGAAGCCATCTTTTATGATCTTGTGCACGTAGGCACGTTTCGACACATTTATCATCTTTCCTTCATGTCAAACACTTGTTGCAAGCATCGAAGTCGAATTTCCATGTTCTATGCCTTAGTGTTCAATGTTCGTGGCTTGCACGCTAGGGTGCTCACCTATTGTCTTTCAATGTGCTAGCCTTTCTAACTCGTGTGCGAAGGCACGAAATGGTTCGTGCACTAAGGCACTCGCCGAATACAGTTATCCCATGTTCTTGCGGCTTGCGCACCGAGGCGCTCGCCTTTGCGATATCCAATGTTCCATAGCGACTCGTGCATTTGATGCATGTTTCATTTCAATTGTTCTAACTAGTGTTCGACACACACTATGATTTATCTTCCGATTGGACCACGCCCGTGGCGTCGATAGGTTAACTTAGCATACAATGATATATTCTGACTTAGGCATAAAGGAGTAAAAAGAAGAGCCAATCCTCCCACCTTGAGTTGATACGCCTTGTCGTTTCGCCGAGCTGATGCGGCTCGATTTCATAACTTCGTTGCACGGCCAACTCTCTTGACTTAGCCATTCGAGCACTTCGTGCTTCATTGAATTATACGTCCGATTTGGCTTATCGTGCCCAAGTCCCAGTCCGTTGTAAGACGACGATTTGGTTTCGCGGACCCCTTACTGAATAAGGAAAAATATCGACCTCTAATATTTCAGCATAAACGTATAGCCTGCACATGAAACCAACTAAAATTAATACTTGCATCGATTCGGACTTGCGCCTTGGTCGATTCGATTTCTTAGAATCTTCGAGCCGTCTCAACGCACTTATCCTTCGGGGCAAAACGATGCTTCGCATCGATTCAACTCGATGCTTTCTTTGGGACAACACAACTCTTTATATCGACTTAGTTCGATGCATTACTCGGGACAACGTAACTCTCGTATCGATTCGTAAATTGATACATTTCATTCGGTCAATGTGGCTCGCTGAGTCAATGTCTCAGCGTAATGCACCGTGCGGAGTGGGGCATTACAAAATCCATAGGATTTTTTCCATTAAAATCTTTAGCAAGAGAAATAAGAAGTAACCAATCAAGAAATCAATAGCAAAAAGTTCAATCAAGTCGTAGGAAGGAAAAAACACAAAAGCAATCATGTTGAGAAAGCATATAACATGAAAGCAATCATGCTGAAAAGTCTTAGAGAAGTCTATAATCCTAGTTGTGGATGTTTTCTCAAGTCATGTTCCTTAATCGGTTGCAGGCTCGCAATAGTACGACTATCTTAGGTATCACCACGACTTCGTACAATTCGCAAAGACTCGACCTGCACCTATGGCTTCTAGTGTCTGTGCCCTCGCTTTTCTGATGTAATAGCAAGGAGGAGATAGGTCCACTACGAAGATTCGTCTTACTAGCACGAACAAATAAAGATTACGATAGAACATAGTCAAACTGGATGCAAATCAAGCAGTCAAATGAGAGTTCAAAATGAAGTCAAGGAAGATATCAAGCATATGAATGAGATCCTAATTTTTAATCCTATATGCATGCTTGTTTAGTATAGTAACATAACCAAACAATATTTTCTAGACATGCATGGGCCACCACAAAAATATGTAACGCCCAGTCCCAAAATACGTAGGACTAGGAACGTATACATGCTAGTTGTATGTATACGCAGGCTACTCCAATATATGGAACCTACGAATACACACATAAGCTGTATTATATGAAATCTAGTTCATAACAATATTTAATGGTCACAGAAAATATCTATATCTCATCCACACAAAAAATGAAATAGTCACTCAAATATAATTAACTGAAAGGTAGAATAAATATCTATCGGGTGGAGACAAATCCACTACAGAGAGAATTTAAAGTACATAATAAAATAATTAAGATAAAGGATAACAACTAAATAAGTCCATGGTCAAAGGGAAGATCATATATTCCGCAAAGGAAAACTTTAGTTTGGATCTCACTCCTTGGAATTCTGTCGATCGTCTATAACTGAAGAGATCATCAGGTCCTCAGAGGGACTTAATAAGACGCATAATATACAACCAAGTATCTCAAAATATAACATTTAAATAGACAGTAATAAGCAAGAAAAAGTAAACTGGAGCATAACCTATACTGCAATCAATACACGAACAACTAACTACACATGAATAGTATAACGAAGGACTACAATCATCATAGCTCATAGGGAAACTACGGCTGAGAAAACTTATCCGACCTTCAAGGTCACAGGGCGATCAAATAATTCAAACTTAGAGGTCACAGGGCGATCAAATAACTCGACCTTAGAGGTCACAAGGTGATAAACAGATAACTCGACCTTAGAGGCCACAAGGTTCCAAACGCAGATAAACCGACCTTGGATGTCACAAGCTCACAAATAACGGAATAGAGAAAAGAAAATAGACCATATATTTATAATCTTTCTCGTGCTCCTATCACTCACGGGGTACAATAATCAATTATACACAAACCAAATACATAGTCTATGACAAGTGTTTCTAACCAAGAAAGAACAAAATAAGTGCTAAGACGAGAATCATATGGATCTATGATTAAATAAGCAATAATTTAAACATGTTATATAATTAAAAAAACTTGGCAAGGTGTACTTGCTTGTTGTCCAAGTCCCCGCTGACTTTGTAATATCAAAACCTATCAAAGTTCACACATATAAAGAATTATTTTAGTCTTCTAAGTACACATGGTGCACATGGACTTCCTAAACAACAAGTCTACATGTTTCTAGGATTTCTAGAACTAGTTTCATAGTTTTGACTTCCGAAATTCAAGGTCAAGTCCCCAAATAAAGGACAAATATATAAATCACCTAATTTAATCTAATTATAATATGAAATAAAATCTACATATAAATTCTTGACTATAGAAAGTTACAGTTCCAAATTTGAAATCTGTGACACACAAATCGAGATGTACCATTGACAAAATAGTCAAACATCCCGAACTCAATGATTTGAGTATGCAATTTAGTAGATTTCAGCACTACGAGTGCTCTAAAATCAACGATGCTATAAAATCATGATTTGGTCAAAAGTTATCACCATTATGGCTAACCGTGACTAAATCGGTGAATCATCGGCCAAATCTGAGTTCTACTAATTAAATAAAAGAATAAACTAATTTACTAATTTTTGGTAAAATTATATGTTGTAAATCTATGTGTCAGCTTTCTAAAACATCAAACGGATCGCAAAACGGAGTTCGGGTTCTCTCAAAATCTTAAAAATAGTACAACACGTCAATTTTTGGACAATTGGCACACGAATAATTTTCCAAAAATTTACATTCTTAATTGCAGAAAATAAATTATATATTTGGAAAGCTAACCTCGATACGGTTCTAAAAAAACTAGAGGTGAAATAGAGTCCAGAGTTGGTCGCAACGGCTACGCGAAGGTGCTACAACTTTCGAAAAAAGAGGTAGATTTTGTGACAAATTTTAGGCTATTTTGGACGAAAAAGAGAGGAAATTTGGGAAAGTAAAATATGAGAGATGGTTTTATTTATAAGTTCAATATGTATATATAATATGTAGGAATTACTTAATTATGATATGATTAGAATTTAATTGATATGGATATGATTAGGATTACCTAATTTAGATAGGATTATGACTAGTTTAAATAAGGATATGTTTAATTAATTGTAGATAGGATTCCAATAGTACTAGGCTAATCCAAAGATTTCTAGATTTATTTAAATGGATATATGATTTAATTCAAATGCGGTTATAAGATAAGGATGAAGAATCATAAGGGATAAATTGTCCCATTAATTCAAATCAAATAAAAATTTACAACTAAATTAATATAATCTCAATCCAATAATTGATCACAATAACAATTTAAAATAATATTTAATATTATGAAATATTTTAAAATTATATTTGCATAAATCTAAATCTTTTTTAAAAAATAATTTGGCAAACCTTTTTTGTTATTCAAAAATACCTATATTTTTCTTTATAAAAAATCAAAAAAATATTTTCTAACACAAAATATTAAAAATAAATAAAATATTAAAAAATCGAAAATAATGGTTACAACATCATTGCCCCATATTTGATGAAGTTACAACCATCCACCTCTCCAACCATTGCCATGCTGAATCTGTCTTCAGAGAGTCGCGGCTAATATATATGAATGAGTTTTGTTTTTGATTACGAGTCCAAAAACTAACGAAAAAACCCATTAGAAAGTAACTTCCCCACTGCTGAATTTGTTTTATCTGATTTTAAAACGTAATTTCTATTCACAAAGACAAGTGGGAATCCATCTAGTTGTTATTAACAAGCTTCTCTTGTATAGCACATTTCTTGACATACAAGGCATGCTCTTATGAGTGCTTGCATTTTGACAATGGCTCGATGTGACAATCTGATCCCAAGATGTTTAGGACAAGTCGGATCATGTCCAGCCTACGTCGTGGTGAGACGGCGGTAATAAGCTGTTCAGGTGCAATACAGGAACTCACAAAGTCATAACATCTAATTAATACGGGAAAATAAAACTTTTTATTCAAATCAAACTTGCAAGTTTCTAAGGAAGGATACTAAACATAAAATTTATTATTACAATTCAAGGTTCTGAAAGGGAGATGCAAAACTAGAAATAAAATAACTTCAGTTATCCAGGTAGCTGGCTCGGGTGCCTCCGGGGTAGTGTTCTCCAAGTTAGGTTCCAGGGACTCCTCAAGGTACAAGACTGGATCATAATAGCTATTGAAGAATAGGTCTTCATCCTCAAACTTGCCTATGTTAAAAAATTGGGTTTCGAGTCAGGAATGAACAAGTACATAATCCCAAACTCTAGCATTTTAAGCAATAGTTGAAAAATACATATTTGAAACAATTAAAATATTTGATGCAAGGAAACAATTGAAATTTTTTGATGCAATGGAAACAATTGAAATATTTTATACAATAAAACAATTGTGATTTGAAGAGGTAGACACTTGTAGCCGGTTGGTTGATTTTATTTCTATTCCAGCATACGATCCTTCAGCACACGTGCAAGTATCTCTTCAGCTATCCACAATAATTCTAAGGAGGTTTGGTCACAAGTGCTACAATACTCCTCAATCCCCGAGTCAATATTTGAGTTCATAGGAAAGAACTATGTGGCATAATGTATCAATATGCAATAAGAAGAAAAATGAACCAGAAAACTATTTTTTGAAAAATAGTTATTTTGAGAGTAATAATAATATTTAGATAGTCTAATAATTATTACAATATTTAGCATTTATAAACATCATTTTAACACATTATTCAGGAAACTATTTTTTATGACCATAATTATTAATAATAACGGCCTACGAATTTATTTATACAAACATGAAAATTTTAACTATTAATTATGCACTATAACACTAATCAAACATTCAATAATTAATTAGACATTTTCTAATTAAACTAAATTATTCCAAAATTGGCAGAGCTTTCTTATGTCAACCTGGCCCACTACAAAAAAATAGGCTTTTAGCGACGACGGTATCCGTCGCTAAAAGTCGTTGTTCCGTCGCTAAAGCCAAATAGCGACATATCAGCGACGAAAATGGTTTGTCAGGAAATCACGTGTCGCTAATTTTAATCAGTCGCTAGTTTGTCGGATATAGCGACTGATTAGAGACGGATTTAGCGACACGCTATTTATTACAAATTGTGACATATTAACGACAGAAAATCCGTCGCTACCTTTACCGACAAACTACCGACGGGTCCGCAGTGTATTCTAGGATTAATGTTGTGACGGTATAGCGACGAAAAAGTACGTCGCTAAAGTATTTCCGATACGCTATTGGTATCGGACAGGCTTGTAGCGACGAACCGGTTATGTCGCTATTCCGTCGCTATACTTTAAATCTATATTTTCCAGAACCTTAGCGACAGAATGTTCCAGATATTTCGTCGCTCTTCCGTCGCTATACTGTAATTTTCTAGATATTCCGTCGCTATACTTTAAATCTATATTTTCCAGAACCTTAGCGACGGAATGTTCCAGATATTTCGTCGCTCTTCCGTCGCTATACTGCAATTTTCCAGACATTTTGTCGCTGTTTCGTCGCTGTCCCATCGCTAAATACAATTTTGTGTGTCTATATTTGTGTTTTCTGCACTCCACATCCATGTTGATAGTTACACACACAGTATACAGTCATATAAACAGTTTCCAATACAGATATATAAACAGTTACACACATACCAAAAAGTTTACAAACAGTTTCCAAATACAAACAGTTTCCAAATACACACATACCAAAAAGTTTACAAACAGTTTCAAATACAAACAGTATCCAAATACACACATACCAAAAATGTTCAAAATTGTTCCCAAATACAAACAATTTCCAAACAATATCTACGTCGACGGCGGCGGAGGAGGCGGCGGATGGGTGTAGCTACCCAACACATTTCGTAATACGTCTTCGAAATCCTTCCGAGACAGAGGAACTCTCAAAGTCGGTGCTGGATCCGTCGGTGTTGTAGCCGGAGGTGCTGTAGCCGGATGTGCTGGAGTCTGTAGCGGAGCTGAATCGGTCGAAGTCTGAACCACCGGAGCCGCAGTTGGAGCCGGAATGACCGGTACTATAGGTGTCGGAGCAGAAGCTCCTGCACTACCATATATGTAATTTTATAAATCCCACAATATACGGGTAATAGTGACCTGGTCGTAGACGACAGCACCGCTGGTGGGAAGTACTAGTACAGGTGGAGGTAGAGCTCTGGAAACGACGGACGACTGGGATGCAAACGATCCAATACCGTATATGCTACCGTCTTTTCCTACTTCGATCGTATCTACCCATAGTTTGTTCCTATCCGTCGGCTGGCTAAGTCCAGCCCCCTCACCTCCCTTACCCCTCTCACCGACCCGACTCTCAAACTCCTCCTATAATATATAAACGTAAATAAATTTAGAATTAATATAAAGACTGATAGTAATGTACCGATACCGATATCAATACTCATAGTAATGGGCCGATACCGATACTCATACTCATATAGTAATAGATCGATACAGATACTCATATAGGAATGGCCCGATACCGATACTCTGAGTATCGGACCATTCCTATTAGTATCGGTATCGCAATCGAAATTGGTATCGGCCCTTTACTATATGAGTATGGGGTACCGATATCGATACTCGTAGTTCGATCATCTATAATTATAAAAATGTAATACATATAAAGAATAAGAAAACTTACATAAGCATTCGTGGCCCGCTCATCTACGAGCTTCCCATCGCTCTTGCGCTTGTGGGCATGCGTAAAGACTATGGGGAAGTCGACGGTGTCCGGATCTCCGCCTTTTCCGGCGACCTCCTCGTGCTTGTACAATTAAACATAAATTAATACTCATTTTGTAGAGTTTAAGACTTAAAAATTTGACATTTTAATAGAATACTCACCAATCGGTGCATGTGCTCTACATACAGGATCGAACCACCCGTGTGCTGACCAGCCTTAGCACGGGCAGCCTTCGCCTTCTCAGACTTGGCCAGATAGGCCGGGGTCTCCATTTTCTTCTTTATCTCCGCCCATAAATCCGCTCTGAGCCACTCTTTGCACCCATGTTCTGATCTACTACCTCTCAGGCTCTCCAGCACCTTCTGTTCGTGGATCATGTCACGTATCCTTTTGCCGTATGCGGTCTTGTAGCACCTCCGGATGGCCTGGTCCCTATACTCCGGCCACCAGTACGACGCCTGCAAATAAGATAAACGCACATGAATGAACAAATTTTTGATACATATTGTAAAGAAAGACCAATATATATATCCTCAGCACGTCAAGCCAAACGAACCGTATCTCCGCCGGCATGTCGCCAAAGTTCAGGTACGGCCCATGGAAATTACGACAATCAAGTCGCCTAGATCTTGCCCGACACGGATCGAAAAAAACCTGAGATAAGAAAACAATGTACGACATCAGCTACTATGAAGAATATATGAATAAATATATGAATTTATAATAAACTAAAATACATATACTTACGTCTGCCCATCGGTCCACAGCTCCGGAAGATGGACGTCGGCTGGACGCTCCGGTAACGTTGGAGGATCTCTTACGCATCGTCTGTAGACTCCGCGCTCGACCACCAAGTCCGAATAGGGATTGGCCGCAATGGGAGCGGCCGTAGGGGTAGAAACAACCGGAGTGGTCGTAGAAGTAGTCTTCGGAGCAGTCGTCGGAGTATTGGCCGAAGGAGTAGCTCCCCCGACCGATGAACGGGCCGCGCCTGGAGATAACCCATCATGAATATCTAAGAACTCATCCTCATCGACAGGTGGACGGCCTGGACGCTCCAAAGGAGGCAGACGTGAGCCAGACCCAAGCTGCAAACGTCCACGTCTGCCTCCCGCCATAGGCAAATCTGAATCACGTACACGTCCACGTCCACGTCCACGTCCGCCTCCCGCCATAGGCAAATCTAAAACTGCATATATAATACACATATTTTCAATTATGTATACTTTATACTTGCTATATGTAACCGAGATATGCATATGTTTTCGATACATAAAATCTAACTACTAATACATACACATTCCCTTCCTATCTGAGACTCTATCCCTGGATAAGTCCTCATACGTATACTGCCCCCTGAGCCTGATACTCAGTCATAACTCGACTCCTAGATACACACACACCCTGACACATGATACTATCTAATTTTTTACACTATCTTAACCTGGATACTATCAAATTATTATACACACAAATTCGACTCTTAGACATCCTCTGCGTCCTCAGAAGGCCTCCTCTCTGGCCCCCCTCAACTTTCCTGCTTCTTATTCGACTCTCTCATATGATATCCATCTCAACCAAAGAGTAGAGAAGTGTGAAAATATTAATATTAACCAAGGATCGGTATCGGAATCGGTATCATCATGAATCTCATGGCTTGTTCTACCATAGCATAATATAAATTCAAACGTGTGAATCAGAGCTTCACAATCTAATATTGTGTATGTAAAGCTCTGCATCACGTTTGGTTTTATATTATGCTCTGTTAGAACAAGCTATGAGATTCATGGTGATACTAATTCCGATACTGATCCTTGGTTAATATTAATATTTTCACACTTTTCCACGCTTTGGTTGAGATGTATATCATATGATGCGGAATAGGATGCCTCATGACCCGAATGAGAAGAAGGGGAGTAGGAAGGCTCACTCTATACACTCATCTTCCTACGATATACACTTTATACACTCTTACTTATGCAAGCCTTTTGAGGTAATCAGTATTATACTAGATTTTTGAAAAGATCTATAACTCTGATAGGCCCAAAAGACTTGGCATAAGTAAATTTAATTTTCAATACTTACCTATCTACTACTAAGATATCTTATATATATTCTTCTAGGATACTCACTCTATACCGATATCTTAAATTTGATTTTCAACACTTACCTACCGCCTAGACACCACCTAGAGTAGCCAATTAATTACGAGTACTAATGTCATGTCCATATAAGTATTAATCTATATATGGAGTGTACGTAACTCGTACAGGAGTGCCCTAGAGATGGATACAACTTAAGATGGATACAACTTTTAGCTATAGGCAGTCACCCCTTACCTTAAAACCTATCAGACCCTTCTAACCACATTTTCTTCCTCAAGCTAACTTATGAGATTAATCTAGGATACACATTCTAAAATGTAACTAACTCAACTAGTTCAAATCCTAACTAACATGTCACCTCCCCTTAACCCTTTCTTACTTTACTTAGTCTAAAGAGGAACAAACCCCTGCTGCCTAGTGCAGCAGGGCAACTAGGCTATTGCCCTAAGTTGTTGCTGCATGCTGCTGCTATGAGCTAAAGCACAAACCAAAACCCAAGCTAATTTAGGATACTCTAACATCACTAAGGTTAACCCCAAAACTCAGGTACATATAGCCCCAATCCCTGGAACCAAGCCCTGGAACCAAGCCCTATACTAGCAACCAGACCCAAATCTGATACACATGCCCAAGCTAATAGCCAAACTCAATGCCACAGGTTCTAAATCCTCTGTAGGGATCATGGCCAAATAAAGGCCATATTGCTCTGTACATCTTGGGTCTATTTCCCCTGCTACTGCTGTGTGGCTTGAATTTACAGCTGCTGCTATTTGTAAAGCAATTACTTTGCCAAGAAACCACTATAATACCACTGGCCATGCCCAAAATCCAGGTCCAACAGGACCTGTTCACCTGCCTGTGCACCCTCTCCTCTACTTAACACATACACTAACACTATCAAAACTAACCAAGCTAACAATCTGTATTACTCTCTGACACTTCAAGCCAGGGGCCCAAACTTGACCCCTCTAGGATTGGCTTGATGGCCAAGTGCCCCTCTCAATATGACACTCAAGACACTACTAATACATGACAGAAAATTCCCAAGGATACATGGCTGATACTCCTAACTCTAACTCTAAAGTGTCATATATATATATATATATATATATATATATATATATATATATATATATATATATATATATATATATATATGTATATATATATATATATATATATATATATGTATATATATATATATATATATATATATATATGTATATATATATATATATATATATATATATATATATATATATATATATATATATATATATATATATGATAGACTAACACTCTACTGATACTTGGTTTCTCTTATAGGACACTTACTAAATCACTATCCCACATCATCTAGCACATTCAATAACTAACAAAATTCCTAATACACTAACATCCTAATACCTGGTATCTATATTCTGACATCTGATACCAACTCCTCAACCTAACTCAAGCCAAGTGGCCATATGGCCTATGCCAAACCTGGGCCATTTGGAC
Source organism: Iris pallida (assembly GCA_029216955.1). NCBI lineage: Eukaryota > Viridiplantae > Streptophyta > Magnoliopsida > Asparagales > Iridaceae > Iris > Iris pallida. Next base: position 8,367,102 of record JANAVB010030420.1, on the reverse strand, counting down.
CCTCCCATGACCATTGCTCTCTTTATGCAAAATGTTCTGCACACTACACAAATTTACTTCTAACTGACATACTAAGCACTCACACATCAAACCAAAAGTCTGATACATTTTTTTGATCTGATATTTACTCTTCATTCTACATATCCTTAACATTCTCTCACAGGCTGAACCCAAATCCTAGGTTAACAACTGATACTAAGCCTCTCCCCCTCTTTCTAACATAGTACTCCCCCAACCTGGCCCATGGCCATGAAGATATGGCCAATTGGTCAAGCCCTGTCCTGCTGCCAACACTCCCCTTCTCGAGACATACACATATACTCCAGATACTAGGCCTAAGGATCTGGTACAAAAGTATCTTATTGATACTCACACATATCCTAATCCTCTTTATTTTACACTAACCTCTACTAACCCAAGATACTAACTAAGACACTAACTTATCAAATTCTAATATCCTAATCACTAATCCCTCACAGAAGCTTATGGCCAATCTGCTAAAAGCCCGACCCCTCTCTCTCTTTCTAACCCGTCTTGCTGCAACATACATGTTGTGTATGCCCTACAAACTGCTGTCACATCTAACATTTGGCCAAGGCCACTGCCTAATAGCCAGACTCAAGGCCACAATCTGATACTAAACCCTTTACTGATACACACAATGCCTAAAATCCTTTTGTCAAACTCCCACTCACTCTATAAACAGCAGTGGCTAAAGCCAAAGCCTACACAACACACATTACACTTTACTACCATATGCCCTCCGGCCTTCACCCTCTCTAAACCACTCCTAAATTCCTGGAACATACACACACAGGCCAATACCTACTCTCTGATACATCCTTGTCTGATACTCTAACCTCTTAGGCATACCACCACTCATCTAACTTCCTTATATTCGCTCATGCTCCCATGGGATCCTTACAATACAATTCCACATGAAAGAAAAAGAAGGGGTCCCTTCAGAAAATATAACCAATACTTACTCTCTGATACATCCTTGTCTGATACTCTAACCTCTTAGGTATACCACCACTCATCTATCTGTAGCAAGGATTCCCTCCTTGCTGTTGGTCAAGTGCCAGAGCAAGGCATTGCCTGCACTTGTCAAGGCAATATGGGCCAATCCCCTTACTTATTCCAGGCCATTAGCCTGCACAGAGGGGGTAACTCCCTCACCTAGATGCTGCCAAGAGCAGCCAACTCTTACCTCACTCAACCAACTCTGATACTTAACTATTGAACTAACTCTTATATTTAGTATCAATTATTTATTATCAATTTAATTATTAATTCAATCCAATAACACAAGTTAGCACCCTACCATTTAAAGACGTAGCAACAATACATGTAGAGAACACGTGCTACGTCTTCGAGTACCTAGTCGAAACCCCTCGCCCATAATCGAAACCCCAATAAGCAAAAAAATGCAAAAATCCAAAAATTAGAGAAAAAATGAGAGGAAGGGGAGGAAAAAAGAGTACCTGAAGGGGGGTCGACGGAGGGGGGGTCGCCGGAGGGGGGGTCGACGGAGGGGGGGTCGCCGGAGGGAGGGTCGCCGGAGGGGGGGATGCCGGAGGGGTTGGATGATCGGAAAAGAAAGGGGGGGAAGGGAGGGGGAAAAAAATTTCAAAATGAAAATAAAATCGTCTCTTTCGATTTTTTACTGAAACGTAACGACGAATTCTGTCGTCGCTAGTCCATCGTTAGACAATATCCGTCGCTACCATGTCGCTAGTTAGTCGCTAACGTTATGATATATTTTAATAAACTACGCCGTTGCCTATCAGTCGTTAATAGGCGACTAAGTTGTCCGTCGCTAATAATTCAGTCACTATTTGCCTGTATTTTAGTAGTGGCCGGACTAACTACAGGTTTCTGTGTCTATTCTGAGAAATGAAATGGGTTTCGGACAGAACCTACTTGAAGTCTGATGAAGGAGAACCGAAGGGAGGCCTCGGACTTGGATCGACGTACGAAGGGTGCTCGGAATGCTGAAAAGTCGAGAAAGTGACGACGGAAGTCGGACAAGGGCACGAAGGTCGCCGCACGGGGGAGAAGGGGGCACAGATGTAATGCCTGTGGTTCGTATTACGTATTTCTGGAATACGTGTACGTATTTATTCTTGTATTGCATGATTTCCTGGATTGGCATTTCCTTCTGGGCTTGGTTTATTCCTGGTTCGGATTGGTTGGTTCGGCTTGGCTTGGTTTTGATTGGGTTCATGATGAACCCAAGGTGAACCCCTACCTACCACCACCACTCATATTTATTACCTATTCTTCTTCTCTCTCTTCATTAATCTCTTTTTCTTCTTCCATTTACTTCCTTACCTACCAAAGAGAGGGAGAGAGAGGTCTAGGCAAGTGCAACTTGCTACCACAAGAGAGCCTATTTTTATTGTTCCATTAGCTTCTCCTCATGTTTCTAAGACACATTAGAACTTGTCATTTTCTATTTTGAAGCTTTAATTTTTGTAGATCTAGAAATTAGTTATTTTCGGATTTTGGTGGTTTTGATCTATCAAACTTCTTTGTTTTCAAGTTTTGATGGTTTCATGTTGTAGAGAATTTTATTCTATCCAATTTTGACCTTTGAAAAGTTGGATTTGGACTTGTTTTGACCAAGTTATGGACTTTTGAAGCTTTGGATTCAACCATGGAGTTCTTGCTAATTTGGAGAAGACAGTGAGCAGTGTGCGCGAGCTTTTTAGCTTGCGCCACTGAGATACGCACGCTCTTTAGCACAGTGCAGTCTGGACCTCATACGCTACCTTTTGGAAGTGTATGTCTTGCCTATGCTGCCTTTTGGAAGCGTATGTCTTACATACGCTGCCTTTTGGAAGGGTATGTCTTGCAAACGCTGCCTTGGCAAGGAGTCGTATGGACCTCATACGCTGCCTTGACAAGGAGTCGTATGGACCTCATACGCTGTCTTGACAAGGAGTCGTATGGACCTCATACGCTGCCTTGATGAGGAGTCGTATGGAGTATATATGCTGTCTTTTGGGAAGCGTATGTCCTGCATACGCTGGCCTGAGCGTAGCCTGGCTTGAGCGTAGCCTGGCCTGAGCGTAGCCTGACCTGAGCGTAGCCTGACCTGAGCGTAGCCTGGCTTGAGCGTAGCCTGGCTTGAGCGTAGCCTGATTACCCTGGATCTTCTATAGCCTTGTATATTGATATTTTATTAAATATGTTTGGAATTGATAATTGAGCATGACGTGATAGTGACCCGTAGTGGTGCACTCCTGACATAATAACCTGACATGACCTGATAGTGGCCCGTCGTGGCGCACTCCTGACTAGTACACTTGATATGATAAACCTGACATGATATATCTGATAAGCTGTTGTGACGGCTACCTGACATGACATATCCTGTATAATGACCTGGACACCGTGGGCGATTATGCTTGTACAAATAAACCAGTCCTGTCTTGCATCATGTCTAGGACAGGGACTCCTGAGTACCACGGTCAGGAGTACCTACTAAAATGGACTAAGGCTAATAACTAGATTAATACATTAGTCATGACGAAATTTTCCAGCTACAGGCAATCCCGTTACCTGGGCACGCCTTGGGATCTGTAGCGTGTCGTCGAGTAGGGCGCATTTCCAGCACACTGTCATGTGTTGCACCCTTCAAGCTACCTAAGGGTACATTCGTTTCCTGGACGATGTACCCACCTGAATTCAACTCTAAATCTTTTAACCCGGGTAACCTGGATGGTCTGCAGGGCTTGTGGCTGTGCAGTAATCTCACTGCATCTTGCTAGTAACTAGGTCTGTGATAACCCTAGTTAGTTAAAGTATCAAGCCGTAATTCTTGCTTGGCCGTGAAATGATTGGATGGAGTCTTACCTGTCGAGTCTTGTCCTGATCTTGTTCTAGATTACTGCATGACCAGGATGCTTGTATTTATTTTACTGATAAATAGTGAGAATTCCAAGTTCTGTTCAGACGAAGGATTACAACCTCGGTCCTTGTTTGGTTTACGGGTTGTAACCTGGTTATCTGAATAATTCTATGGTTATCTCGTCGTATATCATCCTGATGTATTTTCTTTATTTTCAGTTCTTACTTTTATTTATATCCTGTGCTGATTGCTGGTTTTGGTTCTTAAGTGAAGCCTCCTTTGTGGCACTTGCTCTTTCTGGGGTCTGACCCAGCTGGTTTTGTGTGGCCAGATTTTGGAGCAGCTCTAGAGGATCTACCGACCTTCTAGCCAGATGGTGGCCACTAGCCGGAACCCTGGCAACGAGTGGGTTATTTTTGGCTCTCCCACTCTATTGTAAAAATATTCTTTTGAGACGTTTAGCCGACGAGCACCTGTTTAGCTTGATTGTACTTACTTACTATCTGCCAACGGGCTGTAACATGATTAACAGATCCTAGGGTTGATCATGTATGACTAAACTCTTGCTAGTCCTGACATTTTGTAACGACTAGCTTCATGATCAACTGAATATATAATATTTGGGACGCCTTACTATTGTATATTTAATGATCATACATCTTGTAACATTTACTTATTTGCTTGTGATTGAGACACTAGGCTTGTTCATGACCTTAAGAGACTGTTGGCTTGTAGATAAATCCTCATGTATCTAGACAGCCTTGACCGTATAGCGAGATGGATCCCATTTCATATACGTAGCTGGCTATGTCTGCCCCCGCTCTCCAGTATTCTGGTTCTGGGGCATGACATGGTTTAAGTGGTGGCCCATGCAGGTCTTGTAAATCAAGATATGTGAGGGTTTACCGAATAGATGTCTCAATCAGTATTCATCCTTGATCTCTGCTCGTATTTTCTGAATCCCAGGATTCTTGTCCTGATCATATGTTTGTATCGTTGATCTGTCCTGGTCCTTCCTTATTGTTCCCCATGTCGTCTTCTTCAGCGGTATCGTTCCAGGACCTGCCGGTCAGCACGGCAGAGCACTTCCCGCGGATCAGCAGCAACCAGGAGATCAAGCCCAGTACTCCGAAGTAGCCTCCAGAGTCGAGCCTATTGGAGAAGAGCCACCAGTCCAGCCAGTTCAGCCTGCCGAGCCTGATGATGGCACTTTGGTAGGTCTCGTCAGGACCTTGATAGCTTCTCAATATCGTCGTGGAGATGCCTTGCAACAGGCAGTGGCGGATGCTTTGACCAGAGGTGGTCATCCAGGGAACAGCGCGGCCAACAGCTTCAAGCGCTTGAACCCTCCCTTCTTTGACGGTAGTGAAGATGCTATCGCAGCAGATGCTTGGCTTCAGGACACAGAGGTGATTCTAGAAGTAGCCAGGACCCCAGAGAACGAGAAGGTAGCCGTGGTGTGCCTGCAGTTATTAGATCTTGCTCGTAGCTGGTGGGCGGCTCAGGCGGTTGGGTTAGCAGCACCCATTGCCTGGGCAGTATTCGGAGAGAGATTCCAGACCAAGTATTTTGATGCTGTAGCTCGGTACGATCTACAGGCGAGGTTCACCAATCTGAAGCAGATGGGCAGGACGATCGATGGGTATGCGGCCGAGTTTTCGAGACTCAGTCGATTTGCTCCCACCTTGGTGGCAACCGAGTATGATAGAGCCAAGCGATTCCAGCAAGGGCTTCACCTGGAGATTCTATTGGCAGTTGAGCAGTTTAAGCATCAGACTTTTGATGCAGTCTTGAGAGCAGCCCGGAGGCATGAGTATACCTCCCAGAGGATTGTGGATAGGGCCAGAAGTTGGAAGAGATCTCACGGCCAGATGAATCAGTCTTCAGCACCGGCCCTGGCAGCCAGGGCTTTGACTATTGGAGCTCCGAGGCGAGCGGCCTCAGTAACGTCGGTTCAGCATTCAACTCCGACGCACCCTCAGCAGCAGAAGCAGAAGCAATCTTCCGCAGTGGGTTGTTCTCATTGTGGGAAGCCAGGCCATGTGGTGGCAGAATGTCGCAGGGCACAGGGAAGCCAGGCCATGTGATGACCATGTGGCTGAAAATCGTAGCTGCATGGACTTTCTTCATGCATAAGGCTGGTAGTTTCGGCCACATGGTCATCATGCATGCAGCTGGCAAGTTTGGCTGCATGAATGTTCAGCTTGCGGTTAGTGCCTTTGTTCGGCTTCTTCCTGGAGCACATAGAATTACTCTTTGCCCCTGCAAGTCCAGCATCGTAGTGCTTTTCTCTGCCGGACTTGGGGACAGCAGAGTCTTCTATGGCTTGAAGTGGGGCCGCATGAGAGTTGCCTTCGCCGTCTTGGACAGCAGAGAGTACTCCGTCCAGAGCTTGGGAAGGAGCAAATGATTTTGGCCTCCACTTCCTGCGAGCCTTCTTTGTGCGGGTTCGCTTCTGGACCAGGCCAGCGCTTCCGTCGGAGAGCATTTCTTTAAACGCCTGTTGGTCGAAGCGGACGACCATCTTCTGTTATGTGGAGCCAAGTTTGGCTGTATCCGATTGCGTCACCAACTCCTCAGCCGTGGAGAAGTTTGTCCCCAGCAGAGTTGCCATCGTGTTTGCCATGAAATATAAAAGAACAGAACAATTATATCGAAGGACTGGACTTTTACTTCATAATACAAACTCGCTTGTACAAAGAAAGCCTAGGGACGAAAACCTAGATACAACAATCTAAGTACAATTGTTTATTTTAGATTCTGGGGGTGACGGAAGAGGCTCGGGAAAGCGACGGCAGCTCTGCCTTACTCCTTGGACGATCGGATGCAGCCTTCGCTCAGGGAAAGAAATGCTCTCAGGATACCCTCTGTGTGTGCCTTTGTCTCTCTGCTCTCTCTTTTCAGGTCTCTCCAGGTGCTCTGGTGCTCTTCGAAAAAAATCCTCCTTTGTAAAGGAATGGCACCTTGCTATTTATAGGAGTGGGATACGATCATTAGGGTTTGCAATGATTGCCTCCTTGAGAAGTCGGCGGTTAAAGATCAATTAATCTGGGCCATTAATTCTGATTGTAGCAAATCTAGGCAATTAATGGGGATTGAATCAAATCTCTGTGGGCAATTAATAATGATTGCCATAAATCCTCATGATTTGTTATGCCAAGCTCGGATCTCTCGCCACTGTTCAATTTGCATGATTGCAAATGATCTGATTTGATCCCAGTAATTATGAGGATGGTACTAAACCTGGTTGTTGGGATTTGTTGATGAATCTTGATCAATTTGATGCCACGTGTCCCCCTATTATTATGCTGCTAGCTGTAGGGACGCAGAAAAAACTAATCTTCTACCACGTGTCTTAATCGCGAGCCACTTAGAAAATTTGAACCGCATGAGGATTGTTCCCTACTGAGCCGTATAAGACTGGCCACGTATGGAAATGGTCTGAGCCGCATGAGCGTAGGCGACCGCATGATGGGTGGCTTCTCAGTGAGCCGCATGAAGATAGTCATCATGAGCCTCATAGGGTAGACTCTGCCTGAGCCGCATGAGGTGGCCTCTCCCTGAGCCGCATGGGATGGCCTCTGTCTGAGCCGTATGCGACTGTCCACGTGTTAAGGCCGCATGAAGGATTTTGGGGTTTGTGTCAGAGATTTCCTTCGTTTCCCTAGGAGTCTACCATTATGACAGAGTCTTTATGGCAGCTTTACGTTAGAGCCGTCAGTTCTCCTTTATGTCAGAGCATTAAATAGGGTCTTTGCTTAATGGACGAACCGCAGAAGGCCACATGGTGTTGCTTGAGCCGCATGTCCAAGTTGGTGACTTTCGAACCGCATGATGCTCTTGAGCCGCATGAAGCTCGTCTGTTTTTGAACCGCATGGGTTTTCCGGTTCTGAGCCGCATGGGCAATCATGCTCTTTTCCATGCTTCTACAATAGGGCTAGGTTTGTGTTACCCTGCACAGTGTCTAGGTTGTGTCGCGTCCTTGTTTGAGTCGAGTATCAGTGCCAAGTTTCGTGCACGTGCACAGTGAGCACAAGATAGTACAATGTCAGTACGCAGTCGATTTCTTCGCGCACACTGAACGAGGACCCATGAAATTTCATAGACATGATTTCAGAGGGTGCCCCCATGTGTCTATGAAGTTTCATGACACATAGTGTCGTGTCATGTCCGCTAGGACACCCGAACAGCAGGGGAGCCGCACGAGCCCCGTGCGGTGTCTCGTGCATGAGGTGCGTGTCCAATTTGGACACGAAAAGTGAATAAAAATCAACTTAGTCGACTTGATATGCAATATAGAACTAATTAGCTACAAAACTATGTAATTAGTTTTTAAAATTACTAAAATAATTTCCTATGTGGTATTTCACCAAATACTTATTTAAAAACACCGATACGTGTCCGATACGGACACGAAATGGACACGAATTCCTACCAAACTTGGGCTAGACCTAGGGGAACCCTAAATGGATGCATCTATGTAAAAAAATTAGGAATTCATTAGGGTTTGTAGGGTTTTACTTATTGAGAGTTCAAAATCAATGTAAAGAGCCTGGAGTTGATGTCTTCCTCGATTTTCTATGGTTCAAATGTCCTCAAACCTTTCTAGCAAGCCTCCACAAGTCTCCTCTACTGTTGGGGATGATGATGCAATTGATTTGACTCAATTTGAGATCAATTTGGATAAAGGGGAAGGAATTTGGTGAAGAACAAGTTAGGGGTTCTTTGTAGAGATGAAAAAGAAGCAAGAATTTTGGGAGGTGTGATTAAATAAGGGAAGGAGGCTATGATGGTTGTTGTAAAGGCTAGGGTTAGGGTTTTAGATGAGTGGCTAAGGTTTCTCCACCAATTTCTAGCTCATCTAAGGGCTTACATTGAAAGTAGGTTCTCTACACAAATATCTAACTAAAATATCTACCCATAAATATCTAGATATTAATCTAACTTAGCCATTAAGTCTCTAACCCTCTAACTAAGCCTCCATGAACATCATTAGCATCTAGGTTAGGTCAAACTAGGTTAGTCTCTAATAAAATAATTAGCACTATAATAATCAACCAAAATTCATTTTTATCAAATAAGTCAAAAATGACCAAAATACCCTTAGGCTAAAAGTCACAAATAATCATCATAATCACATGGCCAGGCCTCCTTGGCTATGGTTAGTCTCTAGGTCATACAGTCTCTAGGGTTTCAATAGCAACACATCAAAATCACAAGTCATGACTTAAAACAGTTTTAAATTGATTAAAAATTATCAAAATTCATAATGTGATATAAATTTCAATAAATAAATGATTATAATTACAAAAAGTTCAAAATTACCCTCATAGCCCCCTCTTATGCAGAGATTCTGCGGCCGGATCGCTCAGCGCAGCTTTCCCTCCAGACAGAGGACACCGAGCTGTCGGACATCGAGCTCCTTTGCCCCTCCGATGGCCAAACCATCTGAGTGCCATTCTCCTCCGCTGAGATTGTTTTCCATAAATAAATTCACTTTATTTATTGTGTATCTGGGAAAATTATAACTGTAGGAATCCGATCTAGAAGACGATCGCTTTATCCCTTAGACGATGCGAAGAAGAAAAGCTCTCAAAATTTTGACAGTAATTTAGATCACTATGTATATGTATAATGAATGAGAAAAGAACTCTATTTATAGAGTCAAAAATAACTGAAAGGATAACTGTCTTCACAACCTGTGCATAGTTGAAAATCACGCAGGATCTAACATACGCAAGGTTGTGAGCAGTTACTGGACGTGGCCTGTAACTGTTGGACACATGGCAATCATGCATGAGTCGTGTGCAAGTTACAGGACACGCAAGCGAGAGATCAGTGGCATGGCTGCCACGTACTCCGATTTGATGAAATCTACGTAGGCTCGTTGAGGACGAAATCCACGCAGACTTGGGTCAGAAAGCTTCAAAATCTACGCAAACTTGGGGCAGGAAGCTTCAGAATCCATGCAAACTTGATGAAGGAACATAGAAGTTCAAAATACACGCAGACTTGAGCCAGAAGGCTTAAAATATATGCAAGCTTGAGGCAGGACTGCCAGCTGTCTTGATTCGATGTGCCTCGACTGACACAAAATCTCTGACAGCGATTACTTTGTCAGTCGTATTAAATGACAAGAAACTCTTTTGCTACGCCAACTTGATGAAGGCTGAGTCTTGTTGAAGAAGATTTCGAAAGTCACGCAATAGCCGGCTGTGATCTCTCGCGTTCCGTGCATACGTGGCATACGAGGAGACATTCTTCGACTGTCGTGCTGTCAGTCATAATGACACTTCTAATAAATGATGAGCTGTCTCTAGCATGATTTTTAAACATTTAAACATTGTCTTGATCAACTCAGCGTGACTTTGAGACTTTGTTCTGATCAACTCAGCGTGACTTTGAGACTTTGTTTTGATCAACTCAGCGTGACTTTCATTTTTAAGGCCTACAAAACCTCCTTCAAAGTTTTCGAAAAATGATAAATTATTTCGAAATACTTTGAAATCAAGATGATAAAATGAATTCAGTCACGCTGAGATGACTTTTTAAAGAGATATTTACTCCTTAATGATTGGACTGTTGGGATTCTATGCAGTTAGGATCCCGTATCAAGCTCCTAAATCGAGGCAAATAATAATGTGCCGTTTAGAATTCTTCACGAGCCTATAAATAAGCCATAATCCACTTCTTTCATTCTTTACTTGCTTTTAGAGAGAGAATCCACAGAAGAGAAAACTTCCCTCGTCCGACGAACTTCATCTTCTCTGACTTTCTCTTCCCTTTCTCAACAGCAATGGCTCCCAAGAAAGCCGACTCTCAGGCCAAGGGGAAAGCCCCTGCGACTTCCTCTTGTGCCACCACTGATAGACTTCCTCGACGAGAAGTCACGCATCCCCCTATTCAACGTAAGTGATGGGGGAATACGAACTGTTGAAGATGAAGATGAAGATGAACTCCACATAGAACTTTTAGGATCTTAAAACAAGTAATGAACTTCAGAAATATATCCCCCCTTCTTAGGGCAAAGGATATTAATAAAGTATGCCCCCTCTTTAGGGTCGGCAATACTTCACATCTTCGTGTTTATGAAGCTCTGTGTTTCACGCAAATGAGCATGACTCTCATGATTCTGCGTGATTTTTCATGTTGGCAGAAATATCGATGTTTGAAATAGTCACGCAGCTTTCATGATGACTTTGCGTGATTTTTCATATATTGACAGAGATGTTGATGTTGAAATAGTCACGCAGCTTTCATGATGACTCTGTGTGATTTTTCATATGTTGACAGAGATGTCAATGTTGTAATAATCACGCAGACTTTTGAGAGTCATCTTCTGGATAGATTAGTCTTGATCTGTCAGCGTGTCTTTGTCATTTTCACTCAAATATGATTCTGGCAATGATGCGTGACTTTCATTCTAATCTGTTTGAACTTTGCGTGAATTAAACACCTGCGTGAATAAATCATTCAGTGTGTCTTGATAGTATATCTATCTAAAGTCTGCGTGACTTTTGAAATTTCCTTCAAACACTGCTATACACGCACAAGGCTCGTAGACATAGAAAACATATCTGACCTTGTCTTTTTTTATTTTCTTCAATGAATATCCGAAGTGAGAAAGCAGATTATGAGGGACACTTGAGTTTTACATTTAAACATGATTTATCTCATGTGAAATTTCCTCAATTTGACCTCCTAGAAGCCAGACTATCTATGTTGGCCAATCAAGATCATACAACCCTACTTTGTCTGATGAATGGTCAACCTTTTCAGAGTCTGGATTTGGTGTCCCACAAGAAACCAGCATTTCTGTTCGGGGATGCCATAGCACAGAAATCACAGCCAAAGAGTATTAGAGAGAAAGTCTGCTTTTACTTCGAAGGTGATGTAAATCAACCAATGTACTGGCCGAAGGTTTCCAGGGGCTTGTCCATCATGAGATTCATGCATGCCAGTTACCCGAGAAAGATGTCCTGGCATTTAACAGAATACCAGCAGGCGAAGGCAAGCCGTATCATTTACAGGAAGAAGGGATTTTTCAGTGCCCCAGAAAATCATGTATCAGTGTTTCGGGGTTTGAACCTGGATGCATACCACCTGAAGACTCATCCATATTGATGCCATTCAGAATGCCCATTTTCATAAACGAATTCATGGCAAACAAGAATACGTTCTACCCCACCGATTCGATGCCGAGGATGAACGGCTTAATGAATCAGGAGAACGTAAGATGGAGGACTTTGGTCCACTGGGCTTTGGAGAATTTTGAGACTGAGCTGAAGAAGATAAACCTGTATGACGCCGTCGTCAATTCATCCTACGGCTTCAGGCCTAACCCTTTTCTGTTCCTAGCCTTGATTGAGAGATACAATCACAGGACGGGGACATTCATGACTCCGAAAGGGGAGATGGGCTTTGCCCTTCATGAGATGGAATACATCTCACATCTGCCTTCAGGCACTCTGCCGTATGAGGAGTACGTGCCTACGACGGAAGAACTGAACTTTTTATCAGAGAAGAACCCAGAGATGGTGCATTTATTTGAAGAGATGATGTGCCATTTTGGCACATGTACTATATATTACAAGAGTTCTAAAAATGAAGCCGGCAACCACATTCAAAAATGGATGTCCTACCTTTTCATGAACCGTGAAAAAGATGAGAAGAAGATAAACGAGAAGAGGTGGTATCAGATTAGCAACTTCAAGCCTCTCTCTGAGAGTGAAATCACTTATTTGCTGGAGAAATATGACTGCAAGGATTTCATAATCACTGAAGACTGGTACGAGTTCAAAGCTGGAACCACTTTCAACTCGTACGTGAGACAGAGTGGGAAGATGCTGTCAACGAACGGTCATTTGGCCAGATTCTTATCTCTGTGGTTAAGAAGATTCATCGTTCCTGGTTCCAGCTCTCTGGACAGGATACATAGAGGCGTTATCTTTGCAGCGGTGCGCCTTATGTATGGTTACAAATTAGATCTATTATCAGCGATGACCTGTAGACTGAATACAGGTCTTCGGAATTTTGTAACCAACATGCTTTCTGATCAAAGGAGGATGACTGAGGAGTTCCCACGGATAGAGATGCCTTTTACATATCTGTATGGCTGGCTCCTCCTCCATCATGATGGCTTGATACCTCCAGGGACAGGAGGAAGTGGCAGTCTCTTTTTAGAGAGGTACTCTGGAGAGACTTTCTGGAAGGTTCACACCCTTCCAGAATACAGAAATATCCTAAATCAAGCTTCACATTGGTCCATTCAATGTGTCCCTCCACCACTGGACTATGAGAACATGCCCCTAAATATGATGGACGGAGATATGGGGAACAGATTAGATGATATAGCCTTTCAGTGGTTACAGAGAATTTGGCCTTCTCATCTAGTGTACCGTCATGAAGATATGACGTATCTAGAGCCATATTTGCCAAGCTGATTTGCTAGGCAATTCGGATATGACCAACTTCACGTTGGGAACGCCACCACTTGCCTTTCTGCTCGTGGAGGGCTTATCGACGGAGCTCGTGCTTGGAGATATTTTGCGGCTAGAGATACGAAAGCTGTATTCTCTATGCCTAATCCTTTATCAAGCACAGGGACGAAGATGCTTTATACCTATGCTCGCTTCTATGTTTCGTCGGGCACCTTCAAGCCGAGTTTCAATCTGAAGACTTTTGTTGCGGAGGACGACCTAGCTCCGTCGAAGAGGTCAAAGAAGAAGACTATCATTCAACAATTTTCTCCAGAACCCGTAGATGAGACAGCAGAGGTTGAGCCTCTATATGAATTATTCCAGGAGGGAAATTTTTCTGACGAAGTCCTTCCTCCTATATTTGTATTTCTTTCTAAGAGGAAGAGAAGTGATGAATCTGACACCGTCTCCAAAAGGAGTACTAAGTCTCAGACATCTAAGAAGAAGAAAGGAGTGTCAGTTACTGCTACTTCATCTTTAGGTGGCATCTCAGTTGATGAAGATGATACCACCGATAAAGACGAAGAGACTGATGAAGACGACGCTCCTTTGATAACAAGGAGGTCGAGAGGAAAATATGTCAAGAAGACCTTCAGCAAGATGAAAGGCAATGAACTCTTAGAAACAATTATGAGTGGAGGAGTTTTGCCAGAAATCAATGAAACGGCTTCAGAGTCTGATGATATTCACCTTCTAGCAGTTTCAACTGAACAGACTGAGGTAGAGTCCGCTCAAGCTCAGGAAACAACTGCTCCAACAACAAGCGGAGTAGTTATTGAACCCTCAGATATGAGGATGATCCCATTTGAGCATGGGACAGAAGGCGTCATCCAGGCACTGGATGACCAGATTGATTATTCTGAAGAAGAACCAGCTCTGGCAGAGGTTACAGAACAGCCAGAAGTTCCTAAAACCCAAGCTGAAGAGAATATTTCTTTGACCAAAGGCGATGAAGACGTGCCGGCGTCCGAGCTATCAGCTGCTGATGATTTATTGAAGAATGTTTGTCAAGACATCATTCTTTGAACTGACATTTCAGAGAAGACTGAACCGGCAGTCAATACTGAGCTAGCTGTCATCGCTGTTCCTGAGATTGATGAAGATGTTAATATCATAGACTCTGGATCAGATACTCATCCTGAAGCTGGGGATGAAGAAGAAGAAGCAGAAACTGAAGGAGGAAAAGATTGGCATACTGGCACTTCTACTCCTTATGATGAGGATAAAGTCAAAGGGAACAAAATGGAACTTAGCTCCGAACCTGCTCAATCTCCGGATAACGCCCCAGCACCCAGTAATTCTGGAGCTGGAAGCAGCCATATGAAGTAGGTATCGGATACTATCATGGACAGACTACGAGAACACGCCAGACTCCCCCAACATATTGAATATGAACCTCAGCCTGGTAGAACCTTATTTTAAATTCTGTTTCTGCTATTTTTTTTCTATATGCTGATTATTATTATTTTCTTTGATTGTAGGAACTGCTGCAGCGATGAGTTCGACTCATGCTCCGCTTATCCAGGCTGATGCTGATGAAGGGAGTTCACACTTGCCAACTTCTCCAGTAGCACCTACTTCTGTTCCCAGGGTAGAGAACATTCAAGCTTCTTCTTCAATGATGACAGCGACACCTGGATTTGAGACTGGACTACCAAGAACTTTGGAAATGTATTCAGAGATCATTTACTCATATCTAGATACATATTCCAGACGTTTCTTGAAGGATGAAGCTATGCCATTTTCTGATCTTCGAACTATGGTCAAATTCCCGCTCATGGCGTTGCGACATGCTGGTTGCGAATCTCAGTGCATCTTCTTCGAACATCTTCTGGATGAGTTGGAAATAACTATCCAAAAATACTGGAAGACTCAGAAAGAAGACATTCAATCTTTAACTGCGGCTGAGATCAGTCAACTAGAGCATGAAGCTCAGTCCCAGCAAGCTGCATTGGAAGCGTTTCTTGCCTCTTCTTCTGAGAAATTAGTAGAAAAGGGCGAAGAAATATTAGCTACTCGTCAAAGAGTAGAGCTTCTGGAGAAAGAAAAAGCATCCAAAGCTGAAGAGCTGAAGAAATTGAAAGAGGAGTTGGCTCGCCTTCAAGAACGAATTGCTATCATAGAGACAGAGCAAGCTGAGGTTACTGCTACTTATATTTCGGAAGCTGAACGCTGTGAAACTCTTCAAAAAGAGCGAGAGCAGATGCAGGCGGAACAAATTGAAGAAGCTAACCGTCTCCAGACTGTTATTATCATTTTTGATGAACAGAATGTCACAGTGGAAGCAGCGGAAAGGGTTCAGAAAACTCATGAAGAGAAACTGAATGCTATTCTTGATCGTATCAGGGAGCTAATAACTCCCAATCAGTGAATCTTTTTTCATTCTTACTTGTATCCAATGTTTTGATTATGAATGAAAACAAATGAAAATTCTTGATCTGATTTTTGGTTTTGCTGTTTTGGTAATGATATAGAAAATATGTTCAGAGGTAAATAATACATGACACATTTCAATAGAATAGAATATACAAACAAACTTTGTAATTCTATCAAATAATATTAAACCAGAAATGATCTTAGTTTAATACTGATTAGAAAAAATAGAATTCAGACATAAAAATATCTTTGAACTCAATTTTTCATGAACGGATAAACCGTCAGGTATTAATGAACGGGGTGAACCGTCGGATGAATATGATAAATGAACGGATAAACCGTCAAGCATTAATGAACGGACGAACCGTCAGATGAATGTAATAAATGAACGGATGAACCGTCAAGCATTAATGAACGGGCAAACCATCGGATGAATGTAATAAATGAACGGGTGAACCGTTTCGTTATTCGAGGAACTTCTGTCGATAAATATAGCAGAAATCTAACAAGAACGAACACTTCTACTCTTCAACATAAAAATGTCGTCTGAAGAAGCATCCAAGAAGGCTGAAATCGTCTCGAAGGTTCAGAAGGACACTGAAGAATGCCCTGCCGATCCAGTTCAGCCGAAGAAAGTAAAAGCAGGCGAAGGTTCGTCTGCACCCAAGCCACCACGAGATATTCTGGACTTTCTGCTTGATCCAGGAAGGACTGAAGAAGAGAAAGCCATGAGGATGGCAGCCTGCAAGTTTCTCATGGGCTCCAGCAAAGAAGTTCTCAGTTCTTTTGCTGATCGCGTTTTCGAGAAGGACGGCAGCGGTCCGCGTCCAAATGTAGAGAAGGATGATAGTGATCTTCTTTAATATCATGTACTATCATTCATGGTTAAAATAAAATAAAATTTTATTTGTAAACATGAACTTGTCTGATGATTTACAAGTATTTATATTTATACATAATACTTTTTAAGGAATTTGCCATTAATAGGCATCATAACTTTTCGACCATCAAGTTCTGAGAGTTGATAAGCTCCATTTGAGAAAACTCTGCTCACAATATAAGGACCTTCCCACTTTGCGTCGAATTTGCCTTTGCTCATATGAGTCATAGTCATAGGACGTCTGACTGTTAGAACAAGTTCTCCTTTTTGATATGTTCGAACTCTGACTTTCTTGTTAAAAGCTCTTGAAATTCTAGCTTGATAGAATTCAATATTCTGTTGAGCAGATAACCGCTTTTCATCCAGAGCTTCTAACTCCTGAAGTCGAAGACGATCATTATTCTCGGAAGTAAGCTCATTAGCGATTGCTACCCTTAAAGAAGGAATTTGAATCTCTAATGGAAGAACAGCTTCGCATCCGTACACCAGAGAGAAAGGTGTACATTTAGTAGCATTACGAACTGTAGTCTGGTAAGCCCACAAACACTCACCAAGTTTCTCACTCCAATTACGTTTGTTAGTAGAAATAAACTTCTTTAAGAGTTTGATGATATTCTTGTTGAAAGCTTCTGCTAATCCGTTAGCTGCCGGATTATATGCGGTAGAAGCCACATTGTTGATCCGATGATCGTCACAGAAACGAGTAAATTTCTGACTGACGAACTGTGGACCATTATCATGAATAATACGTCGAGGAACACCAAATCTGTAGATGACATGATGCTTGATAAAGTTGATGACATTGGAAGTTTTGACTTCAGATAAAGGAATAGCTTCAGCCCATTTGGAGAAATAATCGGTTATTGCGAGAATAAACCGATGACCTTTTGATGACGGCGGATTGATCGGACCAATAATGTCCATGCCCCAAGCTTCGAAGGGCCATGATGCTGCCGTTGGATGCAGAAATTCCGAGGGTTGATGAATAAAATCCGCATGGATTTGACAAGCTTTACACTTCCTTGCATATTCGATGGCGTCTGATACAATAGTGGGCCAATAATAACCCATACGTCGAATACGGTCTTGAAGTTTTGGTCCAGGCTGATGTGCTCCACAAATTCCATCATGTGCTTCACGAATGATTTTCTGAGCCTCATCACCGACAACACATCGAAGAAGTAAACCATCATAAGCTCGACGATATAAGGTTTTTGTAGTATGATTATAATAGAATCTGAGTGATCGTCGTCTGATAGATGCCGCTTCACTCGGATTATCTGGAAGAATATCATACAATACGAAATCTAAGAAAGGAAGTCTCCAATCTTTATCTGTATTCTGAGTCTCAGCTGAATTACTGAAGATGAATTCCATGCTAGAATCAGATAAAGATGATAATGATTTACGACTAAATCCAAATCCTCTTGTTGTGTTGACATCATGAGATATTGATTCTTCAATGTCAACAGGAAGTCCTAGAGTTAGATTGTTTTCAAGATGAAATAATTCTCGATTACAAACAACAATCATTTGTTGACGTCTAATTGGAATAGCCAACACCGCCGCGAGATTGGCAAGAGCATCAGCTTCTGTGTTACATGCTCGCCTAACATGCTCAATGAAGAACCCTTCAAATGAAGAAGCCATAGATATAGCCGATCTATGATAAGGAACCAAATCTTGATGGCAAACTTCATAAGTACCCCTTATCTGATTGACAATGAGTTTAGAATCTCCATACGCTTCCAAATATTGAATATTCAGGTGTTTAGCGAGTTGAAGACCAATAAGCAGTGCATTGTACTCAGCTACGTTATTTGAACATGGTTGATCGAGAGAATAAGCTCTTTGGATAGCAAGACCTTCTGGCCACACAAGAACGATTCCAACTCCAGCGACAATATCACCATTAGGACCTATTCTTGAAGCTCCATCAAAGAATAGACGCCAAGTAGGATCTTCTTCAGCAATTTGGTTTGAATCTAGGACTTCATCTTGGATTTCATCATAGAGTTTTGAATTTTCTGGAATTGAATGAGCAGCCAGAAAATCAGCTAAAGCTTGTCCTTTGACTGATTTCTGGGGAATATAGTGCATGTCATATTGAGCAAGTAAGATTCCCCAGTTAGCCAATCGAGAATTCAAAACACTGGGTTTCTTTATCATGACCCGTATAGGATTGATCCGGGAAATGACATGAATGGTTTGACCAATGATATAATGTCGTATCTTTTGGACAGCGAATATCAAGGCTAGACATTCTTTTTCGACCGGTGAATATCGAGGTTCAGCTTCGGTCATAGTACGACTGAGATAGTAAATGGCTTATTCATGACCATTTTTATTCTTTTGAGCGAGTAATGCACCCAATGAAAGACTCACTGCTCGGGTATATAGGAGGAACGGTATTCCTGAGACAGGAGGTACCAATACTGGAGGGCTCATCAGATATTGCTTTATATCATCGAATGCTTTCTGACATTCATCATTCCAGACAAAAGAAATACCTTTCTTCATAAGTTTATTGAATGGTCTGCAGCGTCCTGAAAGATTAGAAATGAATCTCCTGATATAAGCGATCCTTCCTTGAAATCTTCGTAGCTCTTTTAAGGTGCATGGAGGACGCATCTCTTGGATGGCTTTGATCTTCTCGGGATCCACGTGTATACCTTTAGCGGTAATGACGAAGCCGAGAAATTTGCCACTAGAGACGCCTAAGAAGGACTTAGTAGGGTTCATCTTTAATTGATGCTTACGCATTAGATCAAAAATAGTCTTCAAATCTTGGATGTGATCCTCTTTTTGTCAACTTTTGACTGCAATATCATCAACGTAATATTCGACTGTTTTTCGCAAATGTTCACGGAATATAGTGCTCATAGCTCGTTGATAAGTTGCTCCTGCATTCTTGAGACCGAATGGCATCACTGTATAACAGCATGTACCAATCGGCGTTCTGAAAGAAGTGTGCTTCACGTTATCTGGAAACATTTTAATCTGATTGTACCCAGAATACCCGTCCATAAATGACATCCGTTCAAACCCACAGGTATTATCGATCATAACATCAGTAATTGGTAGAGGGAATTCGTCTTTACGACATGCCGCATTGAGATCGCGGAAGTCTATACATACTCTGATCTTGCCAGTCTTTTTAAGGACAGGAACTATATTAGCCACCCAATCAGGATGTTGTTCCTCTCTAATAAACCCGGAGGCCATGAGTTTATTGACTTCAGCTTCAATTGCATCCATAATATCTGGTCGAAATCGTCGCTATTGTTGCTTGACCGGTTTAGCATTCGGCATGATATTGAGTTTATAAGTTGCTATCTGTGGATCAAGTCCTGGCATATCTTCATAACTCCAAGCGAAGACATCGATGTATTCATGAATAAGTTTGATCATGTCTTGCTTATCAGTTTCTGAAAGACTTTCACTGATAAATATTGGTTTGGGGGATCCCTCTTCACCAACATCTATTTGAACAAGTTTGTCTTCAGTCGGAGGATCTTTTTGTTCGAATCGGAACTCCTATTGATTATCTAACCTTTGGGCCCATTGTTCTGATTCAGGTGAGATTTCAAACTCATCTTCATCTTCATCACTTTCTTCAGAACGGTCAATAGAGACCATGTTGGAAGACAGAATGTTGCAGTGGAATTCACCAATACTTGTATCAGAATCCCAAGAGGTAGTACTAGAAGAATCAGATCTCTTATCTTCGTCAGATTCGGGATCTTCATGGACAAAGTTAATAAAAGGAATAGGAGCAATATAACCTAATCCGTATTTCGTCCTTCCATATTTTAGAGGAGGAATCTGAACAGGCATTCTTCTTCCTCTTCCATTACTTAGGCCAGTTCTGAAGTCATAACCCATATTTTTAATGATGTCTTTAGATTGCTGACTATAACGACGTAGTTGTAATCTTCCAGTATCATCATTTTTGTCATCATCTTCAGGGTTAGAAGGATTTTGGGGCCCTTTGTAGAAGACTATTGGAATGTCTCCTGGTTTTCTGCTGGAAACCAGAAAGTATAAAGTTTGTACTGTTTCTAGGGATACATCTGTATGGAAAGTCTGTACAACTCCTATAGTTATTGTTCTCAAGTCGTCTAACAAATGTAAATAACTATGAACATGATTACACACATCAATATACTGCAAAGATGGAGACTTTTCATTAAATTTAAAAGTAGCAGTATTTACATTGGAAGAAGGCTGAGCCTTACTTAGCCAAATCAATGACTAAAGGGGGAGAAAAAGAACGAGAGAAAGCTTTGTTTCGATTAAGATCGATAACAAATGGCTCAGAAGAGGTGAGCTCCCTTGAAGCTTGAGATGGAAGAGTAGTCCGCCCTCCAACAGGGATTATCAGAGTATCCTGTTTCATATGTGAAGATATAGGAACTGTAGTACGCCCACTGACAGGAATGATCAGTGTATCTTGAGTAGACGACTGAGGTAATGGAAAGATCCGTCCGCTCACTGGAATGATGAAAGAACCTTCTCCAGAGGGTTTGGGAGATTGTTGCTGAGTAGATCGACCTTTAACAGGAATTATCAAGGTCTCACTTTGTGAATCCTCTTTCTCCATAGCTTGTATCACCCTTGTATACTCTTCTTTGTACATCCGAGAATCATTGAAATAAGCTTCAACCACGTGGAAAGGATTTATATCAGCAACTTCTTTTTGTACTCTTTCATTGCTGTCAATGTATTTAAAACACTGATGAAGAGTAGAAGGCACCACATTATTTTCATGAAGAAAGGGCCTCCCCAGAAGAAGCTTATAAGATCCCACGATCTCGATCACATAGAAAGTGACTTCGGATCTGAAATCGCCAATCTGAAGTTTCAGATGAATCTTTCCCAAAGGCTCGCTTCGGCTCTGATTGAATCCCAGGATAGTAGTAACCATCTTGGAAAGCTTGTGAAGAGGGATTTTTAGTTCATCCAACAGACTCTTCGGCATTATACTTATAGCAGACCCTGGATCAATGAGAATACGATCTATCTTCATTGTATCGAAATAACCAGTGTAGTAAAGAGGCCGATCATGTCGATTATCCTCCAATAGCATGTCGTCTTGTGTAAAGGTGATATTTGGGATAATCTCCAATACACTGTTGCAATGTAAGCAAGTGGCAGGTTCTTTACCTGGCTTCTTTAATTGTGCAAGACAAGAGTCTGCCTGAAGAAGTGCTTTACTTAACGTCTCCCGAGTCTCTTTGGAAAGACGTAGAAGTTCAAATAGGGACATTCTAGCTGGAGTATTAGCAAGTTGAGCTAGAATATCGAAGTTATAAGGTTTCTGAAGCCCAAGAGGAGGGGACTTCTTGATAGGCTTATCAAATCGAGCCTATTGTTTGCCTTTCTTAAGAGCTGTGGGCTTGGAAGGAGTAGGTTCAACTGGTGCCGTGGAAGGAATAGGTGCAGCGGATGATTCTTCTTCAAGAGGAACATTAGGAACATCTTTGTCAGCAGGAGAGATATCAGGAGTATCCTCAGGATTCTTGGAATAATCCTTCAGATAAAGTTTCCCTGTTCGAGTAGCACCAGCAAGTGCTTCTTCTTTATCTTTTGGCCCTGTGTCAGGAGTGGATCCGAGAGAAGTCATATGACATGACTTAATCTTTCCAGCCTTCTTGGACTTTCGAGATGTAGTCTTTTGAAGAGAAGGAGATTCAAAGTCTGCCACTAGATCAGGATGAATCCACATGATTTCTCCTGTTTCCATAGTAATTGGTACTAATCCTTCAGATTGTGGAGGAGGAATATTCACTATCTCAAGAGTTGCCTTGGGAATAGGAACAATCTCGCTTTCAAGAAGTTGAGGGGGAAAATCTTCGAATTGTATAGAGACGACATTGGAGGTGACGGTCTTCTCTTTCGAAGTAAGAGAGATAGCTCTAGATTTAATCATTTGTTGGATCTTTCCTTTCAGTACATAGCATGTACGAATTGTGTAACCCAACATTCTGTGGTACGGACAGTATTTAGGATGATCTGTCTTACCAGCTTCATCAGGTTTCTTGATTTCAGGTAATTGTATTTTATTACCTTTCAGCAGACATTCAAAGATACCAAGGACATCATCGTCATCAAAAGAGTATTCTTCTTTGGGACGAGGTGCTCTTGGTTGTTGAGTCGTAGAGGCAGGAGGAGTTTGAACGGTCGATGCATCTTTATTCTGAAGATTAACTTCAAAGGTTTCTTTTCCCTTGCTCTTATTGAATTTAGCATTATTATTATTGCTTTGACCTGTTTCTTTAGGATTCATTTGCACTCCTAAACCTTTGAAAGTTTCAGCACTGATTTCTGCGGCTTTGGCACTGACTATGAAGGAAGGCCAATCTTGAAATTGAATAGATCCTGTCCACATGCTGATTATTGGCAACAAATTTGATTTGCATGTGTCGATGGTGACAGCATCAGGAGTTCCAAGAGGCATCTTCAGAGCTTCTCTTCGAAATCGTTCAATGAATTCCTCCGTAGTTTCATTATTTTTCTGCTTGATTCTTATAAGAGCAGACATAGTCATGTCATTGAGCCCTTCATAGAACCGTTCAAGAAACATTTGTTTGAAACCGGTAAATGAGGTAATACACCCATCTGGGAGACTTCTATACCATTCATAAGCCGTTCCTTTGAGACATCCGACAAACACCAGAGTAAGGAGGGCATCACTTGGTTGCAGTTGGTCAGTCATCACTTCAAAGTGATTAATAAATTGACTTGGAGAAGTGGTTCCGTCATAGAATGAGATAGTAGGAGGCTTGTATTTAGGAGGATACGATACTTGCTTCCATTCTATCGGATAAGGTTGCTTGATGCCTAACCTTTGTAAACCATCCTTCTGTTTGAATGCCTCAAATTGAGTTCAGAGATTCCTCAATTCTTCAGTAACAACTCCGGAGGATTGTGGAGTTGTAGCTTGTAGAGAATAGTTGGGAGGAGGAACAGCATTATAAGTACTACCCCAGCTCCAGAGTGACTAGGAACCGGTTGAGCTTGCCCAGGAGTATTGGATTGTACCGTTGGAGGAACATATACTGGACTTACACCAGTGTCAATTGGTGTAGCTTCTGGTACAATCTGTCGATTTTGCAGTTGGGCTGCCATGAGTTCATACATCGACTTCATATTATCAGCCATAGACTTCATTTGCTGTTCCAAAGAAGCAATTCTTTGTTCTTGAGGAGTCATGGAAGAAGAAGGTTCATCAGTATTCCCATCGACCATATATGTTGTGACTGTACGAGGGATTATTGATGAACTGGTGGATGTTGTTTGTTCTGAATCACTGCTTTGTGTATCAAAGTCAGTTATAGGAGAACTACCCCCAGTAGAAAGAGGTGGGAAGTTAGATTCCCCAAGAAATTTAGAATCATCTTCAGAAATCAAAGTCCTTTGAGTAGAAGCCAGGACTCTTGATTTGGTGCCTCTATATACTCCATCTGGACTATCATTTCGACCCCCAGTATCCCGAGAGGTCATGTTGACAGAAGCATACAGAGGTTCATCTTCATCAGGCATAGATTCACACTGAATCCGATTGAAGACAGATTGTCGTTTAGTTTGACATCTGCATTGCATTGTGACTCTCGGCTGGAAGTCACATTCATGATCAACATGGTCCTGATCCATTGATTGACATCTCCATTGAACTATGACTCTTGGCTGGAAGTCACATTCAGCATGGTCCATTGACACAGAATTATTCCTTCTCTTCTGTTGAAGATGTTCTCGTAGATCTGTTTGTGAAGATTGAGGTACATCAGAGAACATTCTTTGTGCATTTTTAGGAATATATTTCCGGTTCTTGGGTCTTAATGGCTCTTGGTTATATAGAGAGTGATTAATATGAGCTACATAATTTCTAGCATACTCTGCATCTGGATCTCTTGCTTTTGTTCCCGATTGGTATGGTTTTTTGACACCAGAAGTGCTTCCTAAACGGATTTGATCAAGTGTGAATCTATGCCTGATTAGGAGTTGGTAACAGACCCTCTTTTATAGACAAATTCTGTGCCCAATTCGAAGAAGTCGTAGAAGAAGACATTAAGAAATGTTTCTTCTTAGACTTATTCAAGTTTTGGGACATAGAATATCCAGAAGGAAGAGTAGTCAAAAGACCATCTCCTTTTCTTTGATTAACAAAATTGTCAGTCAAAGCTGTTCCTGAAGTAAAAACTACAGGAGCAGAAGAAATAACTAAAGAATTATTTCTTTTCGAAGGGACTTCGTGTGGAAGAGTTTTAGCAAGACCACCCCCAGTTCTAGTAGAACTTGGCAAAGAAGAAGAGATAACTAAAGAGCTATTCTTCTTAGAGCATGCTGGTGACAATTTGGCTAAGGAGCCTATATTGTCAGTGTATAGAGTCTGGGCTAAAGAGCCAGATTTTGGTAAAATACACGCTGGAACAGATTTGGCTAATGAGCCAGTGCTGCCAGCGTGACTTTTGAATTTAGAAATACACGCTGGAACAGGCTTGGCTAAGGAGCCAGTGCTGCCAGCGTGACTTTTGGAATTAAGATTGCACGTTGGAACAGGCTTGACTAAGGAGCCAGTGCTGCCAGCGTGACTTTTAGAATTAAGATTGCACGCTGGAACAGGCTTGACTAAGGAGCCAGTGCTGCCAGCGTGACTTTTAGAATTAAGATTGCACACTGGAACAGGCTTGGCGAAGGAGCCAGTGCTGTCATCGTGACTTTTGGCTGCTGCTGTCTTCGAACACACAAGAGTGTGCGTGCTTACAGTAGACTCCTTGCCAGTGTTAGTAGTAGACACTGTGGCAGAAAAGTCACCATTGGTTGCCAACTGATTCTTAGGGACGTAGATCGTCCCTTCTACTTGGCAGTAGTGATGGAGGCTGAAGTGGGCTTGCCACCCTTAGCCCGCTGCATTTCTTCGTAGGCGAGTTGATCGAATTGGATCGATATCACCTTCTTCGTCGAGCCGACTGACGAAGTGTCGCATTGAGTTGTTGCCATCTCAGAAGAGGAGATGGTTTTTCCCAGCAGAGTCGTCAATTTGTTTTCCATAAATAAATTCACTTTATTTATTGTGTATCTGGGAAATTTACAACTGTAGGAATCCGATCTAGAAGACGATCGCTCTATCCCTTAGACGATGCGAAGAAGAAAAGCTCTCAAAATTTTGACAGTAATTTAGATCACTATGTATATGTACAATAAATGAGAAAAAAACTCTATTTATAGAGTCAAAAATAACTGAAAGGATAACTGTCTTCACAGCCTGTGTATAGTTGAAAATCACGCAGGATCTAACATACGCAAGGTTGTGAGCAGTTACTGGACGTGGCCTGTAACTGTTGGACACATGGCAATCATGCATGAGTCGTATGCAAGTTACAGGACACGCAAGCGAGAGATCAGTGGCATGGCTGCCACGTACTCCGATTTGATGAAATCCACGTAGGCTCGTTGAGGACGAAATCCACGCAGACTTGGGTCAGAAAGCTTCAAAATCCACGCAAACTCCGGGCAGGAAGCTTCAGAATCCACGCAAACTTGATGAAGGAACATAGAAGTTCAAAATACACGCAAACTTGAGCCAGAAGGCTCAAAATATATGCAAGCTTGAGGCAGGACTGCCAGCTGTCTTGATTCGATGTGCCTCGACTGACACAAAATTACTGACAGTGATTACTTTGTCAGTCGCATTAAATGACAAAAAACTCTTTTGCTACGCCAACTTGATGAAGGCTGAGTCTTGTTGAAGAAGATTTCGATAGTCACGCAATAGTCGGCTGTGATCTCTCGAGTTCCGTACATACGTGGCATACGAGGAGACATTCTTCGACTGTCGTGCTGTCAGTCATAATGACACTTCTGATAAATGATGAGCTGTCTCTAGCGTGATTTTTAAACATTTAAACATTGTCTTGATCAACTCAGCGTGACTTTAAGACTTTGTTCTGATCAACTCAGCGTGACTTTGAGACTTTGTTTTGATCAACTCAGCGTGACTTTCATTTTTAAGGCCTACAGAGATCTCATCCTTATCCGTAAGCTTTGCGAAGACATTCGTGCTGAAGTTCCCATCCGGGTGCCGAAAACTCTCTAAAGCTCAAGAAGCTATCGCGGACTGGGGTCTCGCCTCTGCTTACAAGGTCGTCCCGCTGGACCCCAAACACCTGCTCCTCTACCTCTCTTCCGACTCCGACTACGCTTTAGTCTGGGCCAAAGGCACCACCAACATTGGCTCCCTAAGCGTCAAGATCGCCAAATGGTCCCCCAGTTTTAACCCCAAATTCGACTCGACGATAGTCGTGGATCACCCTCCCGAACCTCTCCTTGTCTGCTTTGCCCCCGTAGCTCTTAAGAGAATCGACAGTTCCTTCGGGACCCTAGTGGCCATCGCCGAAGAAACTCGTAATCTCTCCAAAGGCAACTACGCGAAGATTTACGTAGAGCTCGACCTTTCATCTGATACTCCCACTCTTATTCAGATCGAACTCGGGAGACAGACACACTTTCAGACGCTAGAGTATGACAACGACATTATATTCTGCAAGCACTGTCAGATTAGAGGCCACCTCACAAAGCATTATCTCAAAGCTCACCCGGAGCTCAAGATGAAAGCTTCCCTTAAGTCGCAATCCCCGAAGATGACCAAACTCATTCCCTCAGCCCCTATTATCCCCCTCCCCAACTCCCACTCCCACTTCAAAGACATAGACGGTTCTCCCAGCCCCCACTCGCTCCCCCCTCCGTCGGTTATTGCCATCACTCTTGGCAAGCCCCCGCATATCATCATCAGCAACAGGTTCGAGATCCTCACATCTTCACCTGAGGACGTCATCCAGGCGAACCCCCACCCAGATAAGACCCCTCACACTGTAGACGAAAAGATCGCCGACGAGCAACCGAACAACGTTGCCTCATCGGGCACAGAAGGGGAGAATCAGATGGCGTTGATCATCCACCCTACCCTAGACAATACAACTATCTCCCCCATCATCGCTGGTAGTGACTCTGGGACCGACCTAACTTTCCTTGGCAACGACTCCGTGGGCAGGCTCCAGCTTGCCAAGGAAGCTGGCTTCCTAGACTCTAGCAACCCCCTTTGTGTGCTGGCTGAGATTGAGAAAGCTCTAGCCTCCCCCCCCGGAGGAGGATACAGGCAACACAACTCAGGGCACACTCGATGTGACGGATGACACCACAGCGGCAACCCCGAGAGCTCCCAAAATCTCCCACAACAAGAAGAAAAAGAAACAATCACAAGAGCCCACGACGATGACCACGCAGTCAGCCACTAAGCTCAACACCAACCCCCCCTCCTGCAACCATCCTAATGCTTAACATCCTCTCGTGGAATGTCAGAGGGATGGCCAATAAACCTACCTTGAGGAAAATAATTAGCCTCAAGAAAATCCACTGGATTGATATTGTAGTTATCAACGAACCTAAAATCCTCCAGAGAAAACTCAAATCCATCCAGCTTCAACTCAGCTTCCCGAACGCCATCGCCAGTGTCATGACATCTGGATCCTCTTCGTCGTGGAATGCACCTTCGGCATCATTCAGGACTCCAATCAGGTGCTCTTCTGTTGGGTGGAGTACCCTACTCTCGCATCCCTATCCTTTTTCTCTGCAGTCTACGGCAGCTGCGACTTCGTCGAGCACAAGCAACTTTGGGACACCCATCTCCCCCTCAACAACCTCTCGTGGCTCTGCCTAGGGGACTTTAACACGATCTCGAGCAGAAAGAAGAAATCAGGGGGGCGCCCTTCCCCCCAGCCGGCCATGAACGACTTCAACACCTTTATCTTCAATGCCCACATGTCCCCCTCCCCTTCTCCGGTAACGCCTTTACCTGGTGTAACATGCAGGAAGGCACCCGAAGACAATACTTACGAGTAGACCGAGCATTGGTCGACAACCGTTGGTGTGACATGGATCCCATCTCTAACCTCTCTCCCCTTAACACCACCGAATCGGATCATTCCCCTCTCCTAATCGAGATCAGCAGCAACTCCAACCTTATCAAGAAACCGTTTTAGTTCTTGGACTTCTGGAGACACCATCCACAATTCGGGAACATCCTGGCATCCGCCTGGAAATCGATTAGCAACCCCGACCCCCTTGTCAGAGTGACCGCCAAACTCAAGGCTACCAGGGGTGCTCTTTCAACTTGGAACAAACTCGCTTTTGGCAATATTTTCCAAAAGATTAAGTCGGCGGAAGATGACGTCACTCGTGCTGAGATTCGGTGCACCGTAGACAGTTCTATGGAGGCTCGTACCGCCCTCAATCTCACCAAAGCACTCCTCGAGTTTCGGCTGAAGGTCGAGACAGAATTTAGGAAACAAAAAGCCAGATTGACGTGGGATATCGAGGGGGACAGAAATTCTACTTTCTTCCATGCCTACGTTGATGGAACTGGGGATTCCCAGGACCCTTTCTTTGGTGTGCGTATTGATCGATAGAAAGTTAAAAAGATCTAATACGTGTTCTAACCCTTCATAGGCAGAAACTTGGGTTCACGAATTATACCTGCGGTGGAAAGGAGATAAGTAATTCCTAGCAATCTCGAGCGGACGATCCCAAGATCTTTTGCATGTATTCCTTCCTCGAGTTGGACGTCGTATGGACGACGATCTCCCAACCTTTTCTTCATCTTGGTAGCCCTCTCTTTCTTTCCTTACGTGAATCACAAATTTAGAGAAATTATTTGATTTCTGATCAGTAATCTGGCGGCCAGAGAATAGAGGATATATATAGGCTACGGCAGGGACCATGAGGAGAAATTAGGGTTAGGCCTCCTAACGGATCTGGATATCCCGTGTTCAGCTCGTACACACAATCTAGGCCCATTAATAATAGCTCGGTCCACTAATGAGCTATTGTTGTACTACCTTCCTAATCCCAAATTATGTTTGTGGACTCCTTTTATTATATGCTCGTTTGGCTCCCCATGTTAAGATATCGTATGTCCGTCGATCAAATTATGTTACTGACAACTATATTGATTCGACATATTTTATCCTTAAGTAGTACCGCTCAACTTTATTTGTCATGTCGGATATAATCCAGCTGCAGGGTTTATATGACAATTCTTATGAGCTCCTTAAGGGGACATCATCAACCCGATGTATTGGGACATGGATTTCATTTATAATCAATAGCCCATCATACATACAATGTTATTACCCAATTCATAGAGGTTGTTGATTCATAATGAATCTCACTCTTTTATGAGTCAAAGTAATGCACACTGTATATACATGTCTATTATTATATCCGGATTAAGAGCACAAGCATCCATAATAACAGAGGTGTTTGTTCTCTTATGTAGTCAGTACAAAGAGAACAACCTCAAGTGGTCCTGTTCAATACACATAAAGTGTACTAGTATAAACCTATAGTCAAGATAGACTAATACCATATTACACTATAATCTTTCCAATAGATTTTCCAAGTCCGTCTAGGTTGTGAACTATTTATATACTCCATAGGAAACTGATAATATGATCTTTTGTGTGACACTGCACACCATATTATCTACAATATAGAATATCAGACATTTGCATTAACACTTGCAATAAATACAATATGCAAACATTTGCCTATATGATTCTCATTCAAAATTTAAGGAAATAAGGTTACTACAAAAGTGATGCTTTTAGTATATAACCCTAACATGCGTCAAAGGCCACAGACATCAACTCAACCTGCACCAAATCTCTGACGATAATAGCATCTTACTCAAAGATCAGCGGAGCATCCACGTGGCAGCCGCCAACTTCTATACCAAATTATTCACCAAAGACGTCGTCGCTAAGGATGAGGAATTCTTGGCTGAAGTCCCCAATTTGATCAGCGAGCGAGAGAACGTGTAGCTCTTAACCCCCCTCCCACCCTCTCCCGTCCATGAAAGAAGTCAAGTCTGCAGTTTGGGCCCTTGATGAGCACAGCACCCCCGGGCCTGACGGCTTCTCCGGTGTCTTCTTCCGTTCTTGTTGGGATATTATTGAATCAGACATGCATAAGGCCGCAGTCGTATTACTCCAAGGCGTGAGCTACCCCAAATCTATCTCTCGTGCCAACCTTATCCTGATCCCCAAAAAATATAGTCCGGAGACCTTCAAAGACTTCAAGCCGATCAGCTTATGCACCTTCATCAATAAAATCATCTCCAAGATCATCCGAACCACATGGCCCATCACCTTCCTAAGATAATCTCCGATGAGCAAAGCGGCTTTGTCCTCGGGAGGAACATCATCGACAACATCCTTCTCGCTCAGGAGATGATTACCTGCATGAAATTCCCGTCCAGGAGAGGGGAACGTCGCCATCAAACTCGACATAGAGAAAGCCTATGACCGCCTGGACTGGAAATCCATGAGCTGGGTGTTAAGAGCCTTCGGGTTTTCTGAAACTTGGATTGACAACATCTTCAGATCCATAAGCAATTGTTGGTTCTCCACAGTCATCAATGGGCAAGCTGACCGCTTCTTCAAATCTAGCCGCAGGATTCGACAGGGAGACCCACTATGCTCCACCATCTTCACCATCGCAGCCGAAGCACTCAGCAGAAACCTGAATAGCATGGCTTATATTCCCAGATTCCCCCATTTTTATACCACCACTGGCTGTCCGTTAATCACTCACCTGGCTTACGCCGATGACATCCTCATCTTCTCATCCGGAGACATCGGGTCAGTGGAGGTGGTCAGTAGTGTTCTCGAGAAATGTACCAGATGCTCTGGCCAACGGGTAAATACCGACAAAAGTGTTATCTACACCCATCACAAAGCCGACAGGAGCCACTCAACAACTCTAGCCAATCTGACCTCCTTCTCTATCGCATACCCAAGGTTCTCCTACCTCGGGTGCCCGCTGGTATATGTTAGATCCAATTCAGGCATCTTCGAAGGGCTTGTGAACAAAACCAGGAAAAAGATCGAGTGATGGAACAATACGACCCTCTCTCCGGGCGAAAAGATGATTCTCATCAAACATGTACTATCCTCCATCATCATCTACACCCTGGCAGTTTGTTCCCCCCTAAGAAGGTTTTATCCTCATTAGAGTCTATCTTCGCCAACTTCTTTTGGGGTCACCTCGATGGCAAGGATAAACATCACTGGACTAGCTGGGACACGATGGCCAAACCTGCAGACATGGGCTATCTTGGCTTCAGCAAGTTAGCTCACATCGTTGACACCTGCTCCATGAAATTGTGGTGGAAGCTCAGATCGGATAACTCCATCTGGACTCGGTTCATGAAGGCTAGATACTTCCAACACCCTCACCCCATGATGGCCGTCGCCAAAAATCGAGCCTCTGTATCCTGGCATCGTATTCTCTACGGCCGTCACCTCACAGAACCCTTAATCTGCTTGCAGCTAGGCAATGGCAACTCTTCGGTTGGCCACGAATGTTGGCTCGACAATGTGGTCGGACAACTCTCCTCGACCGCCCCCCCTAATTGCACGATCCGAGATTTACGGGACAACACCTCAGGTTGGAGGTGGGACCGGATCAAAGATTAGCCAGGGCCGGAAGCGACGGACGACCTTGTCGCCGTCGACGTACATCTCAACAATCTTCCTGACGCCTTGAGATGGTCTCCCTCCTCCGGAGGTACTTTCACGATGGCCTCGGCCAGGATCGTGGCGAGAGGCATGGAGTGTCGTCTCCGTTGATCGCCTTTTTGGCACTCCTGTATCCCCAATAAATGGTCTATTCTGATATGGAGAGCTCACCGTAGGAAGCTTCCTACCGACGACTCCCTCACCTCCATCGGCTTCAGCCTTGCTTCTAGATGCCATTGCTGCACGCCACACCGATATGAAACCACCGAGCACATCTTGCTCTCCGACGAACTCGCCACTCAGTTATGGAGCAGCCTCACTCGCCGCTGCGGGCAGATGCATCGGGCCAGGAGCTTCAACGATCTCTTAGCAAGCTGGGGGGACTCTTACGACTATCAGATCATCGCAGCCGCATGTATTTGGGTGCTCTGGAAGAATCGGAACAAATATAGGTATGAAGGTCGCCAATACAATCCCATATAACTGATCAGGGAAGTACTCCGACAAATTCTCAAAATCAGGAGGCGATGCACACATTCTCCGGACCGGTTTTGGCAGGCGCTGTCATAACCGCGGGCCCGGGCAAACTTCTCATTTTTGGATTTGGCCTCCTTCGCTTTTTGCTGTATTTTTGCGCTTGGCGCGCTTACTTGTATAGGCTTCAACATTTTGTGCCTGATATATCAATAAAAGTTCTTTTGCTTATATATATATATATATATATATATATATATTTGACTATATATATATATATATATATATATATATATATATATATATATATATATATTATAGATAGTTATTAAACATGGAACTAAAAAAACGTACAATACACTATAGTCAAACCATGAAAGAGATCGGGTCAATAAGTGTCGAAAGATGGTCCTAATAAATTTCTAGGACAAATCAAGAAAAATTATGTAGAAAACAAATGGTGATATAAAAGATTTCTGTAAATGAGATTTACTGCTAAGTTTTTAAATAAGGCTAAGTTCAATCAAGATAATTTTCAGTAAAGTTGTCAATAGCGATAAGAGATCAAACATGGTATATTAACAGGGATATAGTCTCAATAGTATCCGAAAATCATGCATATCTGAAGTTATTTTGCCTAGAGTTCATGCCCCGCTATTGTAGTATACATCTGGCTGTAATGAACCTTTGGTTCCATGACTCAAATAATGATAGATCACCAAATATTCTATAAACTTTATATAATATTGATGAAATCACTCAAGAGATCAAATATTATGTTTTTAGGATATAGTCTCAATAACATTTGAAAATCTATAAATAACTGAAATCACTTCAACTTTGGGACCATGTCTTTCCAATGCGTAGCTGGCTGCAGTGGACTCGCAATCTCCTTAATCCAGATAAATGACTACAGTGCACATTTGTCACGTCATAGTAGGTCGTCGAATATCTCCTCAACTTTATCCATAGGAATTTCAAAGGAGTTATGAAAATTTATATGAGTTTTAAAAGTCCCAATCACGATAGAAAGTGACATAAGTACCTGTTCTTAGATATTAGATCTTTGAGAATCAAGGGATCACTTACTAGTAGAAAAAAATGACTGAAGTTAAAAGGAGTATATGTTCTCCGACCTTTCCCTATTCAATGGATTGAGGATAAACTTATGAAATTGATCAAACCTGACTCTAACTAATAGAAATAGTACGATTTCAAGTTGAATGAAAGAATTAACGAAAATAGTTTTAGCTCTAGAGAATTTCTTAAAGCATGTTGACCTATACCAAAATTATTTTAAGAAAATAATTCCTCACGGTCAGTGAAAAGTTTTATAAACTAGATAGACAAATTAGACTAAGCAGTTAGTCTAGGGCTCTATGATAGAATGTTGGAACAGATCAAAGAAAGTCAGATTGAAGTAGTCTAACAAAATTATCAAAAGAATTTGGAGTCTTGGGTATATTAGTCATGTATGAGAGGTTTGCCAAAAGGGGGGTCAAAACTTCTAAGTTGGTAATTGGCCTAGTCCCTAGAGAATTTTAGAAACTAATATAGATAGGAAAAATATCTTATGAAGACACAAATATTAAATACGTATAACCATAAAATCGGCCTAAGTTGTGATTGATCATTCCTATATCGGGCTCCCAATGGTACTATAATCCTAAGCACTATTAGACGGACCTGCATGGACGACCACTAAAAACATGTCACGACCAGATTCCAAGATGTTTAGGATAAGTCGGATCATGTCCGGCCTACGCCGTGGTGAGACGACGGTAGTAAGGTGTTCAGGTGCAATACAGGAACTCACAAAGTCACAACATCTAATTAATACGAAAAAATAATTTTTTTATTCAAATCAAACTTGCAAGTTTCTAAGGGTACTGAACATAAAATTTATTATTACAACTTCAAGGTTCTGAAAGGGAGATGCTAAACATGAAATAAAATAATTTCACTTATCTAGGTAGCTGGCTCGGGTGCCTCCGGGGCAGTATTCTCCAAGTGGGATTCTACGGACTCCTCAGGGTACAAGACAAGATCATAATAGCTATTGAATAATAGCTCTTCATCCTCAAACTCTCCTATGTTAAAAAATTGGGTTTCCAGTCAGGAATGAACAAGTACACAATTTCAAACTCTAGCATTTTAAGCAATAGTTGAAAAATACATATTTAAAATATTTGATGCATGGAAACAATTAAAATATTTTGATGCAATAAAAATAATTGAAATATTTCAAGCGATAAAACAATTGTGATTTGAATAGGTAGACACTTGTGACTGGCTGGTAGATTCAATTTGTATTCTAGCATACGATCCGGCTTCAACACATGTGCAAGTGTGGCTTCAGCTTTCCACAATAATTCTAAGGGGGTTTGGTCACAAGTGATACACTACTCCACAATCCCTGATGCAATATTTGAGTTCATAGGAAAGAACTGTGGCACAATGTGTCAATATACAATAAGAAGGAAAATAAATCAGAATCCAGTAGTGTACTTGCCTTGAGCTCTGTAACAGAAAGGTGGAGGCAATGAGGATCTCAGTCTAGTCCTCGGACCCTACATTAATTAAGAGTCTAACTTAGATCCAAATACAACCATTTGTAGGGTGTTCTAATTACAATCTCTAAATAAAGTTCTAATTATTGCTAATGTTAAATTGCTAGGTGATAAGAGAGTTAATTATAAATTTTTTTGGAAAATAGGCATTCGATTTATTGAAAACTTTTGCATTTTACTAATAGTTTATAAAACATAAATTTTCTTTTTAAATGATAAAACGTGAGTTTTAATCAATTAACTACTAATAATAATTCATTCTTGTTAGTCGCGAGAAAAATGTTATTTCTTATTAAAAACGGTAAGATAACAAATTTCTAAACACTAACCATTTTAACGAGACTTATTACAAAAGTAAGCTTGGGGTTTATAATTACTGGGAATACTCATTTAATTTACATAAATAGAAAACATAATTATTAAAAGAATAATAAAATAACATTTTCTAAACTACTTAACAATGACTATTAATGAAATCCATTTATTAACCAAAATCCTAATTTATGAAAAACAGTTATTTTGAGAGTAATAATAATATTTAGATAGTCTAATAATTATTAAAATATTTAGCATTTCTTTCCCAAGGTATTTATAAACGTCATTTTAAAAACATTATTCAGGAAATTATTTTTTATGACCATAATTATTAATAATAACGGCCTAAGGATTTATTTATACTAACAAGCAAATTTTAACTAATAATTATGCAACATAACACTAATCAAACATTCAATAATTAATTAGTCATTTTCTAATTAAACTAAATTATTCTAAAATTGACAGAGTTTTGTTCTGTCAACCTGGCCGGACTCACTACAGGTTTATGTTTCTATTCTGAAAAATGAAATGGCACACGGGCGCACGGGGGACGCGGACGCCGGGGCCCGCACGGGGCTGGCGGACGCGGGCACGGGGCACGGGGCGATCGGTCGATTGCGCGGGGGTTGGCCTCGAGGGGTGTCCGAGGGAGCGGGTGAAGCAAGGAGCATGGAGGGACGGACGGTTTGGGAAAATGTGGAGCGTGGAGGGAGTTATGGTGGAGTTTGTGAAGGTTTTTATAAGGGTGAAATAGTTCTGGAGAAAAGTTATGTGGGTTTTATAGGAACCCTAGAGGGGGGTAAATAGGGTCAAGCTAACTAATCAAGCACTTAGCACAAGCTAATAGGCAATTTAAAAATATAAGTGCAAGAGAAGAAACAATAACAATACCGACACACGATATATTCTGGTATCCTCCCAAGGGGTACTCCAGTCCTGGAACTCTCTCCAGCTTTAATCCACTATTTGAGTAAATAGTTATACACGAGTTTGGATCCGAAGAACTCGCCAACTTCTTACACGAGAGCTTTAATCCGAAGACCTCTCCGACTTCAACCGAGAGTTTGGATACGAAGACTCTCCAACTTCAACATTTCACAATAGGTTTTTATCTCCTTATACAACAAGATGAAGATCTTACTTTTCAACTCAATAACTCTAACACAATTTGTGGATAGCAAATGAAAGCTTTGAAGAGTTGTTTATGGATAGGGTTTGGTGGTTTAGAAATTTTTAGGCTCAAAACCTCAACCTTGAATGAAGGGGTTCAAGGCTATTTATAACCAAAGCATTGAAAAGAGCTCAAATGCAACTTTTCAGTCAGCGAACCGGTATACCGTCGGTATGGACCGGCATGCCGTCGGTATACCGATCTGGAATGCAACGACTAGAAATATAGCCGTTGGGATCATTAAATGCTCGAAATCCGACCGTTGGAATTTCAAACGTTACTGAATCGGTATATCGTCGATATGGACCGGTATGCCGTTGGTATGCCAATTTTGTAGACAGAAACTTTCTGTGAACAAAATCGGTATGCCGTCGGTATAGACCGGTATACCGTCGGTATGTCCATTTTCATCCGAAAATGACCCTGGGCTAATTTCTACCTTAGCTTTCGATTTTGCCATCCATTTTTTGTGTTACAATTATTCCTAAGACTCATTACAGACTCCAGAAATACTGTAGCAGGTGCAGGATTTTTCAGAGTCTTGAAATGAAGATGGCATGGCTTGGTTTCCTCCTTTGATAGGTGCTGGCTTTTTTTCTTGGCGGCAGCTGTCCAAAGATATCCAGTTTGTGAAAACTGAATACCTTTCGGGGGCTTCGCCTCCGAACCCCCGATGAAGGGCGATGCCCCCTCGACCCCCGTCCGCTGACCGGGCAACGGAACCCCAGGTGCATGGCTCCGGAGATGTCATCAGGTGGTTCAGAGAAATCTTTTGGAATCCGTCATCTTTGACCCACCATGATTTCTTTATTGCATATGTCCACATTGATCGTGCTTATTGCTTTTCTGCATGTACGTATTAGACGAACAAAGCAATATACATAATAGCAAGTATGTTAAGTTTAATGCACATTAGGACACTGCTGAGTTTAAGTATTAGTGCTAAGGTGATAGCATAAATGTTAGTGATATCATAATAATTAAACTTAATTGAATGACCACAATCAAAAACATAGTTTTGATTTTGGCAACCCGATTAAATTTAAGATAGATCGGCTCATATCACTAAGATGTAAACCAATAGGCACATATCACCAAAGGTATAAGTATAAGTAGAAATGCTATAGCGATAGTATTAAGATTAGTGATAATGAAATGCTAAACTTAACGGATTAACCATATTCAAAAATATGATACAATCATTGTAGTGCCCCGACCTGCAAGATGCCTTATGATGGATGGTTGGTTCGATGAAGCCTTGTTAGACTTGGGAATATGCGAAGGATTGCTTGGAAGGCTATGCGATCGTGGCAAAATCGTACTATGAATGTGAGTAGTATTGAACCCTTCAAAGATCCTTTAGCTTCACGCTTAAAATAAGGATGAGTATGCTATGTTTCTTGTTGAGTTGTTCAATAACACCTTGCATGGAATTCGGAAAAGATAATAAAAGATAATTAATCACCTGAACGTAAACTGTAGTGGCTAAATAAATTGTATGCTTGTACGATATTGCGATGAATTGCATGACAGGTGAAGGCAAAGTCCCAAATACTTGGACGGTGAGTATATCGAGCTTTGGCTCGATGAATAGATGGTAAAACAGATGCTAAGTCCCAGGAATTGGGCGGTGAGTACATTGAGTTGGTTGGAAAGATGTATGGTATCAAAGATGTGGCAAAGAGATTGGGTAACAACATTCTATTATCTTGTGCCGATATAGAATGTTG
Organism: Iris pallida; assembly: GCA_029216955.1. NCBI lineage: Eukaryota > Viridiplantae > Streptophyta > Magnoliopsida > Asparagales > Iridaceae > Iris > Iris pallida. The sequence continues at coordinate 8,328,669 of JANAVB010030420.1, read as the reverse complement.
ATTTCACTAAGACCCTGGATGGGCAGATGATAATGTGAGCATTGGCTCAAGGCAAGATGGCAATATGAATGAGAATGATGGATGAATTACTTAGTTTTCCTTATCATGCATTATATGTTTCTTTATAGATAAGTTGCATATAGTTGCATGGTCATGGACAACTTGTCGACAAGGTGGTTCCTCGAATGGTATTTCTGGGCCATGGAACCCGGTTCGTCCTAGGGGAACAAGGAATTATGCCGACGTACTGGCATCGGTAAACGGGACTTGCAGTAGGGCTAGCTACCTGCACTGCAAGGGCGCCGTTGTACCTGTAAATCGGTCCAAGATGACGTGTCGCCAGTGACCTTCATATAGATAGGTCCGGTGCTAATGATGTCTTGTGCAGCAGAGTAAGTTATTACTCAAATACAGGAAAGGATGTCGGCTGTTGGTAAGAATCACCTGAACGGTGATATTTATATTGGATCATGATATTGTTCCTAATAATGTCTTGTGCAGGCGGAGTAAGTTATTACTCAAATACAGGGAAGGATGTCGGCTGTTGGTAAGAATCACCTGAACGGTGATATTTATATTGAATCATGATATTGTTCCTAACAATGTCTTGTGCAGGCAGAGTAAGTATTATAAATGTACAGGGATGGCTACACGACCGTGGGTAAAAATCACCAAAGGGTGATATATAACAGTATGCTCTAAAATATGTTGTCCATGAGATTTGTATGCTTTACTTCTTGTCGGCTATAACATAAAATTGACCCTAAGGCAACGAGAAAGACTACTATTAATAATGTTCTGTAACATGATTACTTAGTGTTGTCTTCTTAGGTGAGTTGGGCCAGCACCGCTCGCCTGTACATTGATGATGTACTGACCCACGTTGTGGGCAATATTACAGGTGTTTGCTTGGGAAAAATCCTGTGAATCAGTGCTTGGCATCGATGAATCAGATGGGTGTGCAAAAGCTCTTCTTTCAAGACGATGTCTTCTGCTATACGGGACATAATATATGGAACAGTAGAACTTAGTTGTACCAGTGAGATTGTAGCCAAAGATGTGGCAAGTTCATTGTAAAGAAGTCGGTATATTCATTTGTAGCCTAAAGGGCAAGTGTATACATTCAGTTGGTTATTCAAGAGTCTTGTAATCCATTATGATTATCAATAAAGAGATACATTCTTCATATCTTGTGTGACTTCAATTTATCTGCTTGGTTTTGCTGTGTTGTCGATATTTTTTGAGAAATCCCAGGAACTGTAATGGTTTTGCCTTGTACAAGTGCAATCTAGACTTGTACGGCATCACGCCCAGTGGCTAGTTTTCGATCCTCCGGAATCGGGACGTGACAATCATTGGGCCAACAATCTCCCCCTTTTTGATTATAAAAAATCGGTTAAGTTTAGTATGGATACAATAGATGCATGTATCACTAATTTACAAAAGATATAAGCAATATCACTAAAAGCATACTACTTAGATTACTTATAAATACATACTTAAACTTACTTCTTCCCCTTTGTCATGATCATAAATAGGCTCCCCCGTACTAAGAGATAAAAGAAAATCAATCTTAAGTACATAAATCAGAGCATGAGGTAGGCATAGACAATCATGATCAAGAAATACTAAATGAAGAACAATGGGAGAAGTGTGTAAAGACAAGTATAGAAACTACATATCAAATATAGAGTGCCAAATAGAAAATAACTTGTCAAAATACAATATAGTTGGTAAAACAAATAAAATTAAAAGCAGTCAATAAATAGTTTTACCAACTTAAAATCCAAGAAAGAAACTCCAAAACATAATATTATATGAATTAAAACTCTAGTTTTTGAAGGAAACGATATACCAATTGAAATAAAAGATTTCAATCAAGAATTTCAGTCAAAAGCCTATGAGGATTAGATAATTGCAAAGTAATTGATATTAAAAAAAATACCAAGTGAGATATTTGGAAGATATAAACTTAATACCAATTGAAATATAAACTTGAAACATTGATCAAAAAGCCATTTGAAAGTCAAAATTGTCCATAAATAAATAGTGGAACAAAATAAAGGAATGATCAATGTAAAATAGAACAATTGATATAGAATAATCTCATTATTTACAAAATCTATATGCTTACCCAAGTTCATGCATTTGAACTCAATTATCTTATCATGCTATATGAATACCCTTTTAGATAAACATGAAGGTAAAGGAGAAAAATACTTGAAAAAGAGACATTCAGTCGACTTGAATGCTTCCCCTCAAAGTTTACCAATATAGATAAACATAAGTTTTAGGTAAGTCCTCAATAAGAAAAGCCAAATCAATTAAGCATATAAGGAAAGCCAAAACAATAAAGCACAATAGTCATCAAGATAAGATATGAAAGTTAATATTTAACAAGATGACATATTTAACTCATATAAAAGAGAGAATCAAGATAATAAAAACAATCGCATAAACTCTCATAAATCCTTCACAAAATATAATTATCATGACCACAATAATAGGATATGAAATTGAAGAAATATGGGTCCATGATGGACTAGGTATATGACATATTTAAGGGTATAAATAAATTGAATCAATTGATTTGCTCCCCCTCAAAATATGCGTATATAGTTCCAAAGCACTTATAGCATAAAATATATAACTAAAAGATTTGGAGGTAAATCAACTATGGATTTCTTTCCCTTGCTCAATGCATATAAAGCTACAATATCGTCAAAAGACGAATAATGTCATCTTTAGTCAAGAGAAGATATCCAATTAATAGCCGCTAAAGATGAAAAATCAAAAGAATATTCCAATTAAGCACATATAATCAAAAGATGGCATACATTAGTCTATATAGAAGGATCTCATATATAAATATGTAGATCAATGTATGTTATCTTTTGAGAAAAAAAATGTCATCATGAAAAAGAATAAAGTCAATTAAGAACAATCATGATGATAGACAAATATAGCACAAAAAAATAAAGTAAAAATAAAACACAAATATCATGTCCATGACTATCTAATTAAGAAAAAATTAACCAATTTAATGCTTTGCATGGACTAGGTATGTTTTATCACATATGTACCCATCAATCGGGTAATATCCAAACTTTGCTACTTCTAAATGAAAGACCAATAAAGTTCAAATAGCAAAGACACTGTGTGATAATCCATGGGTAGTCAAAGTATAGTAGTAAATTAACTTGATATTTACAAAATTAGATAATTTAGGACTACTCAATCATTAGGATCATTCATAAAAAAAACAAATGAATAAATATGATCTAATGAATCTCATCAAGAGAAAATCACAAATCCAAAACAAATCTCACAAATCAATAGAAAATATGGAAAAGAGTCAATCTCATTTAACTAATTACAAGTTCAATCAAAAAGAGATGTAAATGATAATACGATAAAATTATGACTCAAAAGTGAGAGAAATTTAAGAGATACATGCTAATGACTAATATGGAAGAAAGCTAAGGTAAGGAATCACAAACCTCTTTTGAAAAACAAGATCAAATCAAATGTTTGTCAAACTAGTTTTAGAGAACAAGACATACGTATCTAAAATAGAATATAAATTACATCAAGACAATTCATACATCTTGTTTTTGGAAACTAGCATATCATATATAGATTGAAACGAAAAATAATAGCTAGAAGAGTGAATGTGAACATAGATTATATAGCTTAACAATATATCATAGCTAAGCAAGCTACATAACTAATTAAGATTAATGAGGTAAGTCATTAACAAGATAAAAGTGCTCATTAAATCTTAAGTCACAAACACTAAAGACACTTGCTTAAGCATAGAGTTCACAATTAAGGGCATACATTTTGAATGATCAAAATAATTTATAGACTCTTTACTAAGCAATTATAAGTGCAAGAAGAAGATAGCAAAAAAATGAACTAACTCTTATCAAAATATGGCTGAAAAGATATTCATAAAAATAATAAAATAAATCTCTTTGCCAAGTATTGAGATTGGTCCAAGATAATGAAATAATATATCGATTTAGAGAATGCAAAATATTATAGCCATTATGAAATAAGTGTATTCTCTAGAAATGAAAAATCTCAACACGAAAGCTCAAACCATAGTAGCTAAAGTCATAAGAAATATGATGTATCAATTACATGTATTCTCATGTGCTACAAAAACCATTGGGCAACAATAATTCAAAAAGAAGCATAAATCCAAGGAATGAGCAAAGAAAGATCATTAAGATCAAGAAAGCTAAATGCTAAAGATATCAAGAAGTATATTTTTCAAGGAGCTTTCATAGTGCACCATAGTAAATTATAAAGATACAGACTAAAAAAATATACTAATTAAGGAGATAAATTTAACATGCAAGGTAAAGCACAAAACTATGTGATCCTTAAAAGAACTTCCATAAATAGTCAAGTGCAAGACATAAACAAATATTTTCTCTCAACAACCTAACTTAAAGGTATAAAACAAATAAATATCAAAAGTTAGGAATCATTTATATATATATAACTATATATATCAAGAATAGGCATACATGAAAAGATCAAAAAATCAATTAAGAACATGTATCCATAATGCCAACTAAAAAAGTCAAGAAGATATCATCAAAAGAAGTCTTTAAGGAAGAAGCTAATTGATTCAATAAGCACAAATTTGGTCAAAAAAATCAATATCTAAGTATGAGATAAGCACAAGTTTGAAGGTAACAAGTATAATTAAATACTCTTCAAGTCAATATAAAACTTTAGCTTAACTCATATGCCCATATAAAAATATTTATACAAAATATATATCAACATAAGAAATACATGATCTACATATAAATGATAATTTTATGAATATAGTCATGTATCCTTAATGAATGTTTGAAAAACTATCACAAATTCAAAACACGTATAAATAAGCTTTATTAGGCAAAGACGTAATTGATTCATAAGAGGTTTAATCAAAATAAAACATGAGAATCAATAATGAATATATTATGTGAGCACAAGGTTAAAGTGAAAGTATAAGTATATACTTGTTAAGTGATAAGAAGCTTGTGCTAAACACATATATTCACAAATACCGATTAAGATAAATATGACATATTAAATACAAACCGACAAGAAGTAACTATTTTAAAAACTTTAAAGACGGAGAGTTAAAATCATATTAACTCAAATCAAAACCAAGCTCCTATGGACTCGAGTGATATGCATGCTTTATAAATAAAGATTAAGAATAACGAGCATGCATATATATAAATGTGTCACATTAATAGAAAATGAGTGATAAACTACATAGTGTGAACTAATCATTTAAGCCGAGTAACTAGTCATGCTAGATAAAAAAATTAATAAGAAAATTAACTAAGCATGCTAGTATTATATCTCACATTGATTTATATAAAAGGCAACTAAAGGATATCAATGTGAGCTAGTAGCAAGACATCAAGAGAAACATGCTAGATTCTAAAAAAATAAATAATTTAAAGAGAATCGTTTAGCATGTTACCAAAGTGGCTTTAGTGGCCACGCTTGTGTTGGTGAAATTGCTTGGAAGATGACCTTTGAGCTTTGCAACCACCAACACGCTCCTCGGTGCTATGTCCCGATACAAGAAGCTTCACCTACAACATTAGATGAAGACTTTGGTATCCAAATAAACTTGGATCCACATTTATTATCTTTAGGGACCCATATAGCACTTACTCTAGCATTGGTAGTAAGGGTCCTACGAATAGGGCATGTAAAGCTCATGTGTCCAATACGAGAGCAGTAAAAGCACCTAATACTAGTGTGTGCACATGTATCAGAATGAGCATGGTCATGAACATGTGACATACTAGAATGATGAATATCTCTAGAGTGAGCATGAAAAGATTTGGTTTTAAGAATATCATGTTCTAATAGCGAATCATCATGCAAACAAGTAAGAGAATCAAATTTAGCATTTAAAGCATAATTTTCTTTTTCAAATAAAATAATTCTAGAAATAAAATCATCATTTTGTTTCTTTAAAGAATCAATAGAAGAATCGTGCAAAGAAGTTAACACATGCGTTTGACTTTTAAGATCTTCTATAGATGAGGAAAGAGATTTGATTTTCAAGATTAAAGCCTCATTCAAACTCTTTAAAGAAACACATGATGAGTTTTGAGAATCAAGTCTAGATAATAAATCATTGTTTTTATTTCTCAAAAACTTATTTGCTTCTTCTAAATGAATAATCTTTTCAGAAAGTTCTTCATTTGTAGAATAAAGGTTGTCAAGAATCTCTAAGGATTGTTTATCCATGGCTTTCCACTTAGAGCATTTCTTGCATTTAGAAGAAACATGATTATCTATGCTACTAGAAGTAAAACCCTCTTTATCGGAGGAGGAGTATAAGGAATACGATGCCATAGAAAAATAACAAGGATCTACCCTAAGGATGTTAAGCCTAACAATAGAGTCCTTGCTCTGATACCAATTATAGGAACCCTAGAGGGAGGGTGAATAGGGTCAAGCTAACTAATCAAGCACTTAGCACAAGCTAATGGACAATTTAAAAATATAAGTGCAAGAGAAGAAGCAATAACAATACCGACACACGATATATCCTGGTATCCTCCCAAGGGGTACTCCAGTCCCGGAACTCTCTCCGGCTTTAATCCACTATTTGAGTAAATAGTTACACACGAGTTTGGATCCGAAGAACTCGCCAACTTCTTACACGAGAGATCCGAAGGCCTCTCCGACTTCAACCGAGAGTTTGGTAACAAAAACTCTCCAACTTCAACCGAGAGTTTGGATACAAAGACTCTCCAACTTCAACCTTTCACAATAGGTTTTGATCTCATTATACAACAAGATGAAGATCTTACTTTTCAACTCAATAACTCTAACATAATTTGTGGATAGCAAATAAAAGTTTTGTAGAGTTGTTTGTGGATAGGCTTTGGTGGTTTAGAAATTTTTAGGCTCAAAACCTCAACTTTGAATGAAGGGGTTCAAGGCTATTTATAACTAAAGCATTGAAAAGAGCTCAAAGGCAACTTTTCAGTCAGCGGACCGGTATACCGTCGGTGTGGACCGGCACGCTGTCGGTATATCGATCTGGAATGCAACGGTTAGAAATATAGCCGTTGGGATCATTAAATGCTCGAAATCTGACTGTTGAAATTTCAAACGTTACTGAATCGGTATACCGTCGGTATGGACTGGTATACTGTCGGTATGTCGATTTTATAGACAGAAACTTTTTGTGAACAAAATCGGTATGCCGTCGGTATAGACCGGTATACCGTCGGTATGTCGATTTTCATCCGAAAATGACCCTGGGCTAATTTCTACCTTAGCTTTCAATTTTGTCATCCATTTCTTGTGTTTACAATTATTCCTAAGACTCATTACAGACTCCAGAAACACTGTAGCAGGTGCAGGCTTTTTCAGAGTCTTGAAATGAAGATGGCATGGCTTGGCTTCCTCCTTTGATAGGTGCTGGCTTTTTTTCTTGGCAGCAGCTGTCCAAAGATATCCAGTTTGTGAAACCTGAATACCTTTCGGAGGCTTCGCCCCCGAACCCCCGACGAGGGGTGATGCCCCCTCGACCCTCGTCCGCTGATCGGGCAGGGGAACCCCCAGGTGCGTGGCTCCGGAGATGTCGTCGGGTGGTTCAGAGAAATCTTGTGGGATCCGTCAACTTTGGCCCACCATGATTTCTTCATTGCATATGTCCATATTTATCGTGCTTATTGCTTTTCTGCATGTACATGTTAGACGAACAAAGCAATATACATAACAGCAAGTATGTTAAGTTTAATGCACATTAGGATAATGCTGAGTTTAAGTATTAGTGCTAAGGTAATAGCATAAATGTTAGTGATATCATAATGATTAAACTTAATTGAATGACCACAATCAAAAACATAGTTTTGATTTTGGCAACCTGATCAAATTTAAGATAGATAGGCCCATATCACTAAGATGTAAACCAATAGGCACATATCACCAAAGGTATAAGTATAAGTAGAAATGCTATAGCGATAGTATTAAGATTAGTGATAATGATATGCTAAACTTAACGGATTAGCCATATTCAAAAATATGATACAATCATTAGGCCAACAGGTTTCTCTTTGTTCATACGTAAGGAGAGAAAAAAACGGGCAGTGGGTCCGTGAGTGATGGTAAGGAGTCGGGATGTGGGTTGAACGAGTGAATGGGTTAAATAGGTTTGGACTTGGGTAGTAGGCTTAGGAAGAAAATAGGAAGAAAGGTTTATGAATTAAATGACTTAAAAGAAAGGAATGGACTCGAATTAATTAATCAAACAAGCCTCTAAATTAAAGCTATAAATCAATCTATTTCAACAATAAAATTATAAATTATTAACCAACCTTATATATAGTAATAATAATAATACTAACTATAATAACTAATATTAATATAAAATTATACTAATGGAGTTAAAAGTCAAACAATCCTTACAAATATTTAATTTAAAATGGCCTTCACACCTAAAGATCTAGATGTTGGCCGTGGGGGTCCCTATTCGGTGCGCTTTCGTGCAGTCACCGTCCGGGAAAAGTTGCAACAGGAGATGATGAGTTAAAAGTTGAAACATGACGATTTGGTGCAAGTGACCTTAATGGATGCTTTTGGTGATTGAGGCACAAGCATTGAGCAGTAGGTGACAAACAAAGGTAAGTTACAAAGGCACTTCACTTTTTGATTAGGGCTAGCCCCGGGCTAGCCCAGATTTTTTTGTGTTTTACTCAGGACAGTCCATTTTTTTAATCTAGGGCTGTCCCAAAGTGAAATCCCCCCAAACCCAAAATTTCCCTCTCATTTGCAAAAAAATTTCTCTCTTCCTAAACTCTAACTCCTCTCTTCTTCTTCTTCCTCTTCTCCTCCACCATTTTTCCATCCCCAAGCAAGAAGTTAATTTAAAAATTCCTAGAAATTTCTTCCACCCTAGAAATTTTCTCTTCTTCTTCCTCTTCTCTTCCAAATTTTCTTCTCAAGAAGATCGATGGCACCCAAATTCTTTCTCTATTTGTTTCCAAAACCCTAAAAATTAAATTAAAAAATTTAAGCATCCATTACATTGTTTATTTCAATTGTCTGTAGCCCATTTGAATTAAACTATATTCGGAGTGGGAAATTACCCATTTAAATTAAATTAAACACAAGTATGCACGAACGAGAAAATTGTGCGTCGACCAGGACTGTCCAATTTTCTGGCAGTCCTGCAAACTGAATGGACTGCCAGAAAACTGGGCAGTCCTAAGTCACAGCATGTAAAACAAAGGACTGCCCATTTTTCTGGCAGTCCTTACTGTATTCCGGATTGCCAGAAAACTGGACAGTCCTACGTACAGTAAGGACTACCAGAAAAATGGGCAGTCCTTTGTTTCACATGCTGTGACTTAGGACTGCCCAGTTTTTTGGCAGTCCATTCAGTTTGTAGGACTGCCAAAAAATTGGACAGTCCTTGTTTGCACTAGTTGAACAACAATATTGGGGTTTCCTCCCAGATTAGGGTTTGTATATTATGAGGAACCTTTAGGTGCCATCGAAATTGGAAATAAGAAAAAATTAGGGATTATAATATTAGGGTTTCCACCAATATTAGGGTTTAACATTTTTGTTGTTGTTGTTGTTCTTCCTTTTCTTCTGTTTCTTCTTCTTCTTCTTGGATGGGTTGAAGAAGAAGAAGAGAAAAAAAAATAGAAAAAAGTGACTTTTATACCAAAGAGTGGGATAACTCTGATCAATTTCTTCAATGGCAAACTTGTAAATAATACAAAGTTTAAAATGGGCTAGCCCTGATCAAAAAGTGAAGTGCCTTTATAAGTTACCCAAACAAACTGCAAGTGGCCAATTTATCATATCATATTTGATAAACCGCTATGAAATGAAAAAAGGATTCTGTGCATGACAATAATACGATCGACAATAAGATACCAAGAAAAAGATAGCCAATTGTCACGACCCGCACCCTAGAGTTAGGGCACGAGAATGTAACAACGCCCAGCCTACGCCGCAGTGTCGGCGGTAGAACGCTGTCCTAGGTCTCAATGCATCTAACAGTATAAGACTAAACAGTTTATACTCTCCGAATGGGGGTGACATAGCAGAATGTAAACTCAAACACATCTAAGGTAGAGCATAAAGGAAGATAGATAAAACATGAAATTGAAAAGAGATACAACAGATAGAAGTCTAAGTGTCTAAGATACAAACTCAGAATACATCTCAAAACCCAAATACAGTAATCCATAAATACAACTCAAGATGACTGAAAATAAACTATAAGCAAAAACCCTAGCTATCTATGCAACCTCTACTGTCTCCTCTAGGCTAGCAACAACCTCCAAGCTATCTGTAAAATTTATCAACAGGTCCAGTCAGGACAGGAGCGAGTACATATCTCTCAAACAGTTCATAGCAGGTTAGGAGTATAAATCATGCAATAGAGTAAAATACAGGAAGTGCTGAATGGAAGTACGAGTAAACAGGAGATATTTTGTAACTGAAAGTAAATACATGATAGTAGAGACTGTAAGTGGCTACGTGATTTAGAGCACAATATGGTTATGTAAACGGCTTAGGGGCACATGAATACAAATAAGGAGGCACATGAACACAGCTACTGGGGATAGTGTTCACATAACCAATTCTACTCACCCCGCCCCAATCAATACACAAGGATCCATTCAAGTTAAGTTATAAGCACATGAATACAGCTAAGATACGTGAACTCATGTAATGAGTAGTACATGAGGTACATGATAAAGCACATGAAAGCACATGAAGCACATGAAGCACATGAGAACATGTAAAAACATGAACTAGTACGAGTACAAGGAGTACCTGATGCACATGATAAAGTACATGAACATAAAATACCCGATGCACCCGTAGAGGGATAATATCTCAGGAAATGATCCATATAGTACTAATCCGTGAAGATACGTGTCAGCATCAAGTAGAGTAACCTAGAGCAAAAATATAATCCAGACAGGTATGAAAAGATCAGAGAATGTACTCGTCTGATATCTGAATGTCCAAGATAAAGATACTGTCCGAGGAGAGGTGTCTGGCTCCTAATTAGAACAGCACAAGTCACAACATGTCCATAAGGGTAATATAAAGCACTACAATGTATTCTACATGAATCTAGGTCAAACTAGGCCAAAATCAACCCTTGGTCAACTCTGGTCAACTGCACTAGTCAAACTAGGTCAAATTAGGTCATGTCCTAACCCAGCAAGTCTTACTAGGTCTAACCAAGACTATCCTAGTAAGCACACATCAATACAAGGCTATACAAGCCAACATACACCCAACTCTATATAGCATGCAATTATTTAATACTCAAATAGGCAAGAATTCATATTGGATATACACTAGGTAATCTATTACTTTAAGCTATATATGTCTACACATATATACACATGCATATATTGGTATTCAACATTAGGTCTATAATCATGGCATTTCAAATGGTTATATAAACTTATATATTACAACACAATATGCTAACATATATATAATATACATACATAGCTAAGTTAACTATATTCATAAATACTTATTTAAGAGGCTATGTGTGTGTATGTGAACATGGCAAAGGGACAAGTGAGGGTTAAATGGGCATACATAGTGTATATATATCAAAGAGTGTCAAAGTGTAAGTGAACAATGTGTCAAGTGTGATAGTGTCAACATAGTGTAAGGGGGTACATGAGGTAATATAGGATTTGTGTTAACATAGAACATTACATCTCATTAACTTGTATATTGCATATATTACATCTATTATTACATTACATTCGTGCTTGCATTCATTCATCATTCATTTATTCTCTTGCACCACTATATGCACCATATATTATATACTATGGAACCTACATATTCATTACAAGCCATACTTATACATGCTTACATTAGATAGGATACTTACACCTCATACATCATTTATTTAAACATTTACTCATGCTTGTATTCTCTATTTAATTACATAATGTATATACATTAACATGGGTTAAAATCAAATAGAACATTATATTACACACAAGGGTGCACAAAATGTATATGTCGAATAGTAACTCCTACTAATAATCAATACTGTACCATCTCAGCATAAATTAAAATCTAGGATTAAATTATGTTATAGATCTATGTGTTAGCTTTCCAAAACTTCAAACGGATCGCGTTTTCGTTTCCGGAAACTCCCGGAATCGCGAAAACACCGAGAACGCGTTTGTCTTTCGTACAGCTGACACTCAAATAATTCTCCAGAAAGTTACAGAAAGAATTAGGCCTATTAATACATGTTTTTGGAAAGCTAACTTCAATACGCTTCTTTTAAAAAAAACGAGAGATTAAACCGAGCTTTGAGCTAGAAGTTATGACATTTCTAAGTTAGGGCTGAAATTAAAAACGTGGATAAAAATCATGACGGATTTAGATAGTTTGAGCCAAAAGAATACACAATATATATCCTAATTATCCACAACAATAATAGCAATAATAATATGAGGAACCACACTCACAAACTTGATTATATAATCATCATGAACCATTTATTACATATATAAATATAGATACACTCTCATTACAATATATATATATATATATAAATCTATATATGTAACATGAACACATCCACAACACAAAGGACACTCCTATGACCTCCAAATGGACACAAAATGGACACAAATGGAGATACAAACATGGGGTCATTCCTATGGGTTCAAAATAGACCTAAATGCATGAGGAAATGAAAAGGAGAAGGGATTTATACCTCCCGGTAGATCGAATCGAAGAAAAACCTTCCCGGAGCGACACCGACACGTAAAGATTCCAAAAGGACACGAACGAGCTCCGAATCCTCCCAAACTTGGGTAGCTTCCTCCTTGGCTAGAATGGAGAAGGAAGGAAGAAGATTTGGTGGTGAAATGGAAGGATTGGTGGAGAAATTGCTAGGGATTGCTCTCTAGAAATTTGGGAAAGAACAAGAGAGAAAAATAGATGGATAATGACAAATGGGAGGCTCAACCCTATCCTTATTGTGGCTGTCCATAAAGGTGGTTTTGTCCTATTAGAAAAAGTCCAAAAGCCCCTACTAACCTATTCTATGAGTATTAGGAAAGGGCTAATTGGTTGGGGCTAAATTAGTCATTTTAAAGTCTCTAATCACACTAACCTTATCCATAATAATTAGTCTAACCTCTAACTAAAATATTTCTATCATGTGGACTAAAATTAATATCATGTGGGCCATGCCTAACTAGTGTGTGGATCCTACTAGAGTCAAACTACCCCCGGGTCCCCGTTTCAAGTCGGATTGAGTTGAAATTCGAACCCGACTCAAATAACCCCAAAACAATATCATAAATAATAAAATAATATCAAAATAATTCAAAGAGGTCAAATACAAAAAATATCCTTAGGCCAAAATGACATTAAAATATTATAATCACATGGTTAGGCTCTAGGTCAAACAGTCTCTAGGGTTTCACTAGCAAAACGTCAAAACCACAAGTCATCGATTTAAATAATTTTAAAATAATTTAAAATCACCAAAAATTATATCATGAATTAAATATCATTATTAAAATAATTATAAATACGAAATTTCAAAATTACCCTCATTTGAAAAACTGGGTGCTACACCAATGCAAATGTATATACGATTGGTTATCTAACCGACATTGGTACCAATTACCAGAACAGAACCAGAACCAGAACACTTTGGTAACACTCAAGTCCAGGTTGTCGACACAGCATTGCTTCAGTATGAGTGCAACGGGCATCCGGTGCCTGGACGGAAAGAGGGAGTAGGGGGTGTTTCAAGTCTTGGAACAAACGGTGTAGGTAGGCGTGTGAGTAATAAAAAAAAGGATATTTAGATTTCGGATCTCAAATAAGTTTTAAATTTTGTGTTTGAGTCTTCATGTTATACATAATTAGTGTTCATAATTAGTGTTTGAGTCTCAAATGTGTCACTAATGTCTCAAAAGTGTCCACAAAAGTGTCACTAATTATTTTGGTAACACTTTTGAGACTCAAATACTAATTATGTATAATATGGAGACCCAAACACAAATTTTAGAACTTATTTGAGACTCAAAGTCTAAATATTCCTTAAAAAAATAACTCAGAGCCCAGGTTTGGCAGAATAAGTTTGTTATCATGTTCGAATTACATAACAAATGCAATAACTCCCAAGACATTTTCTCTCTCAATGAAACGATGAACATGATACAAGCTTATTTAAAACAGTGCTAATTAACATGGAACTTGGTCTGGAAACGTAAATTAAGACGCATCTCGAGTATTATTACATGCCAAAATAATAAGGCTGTGTTTGATTGGGCTTTTTTTTTCCATAGAAAATATTTTCATCACAAATTTTCCACCAATTGCAGTGTTTGATAGCTTATATTTTTCATGAAATTATTTTCCAAAAAATTATCATTTTCCATATTTCAGTTTTTCAATATTCTTAACTATTTCAGTTTTTAAATTTGATATCCTAAACTCGACAGCTTGATAAAATCAACTATTGAATATTTTTAACTTGATATTCAAAACAAGAAAATGACGAAAATATCTCCTTCCTCACCCAACACCCCTCCCCGGCCTCCCGATTGCTCGCCTCCCTGGCTGCACCATCCTGCGCCCCCCCCCCCCCTCCTCTGCATGCGTACGAAACAGCAACGGCAGCAGCAACACGAAGAGAGAGGGAGGTGCAGTCAGGTGGGAGAGAGAGAGAGGGATTGGACTGGAGGTAATTTCGTCTTTTTTTAAGAATATCAAGTTAATGCATAACAAAGTTAGTATCAGGTTGAAAAATTGGAATAATTGAAGTTAATCAAATTGAAATTAAGCCTAAAAATTAAAACGAATGAAAGACCAACAAAATTTTACAATTTCTAAAAAAAATGTGGGGACAAAATCGCAAAAGTAGAGAAAATAACTGTGGTTGTACTATCTTATTCAATTTCCGAATGATGTCAGAGTGTGTACTTTCACTCCTGCTACTGTATGTTTCCTTGATATGGACCACATTTGTTCGAGACGAGACAACTATGACGTTTGATTCAATTATTCACTAAAAAATGAACGAACGAACGAACGAATATATACGAGTCTATTCACTTCACACCTAAAGATCTAAAACCTTGCACCGATGGTGGCCATGGGGGTCCCTATTCGGTACGCTTTCGCGCGGTCACCGTCCGGGAAAAGTTGGCAACAGGAGATGATGAGTTAAAAGTTGAATTGAAACGAGACCGACCATTGGGTGCAAGTGGCCTGCCTTCTGGTGAGTGGTGAGGCACAAGCATTGAGGAGTAGGTGACAAACTGCGGCGAGCCGACCGACTCTTTTCGCTCCCCGGTGTGTCCCAAAGGACACTGCGCCTGGCCTTCTGCTCCTCCCAAGAGAAACAAGTAAATAGTTGTTATATATATATATATATATATATAATTTTTGGAACCAGGTAAAGTATTCTGGAATCGTTCCCACTGGAATTCGAAACTCCTGACCACTCGGACCGCATGCATCTCTTAACCACTAGGCTAGAGGTCATCTGCTATATATATATATATATATATATATATATATATATATATATATATATATATATATATATATATATATATATATATATATATGTGTGTGTTTGTGCGTGTGTGTGTGTGTGTGCGCGCGCGCGCACATGCCAATTTATCATAGAGTAATACTATTCGTACCTCCAAAATGTCTCTCCAAACCCTTGTTAGCAATCACCCGAATAAAACTCGTATTATACGCGAATTTTTCCGTATCTTTCATAAACGTATAATACTTGCGTATTTTTGACAGATCCAAATCAGTACATAAATTTTAAGCATGCGAAATTTTAAACATGTTCTGTATAAATTATTGACAAATTTGATACAATAAACATGCTAGGAACTTGTTTAATTAACCAAATTTGACAACATATTTAAGAATTTAAAGTTTCTAACCTCAATATTTTTATTTTTCGAACATTTGACCGAATTTTTGAACATATTTTATTTGCACTGAGCCGATTTATACTCGTACTTTTGCCGTCCTGAATCTTTTCCGTTTGCCGAATTGCTAACAAGGCTCCAAACCATCTTTTTTACGTGGCAGCTGACGTGTCAGCTGACATAACAAATTATGACCCAAAAAATTAATTATTCAATTTTTCTAATGTTAATATTAATTTTAATATTAACTTAAGTGTTAATGTTAATTCTAATTTTAAAAATACCATGTCAGTTATTATGTCAGTTGTTATGTCAGACGACAAGTAAGCTGTCACATAAGAAGGGATACTTTGGAGTAATATTTTGGAGGGAGAAATAGTATTTTTTTTTATCATATCATATTCCATAAACCACTACTACTATAAAACATAAATTTTCGTTTGAAGGGAAGATATTAAACGTAACTCTATAAAAAGGAAAAAGAAGTCACTTTAGCGACGCCTAAAAACGTCGCTAAAGTGAAAAAGAACGTCGCTATTCTATAATAGCGACAAAATTTTCTTGTCGCGTATTCGCTGGTCACTAACACAAAAAACGTCGCTGTCGGTCGCTATTACGACGTCACGACTGTAGTGTCTCGTCCCTACATCGTGCCCCGTTTTCCGTCCATGGTGTGCGCGAGAGAGGAACACTGTCGCTATCGATTCGGTCGGGACCGATAGGTCGGGATCGATCGAATCAGTCGAACGAACGGTTAAATTAAGATCCATTCCCCGTTATGAAAAGGCTTCTTCGGAACCAAGTCCCATATTCAGCGGGTTGCGCCTCAAGGTTTGACTCTGCGGCTGAGTCGGAAGAGACCTCCCGTTGCTCTGTTTTTTATGCCGCTTGCGTTGGTTTTGGCTTTGGTTTTCTGAATGCGTTTTCGTGAATGTTTTCGATGGTTTTCATGGCTTGCATTTCGAACTTGCATTTTCTATCGAACTTCTTGAATAATACAGTGTTCTAATCGGTAGCTTGTGCGATTTCAGGTAATCGCGTAGGCGACGTCTAGCGCGACCAACAAGTTCTCTCGCCTCAAGCAAACTTAAGGTGAGTGGCTAACCCTTCTCTTCTCAACCCCTTCTTAGGTAAATCGATAATGTTGTTGCGAATGTAAGAATAAATGCAAGGGCACGGACACGATAAAATGATCAAGTTTTCAAAAAGAATGTAGGCTATACCTTAATAACTAAAATTTATCGTTGCACGGTCATGGACAACTTGTCGACAGGGTAGAGTTTCTCCGCATGACAACCCAAGGTCATGGGACCATTGCGGCCAAGAAAGGAAACAATTACATAAGCTGTGGTGGGCACGAGTTAGGCGAAAACTTGCAGCGGGGCTCGCTACTCGCGCTGAAAGGGCCCCGTCTAACAAAAGCTAAAGGAGTCCACGATGGCTCTGGGAGCCATTGACCAATCACATGTAATATTGCACTTGGTATGAAAATGATAATAATTGACAGAGAAGAACATGGTAAGTATCATAAGGCACGACGCAGTCTACCGTGGGTAAGTTCCAACATATTTCACATTATGCTTGTCGTATGCTTGTTTGAAATTCATTAGGATGGTTAGAAACATTCATAAACTAAGTCATATAAACTCTTCAACCAAATGAGAGCTTGGAACTTAAACAGCCACGTACCAGTACAAAGTGTAATGTACTGACCCTCGCTCTCCACGCAGGTACCACGAACCACGAAGGGCATGCCACTTAAAGCTCAAGGCGACGTGAACACTTTTAAAGCCTCGTCCGTGTGTTGAAGGCTTGTTTCTGAATCCTTTTGAAGACTCCGCACTCAGTACAAAAGAAGAAAAGATGACGACTCGACTTCCCTCGATAGCAGGTGAAAAGTGTAATTGTTTTGCTTGTAAAAAGGGATATAATGTATGGAACGACTATCTCATCAGCGTTCATTTTGTAAGTTGAGTCATGTTGTAAGCTCGCGCGGCATTGATTGTAAAGGAGTTATGTAAATGAAGTTTTATTGTCAATAAAAAAGTCTACTTCTATTTCAAATGTGTAAATCAATTTCTCTGTGTACTCTAACTTGATGTTGTGTTTCGGATAACCTTATGACTATGCCTTGTGCGATCGCAACTTAGGTTCGTACGGCATCACGCCCGGGAGACGACTATCGATTCTACGAAATCGGGGCGTGATATTAATGGTATCAGAGCACGGCTTTACATTATTTGACCTCGCGTCTAGAGTTTTAAACCTTTGACCTTGCATCGATGAGATAAGTTGTTTCATACAATGAGTCCATAATAATTTGAGACTAATGCATTTTCCTTCGTATTGCAGAAGTGCCGAAACCCATGGCCGAGCAAGAACAGAGCGCTTCGAACGGCTTGAGTAGTTCGCGGGCCGAAGCTTCTAACAATACCATCGAAAGGATGTTACGCATGATGGAGGTGCAGCAGAAACAGTCCGAGAACCGACATCAATAGACAGAGGTACGACAGGCCCAGTTCGAAGCTCGCTTCGATGCACAAGCTAAGCTGCAACAAAAGTAACTAGATACTCTGCAGCAGATCGTCTAGACAATTGTGGCCAACGGAAATTCTGTGACTGAGCCTACTATCACCGTGCCGACGGTCCAACCCATCGAAGTCGGCACGGAGGAGACCGAGCGTCAACCGGCAGCACCAAAAAGATACAACTTTGAAGTGTCAGAATTCAAGAAAGCGTACCGCACTTCCTTCAGCGGTACCGAAGGCCCTTCTATGGCAATCGACTGGTTGGAAGAGCTGGAAGATCACTTCAAGCTCCTCGGCATTGAAGAATCAAAGCAAGTCGCCTGCACACAACTTCAACTACGGTTGAACGCGCACGACTGGTGGGCCGTACACAAGCGAATGATCCGACGCAAACAACTCAGCGCCGATCTCTTGGGCCACGTTCCGTAAAGCCTTTGACGTCGAGTACCTTCCCTCTACCGTTCGCCAAGAGAGGGAGAATGAATTCATGTATTTGAGGCAAGGGAACCGGACAGTAGAACAGTATGCCACAGAATTCAACAAATTATAGAAATTTGTTGGTACATTTCTTCCTACAGAGGAGTGTCGTGTGCGACGGTTCGAAGTGGGTCTATGACGCTCTATCGGTGCTCATGTAGCGGTTTCGGAGTACAAGACCATGGGCGATGCTCTAAATCATGCTCTCCGCCTTTAGAGCCAGTACCCTCCTGTTGTTGCAGACTGTGCGCAATTCCAATAATAAACATCCTAGCTATACAGGAGGCAACAATCATGCGTCAAAGCGTCCAAATAATGGCGGCTATAAGAATCAGAACACGTTACCTCGTTGAACCAAATGCAATCGCCTCGGGCACGATGCCAATAACTGCTTCAGCTTCAGAGGGGATTGCTATGTTTGCGGACAAATGGGCTACCTCGCTCGAGATTGCGTGAACCCAGACCGATTCGCAACGCTCTACCACAACAAAACCATCAAGAGAATCGAGGACAGGTGCCCCGACCTCCTCAGCCTACTCAACCCAACAACCAAGACCGGTGTCCAAATGCTCAAGGGCGCGACTACGCAATGACTCGAGATGAGGCGTTCGCCTCCGACACTGTTGTGATAGGTATATTGAATTTCAATAATGTACCTGCTCGTGTGTTATTTGATTCAGGCGCTTCGTATAGTTTCATATCGGCAGACTTCGCTGCCGAGCACAAATTTCCTATAATGTCGTTAGACCTCGATCTTAGCGTAAGTATGCCTTCGGGCGTACCACTACTCATAAATTTAGCCTGCGGGGGAGGAACCATACGTATTGGTGGGCAACAGATCGGTCTTGATGCGATAGTTCTAGATATAAAGGACTTCGACATCATACTGGGTATGGATTGGCTCGGTCCTTGCAACGCTACCATCGACTGCGCAGAAAAGAAGGTCACCTTCCGCATACCTGGAGTGCCCAAATTCTGCTATTCGTGTGGTGAAGCATCGCCGACCTGCATGGTGATCTCGGTAATTTCTGCTCGGAAGCTGCTTCATTCCGGACGCGAAGGCTACTTGACGTCCGTTCGTGACATGAGACAGGATGGTGCAAACGCAGGTCAGACGACGTTGTGGCAAAATTCCCAGACGTATTCCCGGACGAGCTACATGTAACACCCAGTTTTCCAAATGAGGGTAATTTTGAAAATTTGTGATTATAATCATTTAATTATGATATTTAAATCATATTATGATTTTTGGTGATTTTTAATCAATTTAAAACTATTTAAAATGTTGAATGGTGATTTTGATGGTTAAACTAGTTAAACCCTAGTTTTGCTAAGCCTAGAGACTAACCATGACCAAGGGAGCCTAGTCATGTGATTAGAATGTCATATTACTACTTTTTAGCCTAGGGATATTTTGATTATTTTGACAATTTTGTGAAATTGTAATTTTGATTAATTAAATATTATGCTAATCTTTTAGTTAAGTCTTAACCTAGAAGTTTAACCTAACCTAGATTAGTCTTGAGGTTAGAATCAAGATTAGAACATTCCTACTAAGTGCCAAGATTAGTAATATCTAGATATTATTATGGTAGGATATTTTTCTTAGGATATTTGTGAAAAAGAAAGCCTTGAACCAACAGGAAGGCTCGGAATTGGGTGGACAAGCCCTAGCCACTCATCTACATCTAACCCTAACCCTGATTCACTACTGTGGCAGCTATACAAGCCCCCCTACTATAAAGTATCATCTAGTAGCCATTGCCTTCTTTTTAATATCTAGAAAGAATCCTAATTTGTTCTTCCCCAAACCTCTCATAATTAATCCAAATTGAGCCCAAATTGAGTCAAATCAATTGCATCATCATCTCCAACATTAAAGAAGACTTACGGGTGCTTGCTAGCGAGGTTTGAGGACGTTTGAACTGTAGCAAATCGAGGAAGACGTCAAGTCGATGCTCTTTACATTGAGTTTGAACACTCAATAGGTAAAACCCTACAAACCCTAGTAAATTCTTGATTTCTTTACATAGATGCATCCATTTAGGGTCCCCCTAGGTGTAGCCCAAGTTACCCATTTCGTGTCCGTATCGGACACATATCGGTGTATTTAAATGCGTGTTCGATAAAATATCACATAGAAATGGATTTTGATAATTTTCAAAACTAATTACATGTATCTGTAGCCTAACATGTGTATATTACAACCCAAATTGACTGAGTCGAATTTTGGCACGTTTGGACATTGTTTAGGGGCTTGGACACGTAGCACAAGATACCACACGGGGCTTGTGCGGCTGCCCTGCTGTTCGAGTGTCCTAGCGGATACGACACGGCACCACGTAACACAAAACTTGGTAGACACATTGTCCTAGTGACTGACACGACACCTATAAAGTTTTACGCTTTCTCGATATGTGTGCACGAAGAAATCGATCGTGCACTGACATTGCACTGTCTGTGCAAGGTTGAGTTTTCGTCTCTGATACGGGGCTGTAGATTGGACACGACATGGATTTTACACGTTACAGGGTGATAAAACTCTAGCCCTAGCTTGTTCGACATGTATGCATAGGATCGACACGTCTCGAGCTCTGTGTCGTAACCAATCGGACACGACATGGCTGCACGATACTGCATTCTGCACAGTTTTGATACTGTATATTCATGTGGTGTTAGACACCTCGTGTCCACTTATGTGGATATGAAATGACACCCTTGACACAATCACTTGTGGGTGACACCTCTGCACTCGAGATTTGGGTTCTCATTGGTTTTTTTGGATTTTGAATCCCCTCAAAACCTCATATTCTGATACTCGAATATGAGTTCATATTAAACAATTGAACTGTACAGTTAATGAAACCTAAGATGGTTTCAGGATTTGAAACCTGGGTTTGGTTGGTTTGAATCTAGGTTATGTAAATTTGGATGGTTGTTTTAGTTTGGTAAGTTATATATTGTATGTATACATATATCTATGTATAGGTAAAATTGGTTAAATCCATTAGTTCCTAAGGTACAGTCCACTACCTTGATATCAGTCCTATGTTCAATAGTTCAGTCCATTCACCTATACTTTAGTAGCAGTTCATTTAGGTTTGAGTCCAGTCCATATTCAGTTTTGAGTTGGATTTACAGGTTGTATTGTATCAGTGAGTTTACTGATAGGATTGGTTTGATTTCATGAATAAAACCTGAGATTGGTTTGATTCCACTTTAGTTGGATATTTCCAAATGAGGATTGGTTTGATTCCATGAATAAAATCTGAGATTGGTTTGATTCCACTTTAGTTGGATATTTTCAAATGAGGATTGGTTTGATTCCATGAATAAACCTGAGATTGGGGAAAAACAAAAAACTGAGCTTTAGAGAGAAAAACCGAGATTCAAATCCTAAGTTGGTTTTGAGTAAAACTGAGATTAAATGGAATGTTGAACTGTGTTGTATATTCCTTTTCATAAAACCTGAAATTGAATGTTGAGAATTATACAAGATAACTGAAATGGAACCCTTCACATGACTGCTACATGTATGAACCCCCATGCCATTCAAACTGAAATCTGAGTGTGATACACCAAGTCACTCACACACCCATGCATTACACACAACCTAAAATCTGTGAACCCAGTATACTAAGCCCACACACACATAATGTACACACATATGTTAGGCTATATGCTAGATGTTATGGTTCATGAGTTGGGGGTTTGTAGCAATCTAATCCTGAGATTGTAGGGTTAAGGTCCTGTCCACTTTGGTCCTGGCCCCTTTGAAACCCTAACATGTCTAAGCCATATTGTATATGATATATATATATATATATATATATATATATATATATATATATATATATATATATATATATATATATATTATATATATATATATATATATATATATATATATATATATATATATATATATATTATATATATATATATGTGTGTGTGTGTGTGTGTGTGTGTGTGTGTGTGTGTGTGTGTGTGTATGTGTGTGTGTGTGTGTGTGTGTGTGTGTGTGAGATAGGTACTTGTGATACATTATATATGTGGACATGTATTGAGGGATAGATATATGAAGTTATGTTAGGATCAAACATGATGTATTAGGATAGTGTGTGTTTTGGTATTGTAAATGAGGGTTTAGAAATGGTAAGGTATCCTATATGTTGTGAAGTGTACTTTAAATTGGGATATTATATATGAATATATATATATATATATATAATGGTTAGTCTTGAGTAGATTCATATATGTGTTATAGGCACATGGTTAGGGGTAATGAAATACATTTTGAGGATATATGAAATGACTAGTGTATGTATATATATATATATATATATATATATATATATATATATATATATATATATATATAGGTTCTAAAAAATCAAGTTGCACCTATCAACAAAGTTATAAAAATCAAGAAATACATCTTTCAAATGAATTGCGCAAAAGTCAGATTGCGCATCATCCAGATGGCGCAGAGTAAACTGCGCACACTTTCAAGTGTGCAAGCTGACGTGGCCATGTCATCATTACCTGACACAATCAAATCTTCTGATAACTGACAGCACAAAGAACGAGGAGACTGTTCGTTTATTGTGCCGTACAGCGCTCGAGGACAGCTGTACATGCAGCGCAATCTGTTTGCAGCACAATCCAAAGTCAGCGCAATTCATGTGGCACACTTTATCATGACAACTGACAAATGTACACGTGGCATTCATGCCATCAATTGCTCACTACGTGGCAACCATCTGTGCATGATCATGCGTATTTCAATCAAATGATGCCATGTGTCTAAGACAGTTGGCCCACGATCAGACAACTGCCTGCGCAGTCTAATGCTGCGCCATCCAGTGCATGCGCAATCCAACTTGCGCCATTCAGAATAAATAAAAGTTAGTTATTTTCCGAACTCTATAAATAGAGTTTCAAGTCTTCATTCCAGGGAGATCAGACATAAAAAAGTTTAAAAATATCAGAGGGTTCAGGAGTTCTTGCCCAAGTGCTGCTGCATTCTTCCGAGGCTTTTGCCTTCAATTTCAGAGGCTACCGTCTTCAAAGTTCACATCGTCCAAGGGATAAAGCAATCGTCTTCTAGATTGGATTCCTACAGTTGTACTTTCCCAGAATTCTTGTAATCTCTTTACAAAGTTTGTTTAAATAAAGTTCATACTTTTGTTTTTGCAAACAAAATGACGACTCTGCTGGGGACGACTTTCTCCTCCGACGAGGAAGTGACAACTCAATGTGACGTTGCGTCTATCGGAAAGACGCAGAAGACGCTAGTTGTGAAGGTCAACCAGACAGCCTATGAAGCCATGATCAACTCCAGGACCACTCCTCGCACTACAACAACTTCTGCCACAAGCAAAGTGCGCCCTGTGTGGGTCCCCAAGACTAATGCGCAGTCTGTTGATTCTGTCCCTAAGACTGCTGTGCAGTCTAAAGTCTCTGCCACCAAGACTGTTGTACAGTCTGTTGTCTCTGCTGTTGCACAATCTGCCTCTGCCACTCATGCGTAGTCTGCTGTGGCCAGTGCACAACCTACATCATATGCTGCTCTGTCAAAATATAAGACTCATGTTCCTCTGGCGCAGTTGGCTGCTACTCTGCCTGCGAAGTCCACCAATCCAGCAACCAGAGTACAACTCAAGCACTCTGGCAACAAGGCTCCTACTGCGCAAACCACTATGGTTCAGGCCAGAACTCCTCCTGCACAATCTGCCAATGTGCCATCAACCCATGCGCAAACTGTGCCTGCACAATCCAAGAGAGACAGCCCTTTGGCTAATCTCTCCTCTTCTCACAACAAGGGGAAAAGCTCTGCTCCTCTCCAACACTCTGCTGCTCCTGCGCAATCTACTGGGGGTAGTCTTTTGGCTATTCCTCCTCCTCTCCAGAACAAAGAAAAAGGCCCTTTGGTCTTTTCTCAAACTTCCTCGTCCTATGACTTGGAAGACAACAGAGGGAAACGCTCTTTAGCTAACCCTTCTTTCCAAAACAAAGGAAAAAGCCCCTTGGTCTTTTCTCAATCTTCCTCGGTTTTTACTGTTGAAGATCAATCTGAATGTGCTCCAGCACCAGTCAGTACAAGGACCCTTTCTCACAAGGATTCTTCTTCTCTCCTTGCCAAAGGGAAATGTACTGATCAGAGAGGTATTCTGCCTACTCCGGTAGCAGAGTTCCAAGATCTCCCAACCCTCAAGATCACCCGTTCAAGACAGGGAAAATTGCTGGTGTCTCAGACAGAAACCCCTGGGGGTGAGTTTGCTGATCTAAGAACTTATCTCAACAGGCCAACTTCGGTGAAACGCAAACAGCCAATGCCGAAGACCAACCAATATCAGAAGGAAACTTCTAGGATCAAGAATCCGGACACCTACGCCAATGAAATGAGCACTTCCCTGTACACTCAAGGAACAAAACATTTGAAGAATCGGAACCATGTTCCGAATGTTATCAAAGAACACATCCCTCAAACTTTTGCTCGTCCCGTTGCTGTTCCTGATCTCCGAGAACACCTCATGCAAAAATGGGACAACATCCCAATATCCCCAGTGCAACCACTTGGATACCATTGCAATCACAAAGTGGTCATCAAGTGTTGTTGTCAGACAACAAGACGATCTGTCTTCGATCGTCTGAACTTTTCTAACTCTAAACCTATGTCGTAAGATGAAGACGAGATTTTGTACGCTTCCGTCAACATGACTTCCAGAGACACTGGGGGTAGAAAGTGCTCCAAGCACAGGAAGCCTCGTAAGCCAAGCCAACGGTATTTGAATTTACTCCAAGAATCTTCTGAAGGAGTATTCCAACATACTCGATCCCGAAGCCGAGACACAATCGGTCAAAGGAATCTTCAAGATCCTTCCGAACATTTCCTTCCTTCTCACTCAGAAGATGATTCTTTCTCCGACTACGATACATACAGCGAAAGCTCAGAGCAGACAGTGTCCTCCACTGTATCCAGAGAAGTGACAGCTTATATTGTCAATGAAGATCCCGTTGCTTCCAGTTCAGCTAGTCAAGAACAAAGAATAGCTGCATTAGAAGACAAGCTGAAGACAATGGCTGAAATGGTCGCAAGTATGCATTCCATCATTGTGGCCCAGCATACATCCCACCGGCCGTACCTCCTGCAAATCCTGAAATCATAGCATCGTCGGTGCCTGTTAATGCAGGGCTGGGGGTAGCATCTCTTCCAGTACCTCATGTACAAGTCCAACCTACACCCAGTCAGTCAGGTGCTGGAGGTAGTGCTTATCATATTTGTAGAAGCATGGAATTTCACAACCAGAAAGCCCATACGCCAGATACTACATGCGCCAGAACTCAGACGAAGAACTTCACAGCAAAGTCAATAACTATAGACATTTGAAGAAGGACTTTTTATTTATATATAAAAGTCTATTACATGTATAGAAAAGGTTGTACAAAAGAGAATTTCTACAAAGGAAAGAGCCTAAGTCTACAGCCAGCGGCCACCATGCGCCTTCAGATAAGCGCAGCGGCCACCATGCGTCTCCAGATAGGCGCAGCATCACTATGCGCCACCAATGAGGCGCAGCAGATATCATGCACCTCCATCCAGGAGCATCCCATCATCTCTCCAGCAGCTCAGTTATGTGCATCCCTTCAGCCAAATTCTTCCAGCCAGGCTCACCTGGCCGAGCAGAGCCCAGTTATGTGCCGCTCTTCCAACCAGGCTCGCCCGATAAATGCTTCGACACAAAGCATTTAACCCTCTGGCTGTAACCAAGGAAGAGAAGAGCACCGCAAATGCTGTGGCCAGGGGAGGCTTCGAAAGAGCCTCCAAAGTCGAAGGAAGACCGTGATCGAAACCACGGCTAAAGGAGCAACTTTCGACACGGTCAAAGTGGGAAAACCCCACTTTGCAGGAAGAGAGAGCCTTGCACCGCCATTCCGATCTACGGCTCTTCCGGAATAACGGAGACGAGGCTCGAGCATCCCTATCTTTGGATGCAACAGGCACCTTCCGCCTGCCTCAGAAGCCCTCGACTCCGTCTTTTGGATGTAACAGTCACCTTCAAGTGCATCAAAGACAACACAGCGTCTCATCTTCACCCTCGGGAGCACTTCGTCAGCAGAATGCACCCGTATGTTCAAGTTCATATTGGAAGTACGTGAGGGAATGAGAAGTAAATCTTCTCTCCATGCCACTATTTATAGGCCGGGCAGATCAAACCCACGCGCCAAGTGGATGGCCCTCCGAATTCTGTGCAATGAATTTACATTAAATGGATGAACCGGACGCCTCGAATTCAGCCAAACGGCTATTTATAGCACTCGAAGAGCGAGACAGCCGCATCATTAAAAGACGTGTCTGATGCGCCAGCCAGACAGCGCATCACACGGACGCGCCCTTCGGCATTTGGCGCATCACACAGACGCGCCCTACAGTACTTGGCGCATTATAGAGGATGCGCCCCCACACATCTCCATACCGAGTGGAACGCCAACCGACGTGCCCACTCAGCTGTCCATCGAACGTCACCAACATTAAATGCTGAACTGACAGAGTTGGCAGCACGCCTCCCAAAGTCTGAACAGTTGACAGCTTTATTCAAAAAACGAAGCATCGGCAACGTCAGCATCATCATGACTTCCGACGGCTACTGCCACGTGGCCACCCGCATGCGCCTCTACGGCCATGCGTCCACACCCGCATGCGCCTCTACGGCCATGCGTCCAAACCAGCATGCGCCTCAAAAGCCATGCGCCTCAGACCCTTCACTGATCCCTAAAGACAGAAGAAGAGTCTCCGGTTGAAGTTTCGCATGCGCCCCAGACTGATCTCTGATCCCGAAAGACAGGAGGAAAGTCGCCTGCATGCGCCTCAAAAGCCATGTGCCCCAAATGGTTTGTAACTCCTAAAGGTTATGAGCCGCAGCCTCCTCCTGCGCCCAATCCAAGGCGCAGCCCACCAGATCACTCCTCTCCACCAAATTCGAGATCTTCGAACCATGAGTCGACGACACGTGTCTTTTGACTCAACTCATCCAAGATTTCAGCAACGAAAAGATCTTCTCCCTGCTACGTGCCGGCTCACAATAGCAGTATGAAGAGTTCTCCCCCTCGATCAGGGCGCAGCCCATGCGCCTCCATCAGCAACCTCCACGTGGCGTCCCCACACCGGCGCATCCTACATGCGCGCATGAGCAGCCAGCCTGCAAAACTATAAATAGAAGGATCATCTCCTTCACACACAGACAGAGACTCAGAACATAAGACTCACAGAGAATCCACAACAGAGAATCACTGGAGAGGCAGTTCTAGACACTCAACGTCTTCCTCCTCTCAGTAAGCTCCAGCACCCAGAGTAATCAACACCTTCAGAGAACCGATAACCGCCGTTAGCCGGTCAACGGAGTCAACGTATTACCACTCGCTCCATTGGCACTAAGGACCCAGCTTAAACAAAAGTGTACTCCTAGGACTACATCTAAGTCCTATATTGTATCACTGTTCTGTTTGTATTAAGATTTCAATCAAAACAATTTTAATGGCAAACAAGCTGGCGACTCTGCTGGGGACCTCTTTCTCCTCTACCGAGAAAGTCGTGTCACAGGCCGACGACGTGAAGGTGGGCTCCTCCCACAAGACGCTGGTAGTGCGCCTCAATCAACAGGCGTACGAGGAGTTCATTTCTGAAGGAAGTGCGAGTCCTTCGAAGCGGCTGTCGAAGCCGAAGAAGACCCGCGCAGTCTGGGTGCGCAAAGTCGACGCCTCGGGCACCACCGTTGAAGGGGATATGCCCGTCCAGCCTTCCCTTCCTGCTGACGTCCTCAGCAGTCAAGGTGCGCCCGCTGATGCAGCGCATCTCTCGGGGAAGCGTGCGGCTGACCACGTTCCCCAGCCATTTTCCTCTCAGGCGAGGAAGATACGTCGACGGAGCAGGGACGCAGCCAATGCCCCGTGCATTACTTCTGATGCGCCACAACGAGCCTCTGTCTTCGACAGACTCACTCGCTGTAACGGCGAGGAGAATTTGGATGCTGAGTACTATGCGCCCCAGCGGGCTGGTACGAAGAAATCCAAGGCGGCACGGGCCACGCGCCACAAACGTGCTATGCCAGCAGCCGGCCAGAGGCACGCGCTTACAATCACGCGCGCTGCCGATGGCAAGCTGTACAAGGTTGACTCAAGTGCTCCCGCACCGACAACGAGTCGACCTTCAAAGTCCTCATCTCACTTGGGCGCATTCACTGCGTGCACAACCAAGCCGAGAGAGGCAAACTCAGTGGTCTTGAACTCCCGCGCCTCCTCTGGTTGTGCGTTTGAGGTCCGTTCAAGTCACTTCAAATGCTGTGGTTCCCCCACTACTGATCGTGATGCCTGCTTGGTATTAGATCAGGGGACGCAGCACTCACCCGACCACCCCGGCGCTTGGCCCTGCCATGCGCCTGAGAGGGGTGTGAGGGTAGCACTCTCCTCCAAAGACTTGCGCAACGTGATCACTCACAAGCGCCGGTCAGGAGAGTTGACCAACAAGCACGATGCGCCTCTTACGGGGCACACTTGTGCAGTGGTCACCATCAACTGCTGTTGCAAGACGGCAGTACCGCCAAAGCAGTCGGTCTTCCAACGGCTACAATCATCGACACCCCTCCGACATCGCCTTGGGACGAAGGTGTCAGCAGAAGAGGAACTAAAGATTGCGTCATGCAACGTGATCTCCAATTCCTCATCTGTCCGGAAGACGACTGCCAATTCCTCGTCTTCATCCAAAAGCCAGCCGAGGAAAACCAAGGCAGCTGTCACGACCTCTGGAGTGTTCGAAGGCACTCGGTCGAGGAAGAAGTCCTTGGAGGAAGCTGGGGGTAGCCAGACCCTTGTCGAGCCTCCTTCCGAAGACGAAGATGTCCAAAGCACAGCTGCGGCGGATCTTCATCAAGGCGAAGATGGCCTCCCTGAAGCCCCTCAAAATGACGATGTCCTCCAGGACACCGCTGGGGGTAGTGCTGAAAACGAAGAGGCCCTTCAAGACAGAGCTGAGGGCAGTCAGGCCCTTGCAGATGCGCTTGTCGAAGACGAACTCCAGAATGTGGCTGGGGGTGGCCAAACACCAGGAGAAGTAACTCCCCCACATGAGAGCGAGGCTGAGAGCGAAGCCTCAACTAATCCATCCACTTTCGGCCGTGTCATGACAGTATACATGACCGGGGGTGATCTTGAGGCTGATGCGCCGCCACAGGATATTGTCCAGCGCATAGACTCGCTAGAGGGAGGACTCAAAACCCTCTCTGCCTCAATGCAAGCACTGACTCAAGCAGTGTTTGAGATGCGGTCGGCCTTGATCAGGACACCTTCAAATGGTCCCGACCCAGGAGCCAATGGAGAGTCGAGTGTGCCCCTCCAGCGGACACCCTCAGACACAGAAGCACCCCGGACATCGGAGCCCTCAAACGCTCTAATCCAGGTAGTACCTCCTCCCCCGGCTCCTAGCTCCACGGAGGACGTGGTCGAAATGATCAAAGATCTACGGGAGCGCTTCGAGTCCAAGAACAGGCAGGAGGAACGCCAGAAGATGGGCATTCCCCAACCTTATCCCCTTGAGTGGAACAAGGTGGTTTATCCCCCAAAGTATAAACCACAAACACTCACGCCGTATGACGGGAAGGACTCTCCACGACGGTACCTGACGTACTTCCAGTCGCAGATAGGACATCTTCCGAAGGAGGACGTACTCCTCACCAGCATCTTTGTTGGGGCCCTGAAAGGGGGGGCGTATGACTGGTACTGCAGCCTCCCCGATAATTCCATATCGTCCTTCGACGACCTGACACGCCTCTTCCTCGACCGCTTCTACGACGGTGGAAAGGACATGACGATGGCGTCTCTCATTGAGATACGCCAGAAGGACAAGGAAACGGTTCGGGCATTCATCGAACGCTTCCGTCAGGCCTGCTTCAGGTTACCTCCAGGCATGCCAGAACATGCGCTTCTCTCTGCTTGCAGTATGAACATGCTGCCTGCAGTAAAGCTCTAGCTTAACTCTACTCCCCCTCCCGACTGGAGCTCCCTAATCATTGAAGCTGAAGCTGCAGAGAAGAAGGCGGCCAATGCACGTCTTCTGGGTGTTAGCTTCCCCGCCTTTGACGATAAGGGGAAAAAGTCCGCAACCAACAACTCCGGACGAGAAACAAAGGGGAAACAGGCATTGACTGTTAATGCCTCGAAGGGCGCATCTGCGCCTACTCAAAAGCCTCCACTGGCACCAAGACCCAAGGAGGTTTATTCATTCAATGATGACGACACCCTGCAACTCTTTGAGATACTGAAGCAGGGTGACAAGATCAAGCTTTCGGACCCGAAGCGGCCCGATGAAGTCGGGAAGGTGGACAACCCAAGGTACTGTCACTACCATCGGTTTGTCGGACACCCGACTAAGGACTGCTACGTCCTCAAAAATTACATCCAGCGCATGATCAATGCGGATGTAATCTCCGTCGATTACGAAGAGAAGACGGTGTCAGCTAATGTGGTGTCACTTCAGTTCGGCACCTTGCCGCCAACTACCACACAAGATGGCGTCGTCCCCATCCCTAAGGCGACAATAGAGGTGGTGAATTTGCCACCCACCCGTGACAATGTGAGTGGACTTGTCCCACTCACCACATCTCGAGGAGAGGTCCTCTGGGTTCACCCCGACCTCATCTCCGAGGTAACTCAACCGGAGGTACGCCCTACCTCCAAAGCAAAAGGCAGGAAGATCAAGTCTTGCCGCACGGTCTCTTCTTCAACGGAAGAAGCGCTTCCTGTGCAGACGCGTGCACAACAGAACTCCCAATCACTGATGTAATGATTGACAACACATGTGGCTTTGAACGCATGTCCTTCATGGACGGGTATTCAGGCTACAATCAAATCAAGATGTTCCCCGATGACGCAAAACACACGTCATTCAGGACTCCAAAGGGTATTTTTTGCTACACAGTAATGCCCTTCGGCTTGAAGAACACGGGTGCAACGTACCAGCGAGCTATGAGCACCATCTTCCGTCAACATCTTCGCAAGACAGTTGAGTGCTATGTTGACGACATCGCAGTTAAGAGCCGCCTCAAAAGAGATCACCTACAGGACCTAAAGACGGTCTTCGATCTCATGCGGGCACATCAACTCAAAATGAACCCCGCTAAATCCTTCCTGGGGGTTTCTAGCGGCAAATTCTTGGGCTTTGTCATCACGGCAAAAGGCATTCATGTTGATCCCGAGAAGACTAAAGCCATCCTTAACATGGACCCTCCGAAGAACCTTCAAGAACTTCGGGGCTTACAGGGACGTTTGGCATACATCCGGAGGTTCATAGCAAACCTCTCCGGTAAATGTCAACCCTTTACTCAGCTCATGAAGAAGGGAGTCTCTTATGTCTGGACAGAGGAGTGCCAAAAGGCTTTCGACGACATCAAGGCTTACTTAACAAGCCCGCCAGTCCTAGTGGCACCTATCGCCGGCAAACCATTCCTCCTCTACGTCCATGCCATGGATCATTCCCTCGGCGCTTTGCTGGCTCAAAACAGCGATGCAGGCTACGAGCAAGCAATCTACTACCTCAGTCGAACACTCATCGGGGCCGAACACCGGTATAACCCCGTTGAAAAGGAGTGCTTGGCTTTGGTGTTTGCCATTCAGAAGACTCGTCATTACGTCTTGGGCCAGACAATTCACGTCATCTCCCGAGTCAATCCGCTCAGAGTTCTCATGACGAAGCCAGGGTCATTAAACTCCCGGCTGGCTACATGGGCGATCCTACTAACACCATACAACATGGTGTTTGTCCCACAGAAGGCAGTCAAGGGTCAAGCTCTGGCTGACTTTTTAGCTGCACACCCCATCCCAGAATCTTCAAAACTCTATGAAGACATCCCGGATGAAGTCCAAGAATCAAACGTCACTGAAGGAAGCCCCGTCTGGCGGATGTTCTTCGATGGCGCTTCAAGAACGGGCCCTAACGGCCAAATCATCGCGGGAGTGGGGGTAGTCTTGGTCTCCCCCGATCAGCTGGTCATCCAGCGCGCATACTCCCTTTCGAAGCCGTGCTCCAACAATGTTGCTGAGTACAATGCACTCGTCATAGGACTCCAGCTAGCACAACAGCTGGGGGTGGATCATCTGGAAGCCTACGGCGACTCGAAACTCGTCGTAAACCAGATTCGGAGGCAATACGAGGTTCGCCATGAAGATTTGATCCCTTACCATGAAGTTGCATTGAACATCATTTCAACCTTCACTGGGTTCTTCATCGAACATGTACCCCGCCTACAAAACTTGGAGGCTGACTCTCTAGCTGGCCTCGCAGCCTTTTTGGCCGCGCCCCTTGGGACTCAACACTATGTCACGGTAACTGGCCGAGACTTGATTTGTCCCAGAAACAACCTATGTTTGCAAATGGCTCACGCCATGCCGACAAATACTGGGGTTAATGCCCGAGACTGGAGGTTCCCGTTCATCGACTTCGCTGTCTACGGAATCCTTCCAGAGGACCCGAAGGAAGCCGTCTCAGTCAAGAGACGCTCTCTTCGATTCTACTACGATACAGCCACTAAAACGCTGTACCGACGCTCCTTCGACGGGCTTCTCCTTCGATGTCTGTCTAACGAAGAAGTGGCCGAAGCTCTTCGAGAAGCTCATGACGGAACTTGCGGAGCTCACCAACCAGGGCCTAAGTTGCAAGATCGACTGCGACGTATGGGCTACTACTGGCCAACCATGGTTGCCGACGCAGTGGAATATGCTAAGAAGTGCCATGCATGCCAACTTCATGCAGACTTCATACATACACCATCTGAACCTCTACATCCTACAGTCGCCTCCTGGCCATTCGAAGCCTGGGGCATGGACATTGTAGGGCCAATCACCCCTCCTTCATCGAGAGGACACCGCTTCATCCTGGCCATCACCGATTACTTCTCCAAATGGACGGAAGCAGTCCCACTAGCAGAAGTAAAAAGCTCCAGGGTGGTCAGCTTTATCAAACACCATATCATTTACCGTTTCGGGGTACCCCGGCGAATCATCCATGACAATGGTCCTCAGTTTATCAGCCACATTTTCAGCAGGTTCTGTGACAAGAATCGCATTCAAAACGTGGCCTCAACCGCCTACAATCCGGCAGCAAACGGATTGGCCGAGGCATTCAACAAAACTATCGTCAGGCTACTCAAAAAAGTCGTGTTATCCAACAAACGCGACTGGGACGAAAAGCTTGGCGAATGCCTTTGGGCCTACCGCACAACGGTACGGACCCCAACAGGCAACACTCCATTCTCCCTGGTCTACGGGAGCGAAGCAGTACTGCCTCTCGAGATACAGATACCTTCGCTCCGCATGGCAATCACAAACGATCTCACAGAAGAAGACAATCAACGTCGTCGTCTGCGGGAATTGGAGGCACTTGACGAAAAGCGTCTCCTAGCTCAACAACGCATCGAACTTTACCAAGCCCGTATATCACAGGCTTTCAACAAGAAGGTCAAGCAAAGAACTTTCCAAGTTGGAGACCTGGTTTTAGCAGTCAGAAGGCCAATGGTGTTAACTCATAAGACACCAGGGAAGTTCGAGCCCAAATGGGAAGGACCCTTCATCATTGAGACGGTATACTCAAACGGTGCTTACCGGCTCGCCAAACCCAATGGGGACTTGTTCATGATGCCCATCAACGGCAAGTTCCTAAAGAAGTACTACTCTTGACATCCTCCAAGACATGTATTTCCCCAAACAACCTCTTTTCACAAAATCAATCGCTTCCGGAACCCAGCTGTTCCGTGGCATCCTTCCGTAGAAAGATAACCACGTCCACATTACCTCTGAGTTGTCTCTCTACATCCTACAAAGCGAAACCTTACACTTCGTGAGCTTACGCTATCCTTCATGTTTACCACGTCCACATTACCTCTGAGTAAACATCCCGTACAAACAACTCCTGCGTTGTCGTACATTGATCGCAGAACTTCCACGTCCACATTACCTCTGAGTTGTTCAGCGTATCCCCCAGGATCATTCCTACCACGTCCATAAACACCTCTGAGTAGGAAGATTCTATCATTTGAACCTAATGATTGCCATGTCCACATTACCTCTGAGCAAACATGTTGGTTCCTTTATACTTATTATCTGTACCTAAAAACCAAGGTGCACAAAAGATAATAGGTCCACATAAATCATCAAGTTTATGAAATCAAAAATGAACACATCAAAGAGATAGTATATTTCTTTATTTTCTTAAAAAAAAAGGAGTACAGAAATACGCTATTTCCCCAGCAAGAGTTGCAAAAAACACATAAAAAAGAAGAGAAGCTACAATCCCCGATCCTCCCCAGGGTGGGACGAGAGTTCTCTGACTCGACGTCTCAGGTCGGCAGTGCGAGTTTCCACAGTCGCCTGGACTCGCAGCTCGGCTTCTTGACGCATTAACCCGATAGCCTCAGCGGAAGTTTTACTCTCATACTTCTCATCAAGCTGTCGTCGCTGCTGAGCCAAAGCAAGGGTCCGCTGAGTAAGAGTCGTTTCCTCCTGCTTGAATGCCACGTGTTCAGCCAGGACACGCTCAGCCTCTAGTTGAAGTTGGGCCCGCTGGTCTTCAAGACGGCGCATCTGAGCATCCACCTCTGCGATGTTAGCATCCACCGCAGCCCGCTTCTCCGTCGTCTTCTTCATAGATTGAGACAGCTGCTCCGCCGCAGCCTCAGTCCCAGCCACTTCACGCTCCCAACTGCTCACCTCGGCTCGATGGGAAGCCTCGATCTCAGCCATCGACTTTCCTATCTCTGCATCTATCAAGACCGAGAGGTCATTTTGTTGGATGCGCTGCAGTTCCGCGAGCCGCTCGTCCAGCTCCATCACCGAAACCTCCAGAATTTCGGCCATATGGTCATGGCCCTGGTGAATGCGGATCAGCTCGATACAAGGCATTGCCAAAGCTTTTGCCGCCGCAAAGCTCCCCTTGGCATCTACCACTGCAGATACACCTTTCTTCAGCATTTTGTACACTCCCTCGACGAGGAATTTCACATACCCGTCGGCTTCCGCCAGCACATGCGGCGTCATGGCAGGAGTTGAGGGAGCTACTACAGTTTGCGGACCGGAGGAAGATCCGCCGACCTCGATCTGAGAGGTTTGAATCTCGGCAGCAATAGGCTCTTCATCAACAGGGCCCAGACTGCTAGCCCGAGGAGCCGAAGGAACAGAAGGAGCCGGCACATGCGTCGTGATAGTACCCCAAGTAGAAGGAGCAACAGAGGGTTCCACACCCTTACCCTTCTCAAGCCCGGAGAAATCACCGACGTCAACGGCTACCTCTTCCCCCGACATTCTATCAACATCAGACACCTCCCCCGGCAAAACGGGGAGGTCAACATTTATCTCCTGGCCAGCCCCAGGAGACAAGACCGGCAGAAGAGTCTCATTCTTCTCAAGTCCCTCTACAGGGACAGAATCTGTCGCTACCGCCTGATCGGTAGCCATCTCTATGTCCATGGTTGAAGCCAAGGAAGGATTCGGCAATGATTCAGCCGACCTCCCTTCATCATGACCAGGAGGGGAATCAACCCTCTCCTCTATCCTCACCGCTTCTGCTGCCCCCGCAACGGACCTTTGCAACGCTGGAGGGACGTCACCAGAAGGCGATGAACTCCAATCCACTTCATCATCAGGATGCCTCGAGTCTGTAGGACCCTCAGCGTCCAAAGCCTCCACGGCAGATGGTACTATCCCAGAAGTTGTTGCGACTTCAAAGTCAGGAGATACTAAAACCTCCGCGGGAACATCTTCGGGACCCTCCTCCACAGGAGACATCATCGTTGGTGGAATGCGCTCCTCAGAAGAGCCTGCCACCTCCTTCGGCTTACTGGTGCCCGATTTCGAAGCACGAGACTTCTTCTTCAATCCCTACAAGAAGAAGAGCATAAGTCGCCACAATGACAAAAAAAAAAAAAAAACTGGAATTATGAAGCACTCCTTACCTCAGCGGGAGCTAAGCCCGTTGGCGCTACAAGTGGCGTTTCCGTAATCTTCGGGGTCGACGTCCTTCTCGACCTTTTTGGTACAGAAGAACCAGCTTCTGTGTCAGCCCGTCTTTTCCCGACAGACGGGTCTCTCACTGGTGCCACAGCAGCAGCCCGATACCCCGCTAATTCTGGCGGACGATATGACCGAGCTGCCACCAACATATTCGTGGTTGCTTCCAACTGGGTTCCAATGATGAAACTAGTCTCCCTGTCATAACCAGGAGACATAGTATTCATAGTGCAATACAGCTTGGCGGCCGGATATAAGATCGGCGGCCGAGGATTGCGAACTGGTGTGGTAAACTTAACGCTAGTACATCCAGCGTTATAATACTGCCAGCCCCGGGCTCCATCCAGCAAACTCCCGATGAAGCCTAGACTGCTACTGGGATTCCGCAGCATCAGCTGAGTGTAGCCAAATTGACGAGCAAATCGGCTTGGCAAGTACGGTTCCAGATAACACCTGTTCTGATTACGGTAGACCAGATGCGAAGGCCGGATACTCTACAACCAACGAAAACTCCATTTCGGCAAAGTAACCGCATCCTCGCCAGAATCAACCAAATCCAGGTTGGCCTCGAAATTCTTGAAGATCGGGCCAACCTTCACGATTTCCCACCCCTGAAGGAAGGACAAAACCCTCCTACAAACGGGGACGCCAGTGTAAGACCACTTCCTCCTGTAGAAGCGGCGAATGAAGGCATCTCCTTCAACATGGTCCTCCTCAGGACCAGGACTCATCACATTCGGATGATGTAAGATCAGCCACCCTATAAGATAATAGAAAGGCAGCTCGGCCCGAGGAAAGTTGTCATTATTACCTTTCTCGTGGATCACATCATCAGCAAAAGACCTCAAACCGCGCAGCAGGTTGCACACCATCGCGGGGAGGAGAGCCAGAGGTCGTCCAAAGGCCAGCTTCACTGCAGGCAAAATGAGATTCCGATGTACCCTCTCAACAGCACCGGATCCCCCTGCAAATATGCAATCCCGGAGCCATATCATCAAGTAGGCCGTCAACACTGCCTTAGATGACATCCGGTGCCCGCAGTGCCAGAAACAGCTGTACGTGTTCTTGCCGCTCTCATTTGAATGTGGGGTCCTCTCGTCCAGCCGGGTTATTTCAGAACTCACTTCCGCGGGTGTCAAGCCCTGCGGAGTCGCAAACCGGATCCTCGAAGGATCCGCCAAATCCTGTCTAAAAACATAGTCCCTCCAAGCAGTCACGTGAGGTTGGGTCTTACCCTTGTCCCTCCGGTGCATCAGATAATGATGGCTCGTCACCTCCTTGAAAACGGCCATCATCTCCGGGTCCTTATCTTCCAAGACCTGGATCTCTTCATTCGATGGGAAATATTCCTCGTACGGTTCCGAGCCCCAAGGAAGCTTGGACACTTCGTACATCTCATGAAGGGCCAATCCCAACTCCCCCACTGGAGTAAAGAAGCTGCCAGTCTGGGCGTTGAAAAGCTCCAACAGCGCAAGGAACATCGGCTTATTGAGGTCCACGCCTGCCTGCGTGGCCCGAATGGCGGCAGTCAGCCCTATCTCTTTAAGCTCAACTTTGAACCTGGAAAGCACCCAGGAGGTCAACTCGTCCCACTTTGGGATGTAGTGACACCAACCTTCGACTCTAAAACCAGCTGTCGGATACGTGACCTTCGACGTCAGCATCCGATTTGCAAAAGTCGGGGCACTGAAGGGAAACGTGTCATTTGGGACTTCACTATAGATGCTCCCGGGACGCAAAGCTCGGTAACTGAACGAAGAACCAGTTCGTGAAGCGGTCAAGGTGTCTCGCTGGTTCGAGGTGGTGTCAATCGAAAGGGAGCCCCCCAAGGCACCTCCTTGAGAAGGAGTAAGTTCCCAACCCATCCTTCTCTTCGAAGCTAGACGATAAAAGGCTGTCAATGGCAACTGGCGGTCAGCCTGTCGTATGTATAACATCATGCCCTTAGCAGCAAAGAACCAGTCTTCTCTGATCTTCAATATCTTCGCCTCGGAAGAAACTAATCGATCGCCAAACAGAAACGCAGGCTTTAAGAAGGTCACACCTTCAGAATCAGCAGACTTCAGTTTACCGCTCTCCATCATACTCTGGAGGAAAAGCGGCAACTGGACCTGGATTTGTAGCATCCTCTCACGAGGTTGGTCCTGAAGGATAGCATCTTTTGCAGGGTTGATCACCGCCTCATCAAAATCAACTCCCATCTGGCAAAGAGAAGCGTCCAGAAGGACCTCATTCAACAAAGGGATCGTCATCGACACTGGCACAACAAAAGTGGAAGTCAGGCAAAA
The DNA here is from genome assembly GCA_029216955.1 of Iris pallida. Classification (NCBI taxonomy): domain Eukaryota; kingdom Viridiplantae; phylum Streptophyta; class Magnoliopsida; order Asparagales; family Iridaceae; genus Iris; species Iris pallida. The sequence continues at coordinate 8,289,342 of JANAVB010030420.1, read as the reverse complement.
AGACAAAATATGTCAAGCAGACTGGCGCATTGCCAGGGTATGAACCCATACGCATCTGCTTCGGCGCATCATCAGGGCATAGGCCCATGCGCGTCAGCATGTCTCGGCGCATCATCAGGGCGTAAGCCCATGCGCGTTGGCATTGGAGCGTCGGCGCATTATCAGAGCGTGAGCCCATGCGCGTCAGCAAAGGCTTCGGCGCATCTTCAGGGAATAAAACCCATGCGCGTCAGCCATTAAAACCTCGGTGCATGATAAAGGTATAAACCTATGCACGTCGGCAGGACAGAACCTCGGCGTATCATCAAAGACCAAAGTCTATACGCGTCGGCAGTTAGGGCACAGAGCCCAAAGCAGTGACGAAACCCACCTGTCACCTCAGGACGAACGTCGGCAAGAGGCGCAAGAGTGATAGGTACATCCTCATCCGCGGACTCCTTCGCTTTCTCCTTCCCCTTGCCGGCAGCGCCGCGAGGAGTCTTGGGAGCCATTCTCTCGAAGAAGGAGAAGTTAGGGTTTTTGAAGAAGAAACTCTAAAGAAGCAGAGGCACAGAGAAGAAGAACTCTTTCTCTCTCCGACTCTTACCTATTTATAGGGCATGGTCGCACGCGTGAACAGATGACGTGTGATCTCAGCCGTCGCCTCGGGTTCTGTGCAAGGATAGCAGCAAATAAAACCAAAAGATCATCATTAATCTTTTCGGTTACCGAGGCACCATCATCATTAACTGAGAAGAGCATGCGCCCGAACAGGCATGCGCACAGAAATCATGCGCCCTGACCTCCATGCTTCTTATTCAAAGTATTCCAAAACTTATTCAAAAGTTTTGAAAACTTTGAAGGGGGTCTTGTAGAAGCCTGGAATTTCACAACCAGAAAGCCCATGCGCCAGACACTACATGCGCCAGAACTCAGACGAAGAACTTCACAGCAAAGTCAATAACTATAGACATTTGAAGAAGGACTTTTTATTTATATATAAAAGTCTATTACATGTCTAGAAAAGGTTGTACAAAGGAGAATTTCTACAAAGGAAAGAGCCTAAGTCTACAGCCAGCGGCCACCATGCGCCTTCAGATAAGCGCAGCGGCCACCATGCGTCTCCAGATAGGCGCAGCATCACTATGCGCCACCAATGAGGCACAGCAGATATCATGCGCCTCCATCCAGGCGCATCCCATCATCTCTCCAGCAGCTCAGTTATGTGCATCCTTTCAGCCAAATTCTGCCAGCCAGGCTCACCTGGCCGAGCAGAGCCCAGTTATGTGCCGCTCTTCCAACCAGGCTCGCCCGATAAATGCTTCGACACAAAGCATTTAACCCTCTGGCTGGAACCAAGGAAGAGAAGAGCACCGCAAATGCTGTGGCCAGGGGAGGCTTCGAAAGAGCCTCCAAAGCCGAAGGAAGACCGTGATCGAAACCACGGCTAAAGGAGCAGCTTTCGACACGGTCAAAGTGGGGAAACCCCACTTTGCAGGAAGAGAGAGCCTTGCACCGCCATTCCGATCTACGGCTCTTCCGGAATAACGGAGACGAGGCTCGAGCATCCCTATCTTTGGATGCAACAGGCACCTTCCGCCTGCCTCAGAAGCCCTCGACTCCGTCTTTTGGATGTAACAGTCACCTTCAAGTGCATCAAAGACAACACAGCGTCTCATCTTCACCCTCGGGAGCACTTCGTCAGCAGAATGCACCCGTATGTTCAAGTTCATATTGGAAGTACGTGAGGGAATGAGAAGCAAATCTTCTCTCCATGCCACTATTTATAGGCCGGGCAGATCAAACCCACGTGCCAAGTGGATGGCCCTCCGAATTCCGTGCAATGAATTTACATTAAATGGATGAACCGGACGCCTCGAATTCAGCCAAACGGCTATTTATAGCACTCGAAGAGCGAGACAGCCGCATCATTAAAAGACATGTCCGATGCGCCAGCCAGACAGCGCATCACACGGACGCGCCCTTCGGCATTAGGCGCATCACACAGACGCGCCCTACAGTACTCGGCGCATTATAGAGGATGCGCCCTCACACATCTCCATACCGAGTGGAACGCCAACCGACGCGCCCACTCAGCTGTCCATCGAACGTCACCAACATTAAATGCTGAACTGACAGAGTTGGCAGCACGTCTCCCAAAGTCTGAACAGTTGACAGCTTTATTCAGAAAACGAAGCATCGGCAACGTCAGCATCACCATGACTTCCGACGGCTACTGCCACGTGGCCACCCGCATGCGCCTCTACGGCCATGCATCCACACCCGCATGCGCCTCTACGGCCATGCGTCCAAACCAGCATGCGCCTCAAAAGCCATGCGCCTCAGACCCTTCACTGATCCCTAAAGACAGAAGAAGAGTCTCCGGTTGAAGTTTTGCATGCGCCTCAAAAGCCATGCGCCCCAGACTGATCTCTGATCCCGAAAGACAGAAGGAAAGTCGCCTGCATGCGCCTCAAAAGCCATGCGCCCCAAATGGTTTGTAACTCCTAAAGGTTATGAGCCGCAGCCTCCTCCTGCGCCCAATCCAAGGCGCAGCCCACCAGATCACTCCTTTCCACCAAATCCGAGATCTTCGAACCATGAGTCGACGATACGTGTCTTTTGACTCAACTCATCCAAGATTTTAGCAACGGAAAGATCTTCTCCCTGCTACGTGCCGGCTCACAACAGCAGTATGAAGAGTTCTCCCCCTCGATCAGGGCGCAGCCCATGCGCCTCCATCAGCAACCTCCACGTGGCGTCCCCACACCGGCGCATCCTACATGCGCGCATGAGCAGCCAGCCTGCAAAACTATAAATAGAAGGATCATCTCCTTCACACACAGACAGAGACTCAGAACATAAGACTCACAGAGAATCCACAATAGAGAATCACTGGAGAGGCAGTTCTAGACACTCAACGTCTTCCTCCTCTCAGCAAGCTTCAGCACCCAGAGTAATCAACACCTTCAGAGAACCGATAACCGCCGTCAGCCGGTCAACGGAGTCAACGCATTACCACTCGCTCCATTGGCACTAAGGACCCAGCTTAAACAAAAGTGTACTCCTAGGACTACATCTAAGTCCTATATTGTATCACTGTTCTGTTTGTATTAAGATTTCAATCAAAACAATTTTAATGGCAAACAATGTTGTTCCTCCTCCTAACACCGTGGTTCAGCCTGCTCCTTCTACATCAGTGGAAGATGCCAATGAAGCTGTCAAGCTTCTTCGGACTCAGTTCGAAGCTTTCAAGGAGAAAGACAACTTGCAAAGGTTAGGGATCAAGCAACCTTACCCAGTTGAATGGAAGGAAGTTCCATTTCCTCCGAAGTACAAGATCCCAACTATCTCGCTATTTGATGGCAGCACTTCTTCCAGTCAGTTCATTAACCACTTTGAGGTTATGACTGTCCAACTTCAACCAAATTACGCTCTTCTTACCAGAGTATTTGTTGGCTGTTTAGCTGGCGTAGCATACGATTGGTATAGAAGCTTGCCCGATGGTTGTATCACCTCCTTCTCTGGATTAAAGCAAATCTTCTTGGAACGATTTTACGAGGGGATCAACGACATGACTATGTCAGCCCTCAACAAAATCAAACAAAGGCATAATAAAACTGCTGAGAGTTTCATTAAAAGATTCCACCGGGAAGCTTTGAAAATGCCTTTTGGAACTCCAGTCGCTGTCACCATAGACACCTACAAGGCAAATTTGTTGTCTATCATCAGCATGTGGACAGGGTCTACTCAGTTCCAAGATTGGCCATCCTTCATTGTCAACGCTAAAGCAGTTGAAGTTAGCACCGACAAATTCAAGCAGCTAGGGGTACAAATGTCTAATCCCGATCGGGATGAACACCAAACATCAGGTGGTGGTAATCGCCAGAACAATCGCAAAGGAAAAGAAACTTTGAACATAAATTTGAATAAAAACAAAGAATCTCTGGCGCTTAACGTAGCTCCCTCTACGTCTACTTCCACTCCTTCTGCACCTCCACCAAGGGAGCCTCGTCCGAAAGTAGAGTATTCTTTTGACGAGAATGACACAGCGAGCATCTTTGATTGCTTAATCAAAAGCAATAAATCCAACTTCCAGATACAAAGAAGCCCGATAAAGTCGGTAAGACTGATCATCCCAAGTACTGTGTCTATCACAGGTTCATCGGACATCCCACTCGAGCATGTTATGTGCTCAAAGGCAAAATCCAGGAGCTGGTCAATGCTGGTATTGTCACTCTACAGCAAGACGAGAAGACTGTTACTGTAAACATGGTCTCAGTCCAATTTGGTGACTTTCCGCCCCAGATGGTGCAGCACGGCGTCATTCCTATCCCCAAAGCTACTCTTGAGATTGAGAATCTCCCTCCTCCACGAAGTGAAGGTCTTATCCCCTTGTCTCTTGACAATGGCAAGATTATGTGGATTCATCTGGATCTTGCTTCAGAGTTCGAACTTCCCTCTTCCTCCAAGAAGAAAGACCGCTCCAAGGGCAAGACAAAGACATGCAATATGGTGTCTTTTGACCCCATAATTGATGAAGAAATCCTGCTAGCCACCAGATCAGGGAAAGCCTATCTAAAAGATTACCCCGAAGCTCAAGAGAATCCTGCTTCTTCTTTTGAGCCTGCTACAGTGCAGCCTGCTTCTACTGAGGATATTTCTACTGCATCCTCACCGGTTGTAGAGTCCACTCCTCCCAAGCCGACGGTAGCTGACAAAGGCAAACAACAAGTCCACTTCGACAAACCTTTGAAGAAGACATCTCCTTCTGGACTTGAAAAGTCTTACAACTTTGATATCTTGGCTCAGTTAGCCAACACGCCGACCCGGCTGTCAATCTTTGAGCTCTTACGCCGCTCCAAAGAGACTCGGGAAACTCTGAGCGAGGCTCTTATGCAAGCCGAAACCTGTTTAGCTCTTCTGAAGAAGCCGAAAGTAGAGCCAGTCTCTTGCCTTCATTGTCATAGTATTCTGGAGTTAATTCCAAACATAACTTTCATACAGGATGACATGCTGATGGAAGACAACAGGCATGATCGTCCTTTGTACTATACAGGATATGTCGACTCGATGAAAGTCGATCGTATTCTAATAGACCCAGGGTCTGCTCTCAGCATTATGCTGAAGACAATGTTAGATGCATTAAAAATCCCAGTGCATAGTCTCTTCAGTACAATCACCACCATCCTTGGGTTCAATCAGGGAAGGAGTGAGCCTCTGGACAAGATTCGCCTAAAACTCCAAATAGGCAATATTCGTACATTACCTTCTACATCATTGACAATCATGGTTGTTCTTACAATGCTTTGCTGGGAAGACCATTTCTGTATGAGAATAACGTTGTCCCTTCAACTCTCCATTAATGTTTTAAATATGTTGATGACAATGGAGAGATGTAAAAAAAGGTTGCTGATCTCTATCCTTTCAAAGGCGTCAAAGCATATTACAACGATGCTCGTATGTATAAGGATGAATTCATGAAGGTTGTTCTATCCTTGGACACTGAAGAAGAGCAAGAAACAGTGCCTAATGATACCATCATCATTCCTGTCAAAGAGCGTGTTTCTCATCCTCAATCTTCCAAGCCGCTGGCTATTCACTTGCCAGTCCAGAAGCAATCAATTGATGATCAAGATCAAAGGGAGCTCACCTCTTCTGAGTTGCTTGTTATCGACTTACGTCGTAACAAAAAAAAAGGTAGCTCACTTCTTCTGAGCCCCTTGTTATTGATTTAACTCATAACAAGGACAAAAGGGAGCTCACCTCTTTTGAGCCGCTTGTTATCGACCTCCGTTGTAACAAAGCTAATCCTCCTCCACGTTCTTCTTCTCTCCCTCTTGTAATTAATCTGACCAAGTCTACTAAGGCTAAAGGTCCTGCTGTAAATACAAATATAGAAATCAATGAAAAAGCATCTACTTTCCAGTATATTGATGTCATTTATCATGCTAAATGCCATTTGGACATGTTAGATAGCTTTCAGTCATTTACAATGGGAGTTGTACAGTCTCTTCAAACAGAAGTTTCATTTGAACACCCAAAAGATTCATATCGTATTGTTTCCGCTCGTAAGAAAGGCGAAAATCCAATACTTTTTAGTAAAGGATCCGAACAACAATTTAGCTATACGGATGATAGCAAAAGCAACGATACGGGGCATCTTCAACTCCGTCGTTACAGTCAGCAATCAAAAGACATCATCCGAAAGATGGGTTATGACTTTAAGAGCGGCCTCAACTATGGTAAAGGTAGAAGAACTCCTATCTGTACGGTTGTGCCAAAAGGGAAGTCAAAGATGTACTACAGCATGACCAAAAGAGGTCTTGGATATGCTTTACCTCCGATATTATCCCCAGCAGGCTCTGAATCTGATAGTGAAGAGCGCACTAACTCTTCTGATTCCAGATCATGGGATTCTGATACCAGCATCGGTCAAGTTTATCGACTGACTGTATATTCTAACATGGTCTCCGTCGAACTTCCAGAAGGCTATGACGAGGATATTGAAGAAAATCCTGAAATAGATCCTTGGGCTCAACGAATGGATACCCAGTGGGAACTCCGATTTGAACAAAGGGAACCTCCTACCGAAGATCAATTAGTTCAAGTCGATGTATGAGAGAACGGATCACCTCGTCCAATATTCATCAGCAAGAACCTTCCAGAGGCAGATAAACAAGAATTAATTCTTCTGATTAAAGAATACATTGATGTCTTTGTCTGGAGTTATGAAAACATGCCAGGACTAGATTCCAAAGTTGCTACTCATAAACTGAATATTTTGTCTAATACAAAACCAGTCAAACAACAACAACGGTGCTTCAAGGCAGAAATGATGGACGCGATCAATGATAAAGTTAAGAAGCTCATCGTTTGTGGCTTTATTCGAGAGGAAAAACATCATGATTGGGTAGCCAATGTCGTTCCAGTTCTAAAAAAAACGGGCAAAGTTCGAGTCTGCATCGACTTTTGGGATCTTAATGAAGCAAGTCCAAAAGATGAATTTCCTCTCCCTACCACGGATGTCATGATTGACAAAACATGTGGGTTCGAAAGAATATCTTTCATGGATGGATTCTCCGGATACAATCAGATTCGGATGAATCCTGAAGATGAGCAGCATACTTCTTTCCGCACTCCTCGTGGAGTCTACTGCTATATTATAATGCCATTTGGTCTCAAGAACGCTGGTGCAACGTACCAACGAGCCATGAGTACCATCTTTCGAGATCATCTGCGAAAGACTGTCGAATTCTACGTTGACGATATTGCTGTCAAAAGTCGTCTAAAGGAAGATCACATCCAAGACTTGAGAACTATCTTCAACCTCATGCGCCAACATCAACTCAAAATTAATCCCACCAAGTCATTCTTGGGTGTCTCTAGTGGAAAATTTCTCGGCTTCATCATTACCTCTAAGGGTATACACGTAGATCCCGAGAAGATCAAAACCATTCAAGAGATGCGTCCTCCATGCAACCTAAAAGAGCTACGAGGATTCCAAGGTCGACTTGCGTACATCAGGAGATTTATTTCGAATCTGTCTGGACGCTGTAGACCATTCACTCAACTCATGAAGAAGGGTGTATCTTTCGTTTGGACTGAAGAATGTCAACGAGCATTTGACGACATCAAGCGGTATCTCATGAATCCACCAGTCTTGGTGCCACCAATCTCTGGCATACCATTCTTAATGTATGACCATGCTATGGACCATTCATTGGGAGCTTTACTTGCCCAAAAGAACAAAGAAGGCCACGAACAAGCTATCTGCTATCTCAGTCGTATTATGATTGGTGCTGAACACCGTTATAGTCCGGTCGAAAAAGAATGCCTAGCTCTTATGTTTGCTGTTCAGAAGACCCGGTATTACATTATTGGTCAAACTATTCATGTCATATCCCGAGTTAATCCTCTTCGGGTACTGATGAAGAAGTCCAGCACACTCAATTCTCGGCTGGCTACATGGGCCATTCTGCTATCCTAATATGACATGGTATATGTTCCTCAAAAGTCTGTCAAAGGTCAAGCACTGGCAAATTTCTTAGCAGCTCATCCTGTTCCAGAGAAATCTAAACTCTATGATGAAATTCCAGATGAGACATTGGAATCTAATACAACCTCTGAAGAATTTCCTACTTGGCGTCTATTCTTTGACGGTGCATTTGTCACAGGAGTTGGAGTTGTCCTTGTTTCTCCGGACGGGTCAGCTATTCAAAGAGCATATTCTCTAGATGAGCCTTGTTCTAACAACGTGGCAGATACAATGCTCTACTCATCGGCCTTCAGCTAGCCAAGCAACTTGACGTCGAGTATCTTGAAGTCTATGGTGACTCCAAGCTGGTTGTTAACCAGGTTAGAGGGACCTATGAAGTTCGCCATCAAGATTTAGTACCTTACTATGAAGCTGCAATCAACATAGCTACATCATTCAAAGCCTTCTTTATCGAATATATACGTCGAGCTTGCAATAATGAAGCTGACGCTTTGGCCAATCTTGCAGCAGTCTTAGCCATCCCTATCAAAAGACAACAAGTGGTGGTCGTCTCTAATCGGAAATTGTTTTGTATCGAAAACAATCATAATATTGAGTTCAATAATCTTACTGAAGTCAATGTTATCAGTGAAGATTGGAGAACTCCTTTCATCGACTTCGTGGTCCATAACATACTTCCTGAAGATCCCAAGGAGGCTACGAGTATTCGTCGGTGGTCTCTCCGATTCTATTACAATCAGACCACAAAACTCTCTACCGGCGAACCTATGATGGCCTACTCTTGCGCTGTCTTGCTGGTGATGAAGCAAAATAAGTATTGCGTGAAGCTCACGACGGTGTCTGCAGAGCACATCAACCCGGTCCTAAGCTACAAGATCGTATCCGACGCATGGGTTATTATTGGCCCTCTATGGTTTCTGATGCCATCGAATATGCGAGAAAATGTCGAGCTTGTCAAATTCACGCAGATTTTATTCATCAACCATCGGAATTCCTTCATCCGACCGCTGTATCCTGGCCTTTTGAAGCATGGGACATGGACATCATAGGTCCTATCAATCCTCCTTCTTCTAGAGGGCATCGGTTCATACTGGCAATAATCGACTACTTCTCCAAATGGGCCGAAGCAATACCATTGGCTGAAGTCAAGACCAGCAGCGTCATCAATTTCGTCAAACACCATGTCATCTATAGATTTGGTGTACCTCGACGAATCATCCACGACAATGGACCTCAGTTCATCAGCCAAAAGTTCACAAAGTTCTGTGACGATCATCAGATTGACAATGTTGCATCTACAGCCTACAATCCTGCTGCTAATGGCTTGGCTGAAGCTTTCAACAAAACTATCATCAAGCTCCTCAAGAATTTTGTATCTAATAACAAACGGAATTGGAGTAAAAAGCTTGGAGAATGTCTTTGGGCCTACCGTACTACGGTCTGCAACCCTACCGGCTGTACACCTTTCTCTTTGGTATACGGCTGTGAAGCAGTTCTACCTTTGGAACTCCAAATTTCGTCTTTGAGAATTGCTATCGCCAACGAGCTCACGATAGAGAACAACGATCTTCTCCGACTTCAAGATTTAGAAGCGCTTGATGAGAAGCGGCTATTAGCTCAACAGCATATTGAGTTATACCAAGCCCGTATCTCAAAGACTTTCAACCGCAAAGTTAAAGTCAGAGCCTTTCAGAAAGGAGAGCTTGTTTAAACAGTCAGATGTCCTATGACAATGACTCATTTGAGCAAAGGCAAGTTCGATGCGAAGTGGGAAGGGCCTTACATTATCAGCAAAGTCTTTTCAAATGGAGCCTATCAACTTTCAGAGTTAGATGATCGAGTTGTTATGATGCCTATCAATGGCAAATTCGTTAAGAAATACTATGTATAAATGTAACAGAGATTTTATGTAAATATGATCAGACAGTTCATAAATAAAGTTTGATTTTTTATTACATCATAAACGATGTTACATGATATCAAGGAAGATCATTATTATCCTTCTCAACATTGGGACGTGGACCACTGACGTCCTTATCAAAGACATAATCAGCAAAAGAGCTAAGAATATCTTTGCTGGAACCCACCAGGAACATGCTTGCAGCCATCCTCATGGCTTCTTCTTCTTCAGTCGTCCCGGGTTCAAGCAGGAAATCCAGGATGTCCCTTGGTGGTTTGGGTACAGATGAACCTTCGCCAGCTTTTATCGATTTCGGCTGGTTGAGATCGGTTGGGCGTTCTTTCGAGAATTCTTCAACCTTCGAGGCGATTTTAGCCTTCTTGGATGCATCTCCAGATGACATCTTTATGTCGAAAAGTGGAAATGTTTATTTCTTCCAGATTTCTGTTCTATTTATAGGCAGAAATTCTTAAACGAGGCGACACATCCATTTCGACGGTTCGTCCGTTCATTATCTGACGGTTCACCCGTTTATTAAATTCATCTGACGGTTCACCCGTTCATTTTACCACTATTTCACCCGTCCATCATCGGACAGTTCGTCCGTTCATCACATTCATCCGACGGTTTACCCGTTCGTTCACATATCATCTGACGGTTCACCCGTTCATTCAATCAATCTGACGATTCGTTCGTTCATTCCACTCATTTGGCGGTTCATCCGTGCATCCTGATGATTCACTTCGTTCATATATTTTGACGATTCATTTCTTTCATTCATTCACATCAGCAACTTATCATTCTCGATTAAGTTGTCTATTGAAATAATAATATTCAATAAATTATATTTGCCACGTCCATATTACCTCTGAGCAGATATAATTGAATATGATTATTTTCCAGAATTAAGAAATATATCATGTCCTGTACCTCTGAATATATTTTCTATCTCTATTATTTATATCTGAATAAGATATGCAATAAATAATAGAACCACAAAAAGTTGTCTTTTATTGATTAAAATTCAAGACATTACAAAGATTCATATTATAAAACAAGAAGATACAAGATATTCTTATACTAAGCCGGAGGAGTCATCAGATTGGCAATTTGTTGCTTCAGAGTCTGCAGCCGTTCTTCGCGGGATTCCATCACTCTCTTCCTGGCTTCTTCCATCCCAGATTTTTTATTAAAAGTTGGCAGAGTTACCATTCGACGAGTGATTTCATCATTATGAGCCTCAACATATTCGTCCCTTTCTTGGGTTAGAGCACCGAGTTGTTGAATTGCAATTTGATGTTCGCTGACCTCATCTTCCAGTTCTCCCTGAAGACGGGCAATCTCTGCTTTCAATTCAGCAATTCTCTGTTCTTTTCTTTCAGCAACAGAGGTCACTGTTTCTACCTTGGAATTGTACTCAGCAGATTTGGCGGCGAAAGTATCCAGGAGAATTTGGAAGTTAACTTTCTCAATTGCAGCCTCTTGGGACATTCGTTCAAACTTAGCTTGTACTAAAAGTTCCACCTCTCCTTTGTTTAGCTCTTTGTAGCTATTTATTGAGGTCTCCAGCTCATTTAATATGTGTTCAAAAAAAGTGGCCTGAGGCTCATCACCCTGATCGCGGATGGCATTTACCAAATAAGAGGTTGGACCTCTAACCGTGGAGAAATCGGCCTCTTCTTTCTCCATCACTCTATTTATTAAAGGTCCCAATGAATCAAAGAAGAACTTGGTAAATGATTTTAGGACAAACTGATTGGTAGCCAAAGCACCAGGAGTAGCAGCTACTCCTATTGACGATGAAGCGACGGGACGTTTAGTTTCTTGTACTTGGACAGAAGGTTCTTTGAATAAAGAAGCTAGAGTAGAGCTGGTCCTTCCTCTCGGTTGTTCCTCTTCAAATTTAAAATTTTGTCATTTTGACTATCATTTGCTACTATCAAAGAAGATCAAAAAGTGAAAGCATTCTTACCATAGCTTGGTACAGTATCAGGCCTGTCATCTGTTGGGACAGATTCCAGCTGAGCAGAAGTAGCCTCGGACATTACTGCCTGACTACTTCCTACTTCAGAACCACATGATAAATGACGACTGTTACTGGCTATCGTCATTGCAAGCACTATATCCATGCATACTGGAGGTGCTGGAGAAGATGCGGTCTCTGCACGGAACATGAATAAAGATGTTAGCTATCAATTTATTAAAAGAAGATTGCTAATTTCACTCTATACCTTGGGGATCAACAGCAGGAGTTTCCTCCAGGGCCGTTTCTTCATCTGTTATCTTTTTCGGAGATGCCTGCACTTCAACATCCTTTTCGGGATCCAAGGTGTCATCAGCAGCTTCAGGAGACACATATACCTCATCATCCCCTTCAGGATCCTCTGCATCCTCGATATCTTCCGATGATGAGCACTCCTCGCCTTCATGTTCCTCTGGTGCCTCCCCACTGGCAGTTGCAGTGGTTTGGTCAATATAATCCTGTAAACTGAAGTCACAGTCATTTAAAGCATCGATCATCAAACGATCTTCCTCCTCACGGATTGCTCCTGGTGTAGCAGGAGGTTGAGTAGTCTCCATCACCGGTAAAGGAGATTGCAAAGCTTCGTGCTCTGTCTCTGCAATATCTTCTCTGGGCTCTACGACCTCATTTCCCTCTTCCCTCTGCTCGATCTTCTCCCTCTGTTCTGGACTAGAAGTTTTATGTCCAGACTCAGAAACAGGAGTAGGAGACGGCATTGTGAGTCCAGCTGCAGCGTTCATCACTACCGAAGATAAGATTTGCCTTGGAGGAGAGACTGTTCTTTTTCTTCGTCTGTGGGCTAATTTCTTTCTATACAGAGGCCTCTCAGGACTCTCTACATTTACTACCTCGACCTGTTTCTGAATAGAGGTCGGTGTAGCTGCTTTTTCTCGAGTTAATTCAGCCAATTATCGGGATTGTGATCTAGTAGTGATCTTCTCTAATGATGGTTCCAAGATCAACTTCTTCTTCGCGACTGGAGAAGAAGGTTCTTCTCTCCTTCTCTTCTTCTCCTTGGCCGGAGACTTAACCACTTTCAGAGAAATTCTTAGTGGTTGGTTAACTTCCTCAGGGAAGTTTACTTCTCTAGAAGCTTCTAGTGGATCATCCACCGGTTCATGTTATTCGTCGTTTGCTGGAGCTAATGTAACAGTAGCCCATTTCTTCAGACGAGTTGCTGTTGCGAAAATATCAATCAGACTAAAATTCTCAGCAAATGTATTGGCAGCTGTGTAGAACAAAGAATATGTGTACAGCATTCTTGGGACATTGTCATTTTTGTTGGGCATCGAAAACACTGTCCTAGTGTCTCGAGCAATGTAGTATGCCCATGCTCTCGCACCATCAATTAGGTACCCCGTTCCTTGTAGGCAAGTTATGGCATTGACCATATGAAATTGGTCATAACCAAATTGACGAGCGAAGCGGCTCGGTAGATATGGTTCAAGGAAGCATTCCTCTTCAAATCTGTATACTAGATGTGATGGTCTAATCGCCTTCAGCCAGTTAAAAGATGCTCGGCCCAGTGGCTGCCTCCCCAGATCAACCATATTTGTCGCCATGAACTCGTAACCAGCCGGAGGAGCAAAGCTGTAAAAGTTCCATCCCTTGCGAAGGTTGATGGCACGCCTACAGTCCTTCAGACTGACGTACACCCACTTGCTTCGGAAGAATCTATGCAGAAAGCTGCCGCTAACTGCCCCCATGTCGGGGTTCATTAGAGATGGATGATGCAGAAGCAACCACCCGAACAGATAGGTGTAGGACAACTCCAGTCTTGGAAAGTTCCTTTTTTCACCCTTCTACTTGATCATTACGTCGACATATAGACGAAGACCTGCATTTATTCTATAGGTCATCGCTGATAACAAATCCATCCGGTAGCCGAAGACTAACCGGACGGCAGCGAAGAGAACGCCACGGTGGAAGCGGTCCACGGCGCTTGCTCCTGGTACAACAAATCAGCGGAGCCAATATGTCAAAAATCCTGCCAGTTGAGCTTCTTTAGACATGGACCTGTAGCCCATTCTCATAAAGCTCTCAACAAAATCCCCGGGCTTGAGCGGAGGATATTGGTGTTCATTAGTAACTTCGATATCCATCCTCTTATTCTCTTCCATCAGCCTTATCACTTCACTGTTGCTGAGAGGTTGAAAGAAAGATGGATTGCAGGAGTCATGATCTTTGGTCTTCTTCTCAACGATATGGTTAAGAAAAAGATAAGACAGCCATTTGGAAGAATAATATGTGCTGGAAGAGCTGCTCTGGTAATACAGGAAGCATATATTATAATGGCATAGTAGTTCATCAAAAACTGCTACAATTTCTGGATTTTCTCGACGCAGTCTCTCTAACTCGTCGTTGGTGGGAACATACTCTTCATAAAGGGAGTCTCCATTTGGTAGGCATGAGATATACTTCATCTTATGGAGAGCCAATCCCATCTCCCCACAGGGCGTCATGAACGTCCCTGTCCTATAGTTGTACCTCTCTGCCAGGGCTAGAAACATATGAGGGTTTGGGTGGAAGCCATATACGGTAGCGTATACTGCATTATAAAGATCGGTCTCTTTAAGCTGATCTTCAAATTGAGCCAATGCCCAGTTGGCTATACTGTTCCATCTCCTATTTTCCGGGTTTACCAAATCGGTCAGCCGGATGTCTTGATCCGGATATCTACCCTCCGCCTTGGCATACTCGTTGGCAAAAATCGGTGTCCTTACCGACAGCAATAAGGACGAGTTCTCAGGGGGGATGCAACCTAGATTCAACCCTCTTAATAAAGTGTTGTGTCATTCGGAAGAACTATAGAACATGTCCCTATTGTTTGGCCCTTTCATGACACAGATTTTTTCTGTTCGTGCATGTTGAAGGGGAGTAATGTCCCAGTCCATCCTCCTAGGATGGCTTGCATGAGCATATCTTGCTAGAGGAAGGCATCTAGCTATATCTGGTAATTGAATCAGTTTCTCCTTCCATTGGAAAGTTCTCAACTCAACTCGGGATCTTGGTTGAGAACTTTTATCAATGGCGTCGCCGAAGAGGAACATAGCTTCTTGTGGGTGACAGCGTCAGCAGATTGCAAAGGCTGTCCATTTATCAGACTTAGCAAAGTTTTATTATCTTGAGTTATCAGGATAGCTTGGCGAGAGGATGGAAGGGCATATTGCGAAAAGAGTACATGGGATAAGTCCTCTTTATATTCTGGCTCAGCTAAAGTTCCTGTGAAGATTTCATAATTTGGGTCCTCTCTGGTATCAACTGCATCAAACAGAAAAACAGAATTTAGTACAAGTCAAGTCAGAGATTCTGTCATCAGATTGTGCAAACATCTGATTGCGCAAACATCAGATTGTGCAAACATCAGATTGCGCACGCATCAGATTGCGCTGATAAAGCTTGTGCAAGCATCAGATTACGCTGACAATCTTGCACAAATCAGCCGATTGTGCTGACTTTTGCCAGCGCAATTCAACCGATTGCACGAGAAGATATTCTTCATAAAAATGAAGAATAAAGGGTTCGTGCAACCAAAACCCTAAACAGGGTGGCGCAGTATGATCATATCTCTAAAAAGAGATGGATTTTAAGATTCAGTAAAGTCAAAAAACCCTAAAAAGGGTTTTCGATCGGGTTGTCTACCTCGCAAAGCAGGGTGCGCAGCTTCATGACGGGAAGGACGTGGCACAACCCGAGCCGAAGACTCGGCGGGGGCCTTGTCCTTGGCGGTGGCGGAGGAACGCTTGGGAGCTATGAGATCGACGGAGAAGAAAGAGTGAAGTCGGAGTAGGCTCGGGGATTTCTCTCTCTCAAGTACAATGAATACAAGTAAAGAATAATATGAACGATGAAGGGAACTATTTATAGTTTTTTCAAAGAGCAACGGTCGCCACAGATTGCGTCGAATAAATAGGGATAATCCTTCCGATTGCGCAGACAGCATCATCATGTGCGCAACTTGATTAAAAATTCAAAATTCAAAGTATTTCAAAATTTTGAATAAATTCAACTTTCGAAAACTTTGAAGGGGGTCTTGTATGTTCTAAAAAATCAAGTTGCACCTATCAACAAAGTCATAAAAATCAAGAAATACATCTTTCAAATGAATTGTACAAAAGTCAGATTGCGCATCATCCAGACGGCACAGAGTAGACTGCGCACACTTTCAAGTGCGCAAGCTGACGTAGCCATATCATCATTACCTGACACAATCAAATCTTCTGACAACTGACAGCACAAAGAACGAGGAGACTGTTCATTTATTGCGCCGTACAGCGCTCGAGGACAGCTGTACATGCAGCGCAATCTG
This sequence comes from Iris pallida, assembly GCA_029216955.1. NCBI lineage: Eukaryota > Viridiplantae > Streptophyta > Magnoliopsida > Asparagales > Iridaceae > Iris > Iris pallida. The sequence goes on along the minus strand of JANAVB010030420.1, from coordinate 8,273,132 downwards.
TTTGCAGTGCAATCCAAAGTCAGCGCAATTCATGTGGCGCACTTTATCATGACAACTGACAAATGTACACGTGGCATTCATGCCATCAATTGCTCAATACGTGGCAACCGTCTGTGCACGATCATGCGCATTTCAATCAAATGATGCCATGTGTCCAAGACAGTTGGCCCACGATCAGACAACTGCCTGCGCAGTCTAATGCTGTGCCATCCAGTGCATGCACAATCCAACTTGCGCCATTCATAATAACTAATAGTTAGTTATTTTCCGAACTCTATAAATAGAGTTTCAAGTCTTCATTCCAGGGAGATCAGACATAAAAAAGTTCAGAAATATCAGAGGGTTCAGGAGTTCTTGCCCAAGTGTTGCTGCATTCTTCCGAGGCTTTTGCCTTCAATTTCAGAGGCTACCGTCTTCAAAGTTCACATCGTCCAAGGGATAAAGCAATCGTCTTCTAGATTAGATTCCTACAGTTGTACTTTTCCAGAATTCTTGTAATCTCTTTACAAAGTTTGTTTAAATAAAGTTCATACTTTTGTTTTTGCAAACAATATATATATATATATATATATATATATATATATATATATATATATATATATATATATATATATATATGTATATATATATATATGTATGTATATATATGTATGTGATATTTTAAGATAGGTTTTGGCATATGGTTAACTTAGGAGTTAGCTTTAATATAGAGAGTTGACAATAGCCTAGTTGACCAAACCCTAGAGTGACCAATTGACCCTTGCTAGCCTAAGTTTGACCAGTTGACCAAGATAGCCTTGTTGTTGACCTAGTTTGACTAGATATTGACTTGGTTTGACCCAGAGTTGACCAAGTTTGACTTGACCTAGATTGGCTTAGAAATCATGTAAATTGCATCGTAAACTTTATTTACCTTATTTTAAATACATTATAACGTGTATTGCTCTATTTAGGACATTGTGACTCCGGTGCAGACATCTGATATTATACTACTCTTTTCAGAGTACCAGGCGAGTACATTCTCTGATAGTTCTTTCATTAATTGTCAATTACTGTACTACAGTTCTAGTTAGTTCTATTTAATTCTCTGTTACAAACACGATTTGATATTGCTGGATCCATTTCATGTGACCCTCATTTATTCATGTCTGGCCTCTATTTCTGGAACCGCTACTGGCATCACCTACTGGAATCGCCTACTGGAATCACCCTGGAATCACTTACTGGTATCATTCATGTTCTGGCTGGACTTGTACTATTTTCGTGTCGGGTTATGGATTCACTTGTACTCGTTGGACGGGAAAATATTAGAGTAGACATGTGAACATTCCCAAATATTGGAACCATTCCCTTAGCGTTATAAATGATAGCCATCCTACACTTGGCCGAGTGTGCGATGTGTCGTATTACCTACAACTGTTTACATGTCGATCTCGATATTTTAAAACACACTGTTAGAGTATTGTTTGGACTCACCCTAGAATCATTGATCACTGTCTGGACTCATCTTGTACTGGAATTATCTGCTATTAGATTTACATTGTCTGGACTCACATTGAGATTACACTTGACTCATATTATACTATCTGGACTTATATCATGTTACTCTAGTTCAGCTAGATTATATTTTACAGTCTTCCTATGTTTCTCCTCTTGTTTAGTTACCTTACTTTCCTTATACCTTAACTATTTCTCTACATCATTACTCGTACAAACTGCCATGTTCATCAATACAACTGTCTATAACTGCTTTATAGTCCTCTGTCATTTACTTGAAATTTCTTGATGAATTGTACTCATTCCTGTCCTGACTGGACCTGTTAAAAATATTACAGATGATTGCCCTGCAGACATTTGCCCTAATTGCCTTGGAGCAGGAGATGGCTTAAATACCTTTGGCCCCGACACTCAGGAGTGATCGGGAGACTAGCTAGTAGACTTGATTTAGCTTTCATGTTTTAGAACTTGAATTGTAATAAGTTGAGATATTGTTTTGAGATTGTTTGAGATTATTATTATTTAGTAGTTGGTTTTGTTGTTGTTATTTAGTCTTAGTTATAAACTTCTGTGTTATCATATCGTGCTTAGAGTGTGATTGAGATTTCATTATATCTACACTTATCCTCCGTTCGGAGTTGAGATTTGACAAGTACATTATATAATTGCGTGAGTTGTTATTTAGATAGTAACCTAGGACAGCATTCTACCGCCGACACTGTGGCGTAGGCTGGACGTACCCACTTCTCGGGCCCCTACACTGGGAGCGGGTCGTGATACTACCCGGCATGCCACCCGATCGAGAAATAAAGTTCACCATCGACACATTCCCTGACACCCGGCTGATCTCGAAAGCTCGGTACAGAATGGCCCCTGCAGAATTGAAAGAACTGAAGGCACAACTACAGGAATTACTTGACAAAGGGTTCATCCGTTCGAGTGTCTCGTTGTGGGGTGTGCCCGTGCTATTTATGAAAAGAAGGATGGATCGATGCGACTCTGTATCGACTATCGGGAATTGAATAAAGCCACCGTCCGGAACAAATACCCCCTGCCCCGTATTGACGATTTGTTTGACCGGCTCCAAGGTGCAACGGTGTTTTCGAAGATTGATCTGCGATCAGGTTATCACCGACTCAAAGTCAAGCCAGATGACGTGCCGAAGTCTACCTTTTGCACTCGCTATGGCCATTATGAGTTCTTGGTAATGCCGTTCGGTCTGACAAACTCTCCTGTCGTCTTTATGGATCTAATGAATCGGGTATTTCATCCGTTCGTTGACAAATTTGTAGTAGTCTTCATCGACGACATCCTCGTCTACTCAAAGGATCGAGCGCAACATGCAGAACACCTGTAGATGGTACTCCAAACCCTTTGAGAGAATTAGTTATATGCGAAGAGGAGCAAGTGCGAATTTTGGCTGAACAGCATCTCATTCCTCGGGCACATCATCTCCGCCGCGGGCATCGCAGTCGATCCGAAGAAAGTCGAGGCAGTTGCTGATTGAAAATGGCCCGCATCAGTTAGCAAAATTTGAAGCTTCCTAGGCTTGACGGGATACTACCGACGCTTCGTGAATGACTTCGTGAAGATTGCATTGCCGTTGACTCACCTCACCCAGAAAGGAGTCACATTCGAGTGGTCAGACGACTGTGAAGCTTCCTTCCAAAAGCTCAAACAACGGCTCATTTCGGCCCCGATACTTGCTCTTCTTGAAGGGACTGAGGGATTTCAAATCTTCAGCAATACTTCTGGCCAGGGCTTGGGGTGTGTGCTCATGCAGCAGGATAAGGTGATATCTTTTGCTTTCCCGTAGTTGAAGCCGCATGAGAAGAACTACCCCACGCACGACCTAGAACTAGCGGCAATTATGTTCGCGTTGAAGCTGTGGCATCACTACCTCTATGGCGTGGCGTGCAGGATTTATACGGACCACAAAAGTCTCAAGTATCTCTTCACCCAGAAAAAACTGAATTTACGGCAGAGGCGATGGCTCGAACTGATCAAAGACTATGACTTATCGATCGGCTACACGTCAGGCAAAGAAAATGTTATAGCGGATGCGCTGAGCCGAAAATACTTAACTTTATTACGCATCAAAGATCGACTGCTGCGTGACTTGGAAGGAATGGGCATTGAACTCCGAGTTCATTTTAGAGACATGAAACTGGGCAACTGCGGTTGGAACCAAGCCTATTGGAGAGAATCAAGTCTGCTCAGAAGGACGACCCATACCTGGAGAAGATGCAGAAGCTGATATCGACAGGGAAAGTGTCCGACTTTGTAGAGGACGAGTCGGGAGTGTTGCAAGTGAAGGGTCGGCTATGCGTTCCGGATGACGCAGAACTTAGAAATGAGATAATGACAGAGGCACATTATGCAAAATATTCCTTGCATCTTGGTAGCACCAAGTTGTATAAGGACCTCCACGTTGTCTTTTGGTGGCACGGCATAAAAAGAGACGTAGCGCTCTTTGTGTCGAAGTGTATGGTGTAATGCCCCGCTCCGCACGGTGCATTATGATGAGTCGTTGACTCGAAGAGTTGCGTTGACCCGATTACGTATCGATGCGAATCGATACAAAGTATTAAGTTGTCCCGAGCAATGCATCGAACTAAGTCGATGCGAAGAGTTGCCTTGTCCCAAAGAATACATCGAATGAATCGATGCGAAGCGCCACGTTGCCTCGAAGGATGAGTGCGTTGAATCGGCTCGAAGATTCTAAGAAATCGAATCGACCAAGACGCAAGTCCGAATCGATACAAGTATTGATTTTAGTTGGTTTCTTGTGCAAGCTATACGTTTACGTTGAATGTTAGAGGTCGATCTTTTGCCTTATTCAGTAAGGGGTCCACAAAAGCAAATTGTTACCTTGCGACGGACTGATGCGTTGGCACGGTAAGCCAAAATGGACGTATAATTCAATGAAGCACGAAGTGCTCGAATGGCTAAGTTAGGAGAGTTGCCCGTGCAACGAAGTTATGAAATCGAGCCGCAACGGCTCGACGAAACGACAAGGCGCATTGATTCAAGGTGGGGGGACATTGACTCTCTTTCCTACTCCGTCATGCATAAGTAAAACATATATCATTGTATGCTGAGTTAACCTATCAACGCCACGGGCGTAGCTCGATAGAGAGATGAACATAGTGCGTGTCGAACACTAAGATAGAACAATTAAAATGAATCGTACGGCAAGTGTACGAGTCACTTCGGAATATTGAATATCGCAAGGGAGAGCGCCTTGGTACGCAAGCCGCAAGAACATTGGATAACTGTATTCGACGAGTGACTTAGTGCATGAATCATACCGTGCCTTCGCGCACGAGTTAAAAGGGCTAGAACATTGAAAGACAATAGGCGAGCGTCCTAGCGCGCAAGCTACGGACATTGAACACTAAAGCATGAAAATACGACTTCCACGCGTACAGCAAGTACACGACACGAAGGATAGATGATAAATGTGTCGAAACGTGCCTACGTGTACGAGATAATAAAAGATGGCTTCGTTGCGAAAGAATACAGTTGTGGCATGAATGTGACGGAACTGTCGGATATGACATAATGCCTAGAAAGGTGTTCGGAACCTTCGGGTCGTTCGATTGATTGAACATTGAGTTGAGGCATAAGGCCATTGAACATTGAAATAAAATATGAAACATAAGAACATAGAAAGTTAACGAAAGTTAACGGAAGAAATACGAGATGATATTGTAGCATGGTGCCTTTGAAATGTCCATAGCCTTCGGGGCGTTCGTTGAGGACATTGGGGCGTTGTGCCAATTGAAATAGAGATAAGCGAACTTGCTTGGTTGTATGAAAGATAAGATTCGTTGCATGGTCAAATGGACTTAAAGATAAAAGCCCATGCTTGGGTATTCCCTCGAACGTGGAGCACCAGGGCGCTGGGACCGTTCGGCCTAGGAGGGATTGCGTTTACAGTATTGTTGGTGCACTTCATTTAGACGAGTAGCGACCTTCTGATGAATGTGATAAGCCACTTGCTGCAATTATTTCGATGGCCTCTGATGTTTGGTTAGCAACTGCACAGAGTTAACATCGTCTTATGTTTCGATTCGATAAATATAAGTCCATTTTAGCCCGGAAAGCTAGTGACCTTTATATAGTTAAGGGCGATGGGTTTGGAAGTGTAAGGTATGCATATATCCTGCATGGATGGATTCTGAATAGAGGGCACTTATAACATGACAGGGAAAACGGATAGGCGTATTCACCTTACGTCGGTTGCAAGGGCAGGTGCATCGATATTGCTAAGTCATGCCACGAAACAAACATGAGATTGCTTGCCTATTTACTTATACGAATTGAATAACATGCTTGCCATGATAACATGCTTTACAGTCTTCGAATATGCCATGAACTCATCATAAGGAAGAACATAGAAAGAGAACTAAATTGTATGTTTGTATGAATCAATACAATACTAAATGTCGGTTTGTTAAGTAAGTTTTTGATCAGTACAGCGAGGACGAAAGTACTAATCCCCCACTAGTTTGCTTGCAGGTTTCGGGATTGGTCTGCTCGCGGCGGAGCTTCGCTATAACGAGTTGAGACTTGGAATGCCGAAGCGTATTGAAGCGTGCGATCGCATTGACGCTCGGACTCGCGGCAGGATTGATGCGGCCGAGATATAGAAGGCATAATGTATGGAACGGTGAAATCCTTTGTGGGCAAGAGAGAACTTGAGTGTTGTAGCCAATCTGGCAAAGTCCGTTGGGCTATCGAAAGCCTTTGTAATCTGATTTCAAATATCAATAAAGAGAATCGTTTCGTATACTATGTTGAGTGTATCACTAAGCTGAAATGTTTAAGTAAATAGGTGAAGGGGTGGCTAAAGGAACCTGCCTACACAAGTAGCAGGGGACTAACCTTATGTACATTAATGAATGTAGCAGTAACATGTTTGTGACACAAGGGGGGCTTCATGTCCTCCTGGTACATGACAGTGTGTAGGCTGCCTTAGGCCTGCAGTAGCATAGAAGAGAGGGTGTAATACTAGTAGTGAGTGTATCACTAAGCTAAAATGTTTAAGTGAATAGGTGAAGGGGTGGCTAAAGGAACCTGCCTACACAAGTAGCAGGGGACTAACCTTATGTACATCAATGAATGTAGCAGTAACATGTTTGTGACACAAGGGGGGCTTCCTGTCCTCCTGGTACATGACAGTGTGTAGGCTGCCTTAGGCCTGCAGTATCATAGAAGATAGGGTGTGATACTAGTAGTGAGTGTATCACTAAGCTGAAATGTTTAAGTGAATAGGTGTGGGAAGTGAAGTCCTCTATTCAGGAGATAGGAGGGATGTCAAGTTGACAGTAAGGTGAGTGTTGTTGTGTCAATGTGAGAGGGTGATATGAGTGTCCAATAAGATAGTGAATAGGGAGTGATATGCATCCCAAGTGACAGGCACATGTGTCCAAGTGTAAGGATATCCTGCCCTAGGTTAGTGAGAGAGAGTCTACAGGATGGCGCCGTCAGAGCTAGAGATATTGTACAAGATGATTGAAGAACTCAGAACCAAGGGATTCATTCGTGCTAGTGGATCGCCTTGGGGAGCCCCGATGCTTCTTGTGAAAAAGAAGGATGATACGTCCAGATTATGTGTTGACTATCGTACCTTGAACTCAGTGACAATCAAGAACAGATACCCTCTCCCAAGGATAGATGACTTGTTTGATCAACTCAAAGGGGCGTCAGTATTCTCGAAGATTGATTTACGGTTAGGGTACCATCAGATCAGAGTCAGAGAGCAGGACATTCCGAAGACAGCTTTTAGATCGAGATATGGGCATTAGAAGTTCCTTGTGATGCCATTTGAAGCAACCAATGTGCCGGCTGTATTCATGGACCTCATGAATCGCATCTTCATGCCTTATTTGGATCAGTTCATAATTGTGTTCCTAGACGACATCCTGGTCTACAGCAAGAATGAGGCGGAGCATGAACAGTCCTCCAGATTCTCAGAGAGCATCAGTTGTATGCCAAGTTTAGTAAATGCGAGTTCTGGCTCGATCGTATTTCGTACTTGGGTCATATCATCACCAGAGGAGGAGTAGAAGTGGATTCCCAGAAGATCGTGGCCATTGAAACGTGGCCAGTACCTAGCACAGTTGCAAAAGTTCGTAGCTTTCTTGGATTGGCCGGCTACTACCGACGATTTATTTCAGACTTTGCTCGAATTTCAGCACCATTGACCCAGTTGACCCACAAGGATGTACAGTTTGCTTGGACATTAGAGTGCCAGGATTCTTTTGAGAAGTTGAAGCGAGGCTTGATCACGGCACCCATTCTTACGCTTCCAGATGGAACCGGGGGATTCTCAGTATATTATGATGCTTCAGGCAGAGGTTTAGGATGTATTCTGATGCAGCATGGGAAGGTAATAGCTTATGCGTCATGCCAACTTCGTGAGCATGAGAGGAATTACCTAACCTACGACTTGGAGCTGGCAGCCATGGTGTTTGTACTAAAGCTTTGGAGACACTACTTGTATGGAGATAGGGTAGAGATTTTTACCGATCACAAGAGCCTGAAGTATGTATTCACTCAGAAGGAACTTAACATGCGTCAAAGGAGATGGCTGGAGCTTCTTGTGGATTATGATGTCAATTTACAGTATCATCCAGGGAAGGCCAATGTGGTAGGAGATGCATTGAGCAGGAGAGCCGGAGTTTATCTTCTAACAGTGCAGCCAGAGTTGTTAGCGGATCTTCAGAGGATGGGCATAGAAGTTGTCCTTCCTACCAATACGGCATTGATGGCCAGCATGCAAGTTCAGTCCACCATAGTCGAGAGGATCCGGATGGCGCAGTCAGCAGATTCCATGCTTCAGTGACTCAAAGCAGAGTGTGAGGCGGGACATAGACCAGTGTTATGCATTCATGATGATGGTACACTTCGACATGGTAAGTGTCTTTGTGTACCCAGCAGAGATATCAGACAGGAGATCATGGCATAAGCTTACAGTTCGCAGTATTTCATTCATCCTGGTGGTACGAAGATGTACCGTGACATCAAACAGCACTTTTGGTGGAATGACATGAAGCAGGAGATAGCCTGGTTTGTCTCTCGGTGTTTGGTTTGCCAACAAGTCAAGGCTGAACATCAGAGATTAGCTGGACTTCTTCAGTCCTTGCCGATTCCAGAATGGAAATGGGAGCATATAACCAAGGATTTCGTGACTGGATTACCTAGATCCCCAGCTGGTAGAGATGCTATCTGGGTTATAGTCGACTGGCTCACGAAGGTGGCTCACTTTTCCCGTTCAGAGTAGGTCAGTCGACGGCTCAGCTAGCAGAGATGTACCTTAGGTTGATAGTCAGGATGCATGGAGTACCAGTCAGTATCACCTCGGATCGAGATTCCAGATTCACTTCGCACTTTCGTCTTCAAAAGAGTTTGGGGACCCGTCTCCAGTTCAGTTCAGCTTATCACCCGCAGACAGATGGTCAGTCGGAGCGCACGATCCAGACCCTTGAAGATATGTTGCGGTCATATACACTCGACTTTGGTGATTCGTGGGAAGATCACCTGCACCTAGTGGAGTTTTTGTATAATAACAGTTTTCAAGCCAGTATCCAGATGGCTCCGTTCGAGGCACTATATGGCAGGAGGTGCAGATCCCCACTAGCATGGGACGATGTTGGAGAAAGGCAGATGCTCGGTCCGAAACTTATTGCCCAGACAATCAAAGTGGTCAAGAGAGTCCGGGATCATCTTCGTGTTGCCCAAGATCGCCAGCGTCATTGGGTCGATTCTCATCGACGCCATCTTGAGTTTTCTGTCGGCGATCATGTATTCCTGAGGATTTCGCCTAACCGTGGCGTCATTCGTTTCGACGTACGAGAAAAGCTTAGTCCTAGGTATATAGGGTCGTTCGATATCCTGGAGCGAGTAGGAGATGTGTCCTATCGTCTCGCTCTTCCGTCGTCGCTAAGCGAGGTGCATGACGTGTTCCATGTATCCCAACTACGACGGTATATCCCGGATCCGAGTCATGTCCTTGATCATTCGGAATTGGTTGTTGGTACCAACCTTTTGTATGAAGAGAGGCCTGTATCCATATTGGACCGAAGAGAGAAGATACTCAAGAACAAGACTATCAAGTTAGTACGTGTTGCCTGGGGTCATCACTCTTTAGGTGAGTCAACGTAGGAGCGTGAAGATGATATCCAATCATGATATCCCGACCTGTTTGACTCGTGAGGTATAATGTCTTCCTTATGCCTCATGGCTTCGATTCCTTACTTGCATAATTGATTGCCTGATTGCTTGACTAGTATAGCTTGCCTAGGATTAATATAGCTTGTCCTTGCATCTCTAGCCTCTTGATTAAATTCCGAGGACGAAATTCTTTTAAGGTGGATAGAGTTGTAATGCCTGTGGCTCGTATTGCGTATTTTGTATACGTGTACGGGATTCCGACCTATAGATAGACTGGTTGTGCTTGTCTTGGTTTCGGTTTAGTCGGCTTGGCTTGGCTTGTTTGGTGTGGCTTGGTTCGGTTTGCTTTTGGGTTCATCATGAACCAAAGGAAAACCCCCTACCTACCACCATCATCTCCATTTATTAACTCCAACCACCTTTCTCTCTCTTTATTCAATTTCTCATTTACTACTCTTCCTCTTCTTCTTCCTCACCGAACCCCCCGCACCGTAGGCAAGTGCATCTTGCTTCATGAAGGAACCCAAATTTTTATTGTTTTATTCTCTTCCCCACAAGATTCTAAGCCTCTTTAGTACTTAGTATTTTCAAATCCCATGGCTCATTCTATGTAGATCTAAGTTTCTAGTATTTTCGATCTTCTTGGTTTTGATCCACTGAAATAACTTGTTTTCGAAAACTAAGAGTTTCATGTAGCAGGCCACATGATTTTTGTACTAGTTTGGTTTTGGGATGGCCGGATTTCACCAAGTATTGGCCGAGATGGAGTTTTCTTGAGTTCTGAGCTTTTACGCATGTTGACCTTGCCATATGGAGAAGATATAGTTTTACGCCCACGTTTTACGTGTCAGCGTGTTATATCAGTTTCACGCACACGTTTTACGTGCCAGCGTATTATTCAGCCTCTTACGCTCACGCATTGCGTGTAAGCGTATCCCGCTCTACGCCGGGTTCATCGATTTTACGCTCGGGGGCTCTCCCGCTCGCGTAAAATTATGCCCGCGTAGACTTGGGTCCGCGTAAGTTTCTCTAGCGTAAAACCCCTGACTCGAGCAGACTCTTGCTAGCGTAAAGCCAATTTTACGTACGAGGCCCTTGGCCTAGCGTAGAGCCTGACTAGCGTAAAACTTTACGCGTAAGGCTTGGTTGTGGGCTGTACGCGTAAAGTGTTACTCCTTCATGAACGACTCGCGTAAAGTCTTGCGTACAATTGCCTTCCCTCCCAGCCATGTTGTGCGTAGAGTTATTTTACGCTCGTGGCTCCTCGGCCTAGCTTGCACTTCCTAGCGTAGAGAGTTGGACTACTCTACGCTAGCTTGCATTCTTGGCGTACACTCTCTCGTGTATCCTCCCATGGCACTACCTATTGTATACTTTTATGCCTATTTTATATGTTTACGCCTTTTATCAAGAACTTGATAATCACGAATTTATTTTAATATGTTTGGAAAAGATAATTGAACATGGCATAATATGACAAGTATACCTGACATGATCATCTCGAATTGCTGTTGCGACGGCTAACATGACATGACATAACCTGATAAGAATGATTGGCCTGGACACCGTGGATGATTGTGTTTGTACAAATAAATAAGTACTGTCTTGCATCATGTCTAGGACGGGGACCCCTGAATACCACGGTCGGGGGCACCTACTGAAATTGACTAAGACTAATTAACTAGAATAATTCAGTAGACATGAAGAGATTCCCAGCTACAAGCAATCTCGTTATCTGGGCGCATTCAGTGGACTTGTAGCCTACCGACGAGTAGGGCACATTTCCAGCACACAGTCACGTGTTGCATTCTTCATAAACGGACATTCGACCCGGATAACCTGGATGGTCTGCAGGGCTTATGGCTGTTGGGATAATCTCATTTCATCTTGCTAGTAACTAGGCTTGTGATAACCCTAGTTAGTTAAAAGTATCAAGCCGTACTCATTGTTTGGCCGTGATTGATTGGATGGAATTTAGTCCAGCTTAGTCTTGCCCTGATCCTGTACAAGATTGTTACATGACATGATTAATTGTGCTTGCCTTAACAATAATGATCGGGGGTCCAGTTCTGTTCAGGCGAAGGGTTACAACTCTGGTCCTTGTTTGGTTTAAGAGTTGTAACCTGGCTCCCGGAGCAGTTTTGTGTCCTCTCTTCGTTTATTTTCTTACCGCAACCCCATGCCACGTTCGTCATATTTTACCTTACCTTAATACCATGACTATTTATGCTTACCTTAACAATAAAGATCAGGGGCAAGGTTCTGTTCAGGCGAAGGGTTTCAACTCCGATCCTTGTTTGGTTTAAGAGTTGTAACCTGGCTTCCGGAGCAGTTCCTTATCCTCTCTTCATTTATTTTCTTATTTTACCCTTTGCCAAGACTAATCATGTTTTACTTACCAATAGTATTTGAGACGGATTTCTATTCAGGTGAAGGGCTGCAACCCTGGTCCTTGTTTGGTTTAAGGGTTGTGACCTGGCTACTTGAATGGTTTCTTCGTACTCAGTTTACTATTGTTACCTCTATTATTAACCGCTCTTTATTTATTATCTTTAATATTTTATTGTGATATGCTGGTTTTAGTTCCTAAGTGAAGCCTCCTTTGTGGCACTTGTTCTTTCTGGGGTCTGACCCAACTGGTTTTGTGTGGCCAGATATCGGAGCAGCTCCAGAGGTTCTACCTACCTTCCAGCCAGATTGTGGCCACCAGGCGTAACCCTGGCAACGAGTGGGTTTCTTTTGTTCTTCCACTTTATTGTAAAGTATTCTTTTGAGGCGTTTAGTCGACGAGCACGTGTTAGCTCGGTTGCACCTTTATTTACTGTCTGCCTACGGGCTATAACATGATTGACAAATTTTAGGGTTGATCATGTATGACTAAACTCTTGCTAGTCTTCATATTTTGTAATGACTAGCTTCATGATCATCCAATATGTAATGTATGGGATGCCTTACTATTGTATATTTGATGTTCTAATGTCTTGTGACTGCTACTACTTGTTTGTGATTAAGACACTAGGCTTGTTCATGACCATAGGAGACTGATAGATTGTAGTTAAACCCTCATGTATCTAGACAGCCATGACCGTATAGCGAGGTGGGTTGCACCTAATATACATAGCTGGCTATGTGCGCCCCCGCTCTCCAGTATTCTGGTTCTGGGGCGTTACAGTATCAGAGCTCTAGGCTCAATTTTCTCTGGACGCTTGCTTCATTTCAATTCCAAAGAGTTGCCACCACCGATCGAAATCACTCTTGACTCTATTCGATGCCGCACTGGATGTTCCATACAATAAGTCTAATACAAATCATGTAATTTTGATGCATGTTGTTTGGAAAATTACATGATGTTGCTGGAAAAGTCAGGAAAGGTTTGTTGTTGCAAGTACAACAAGTTGCGAGATGTAAATTCATGGATTTGTTGCTACAGATGCAACACGTCGTGAATTGTAATTTGAGATGTTCGTTGTTTTTAACGATCGATATGAGAAAAGTTCGTTTTATCAATACAATGAAAGTCATGGAATGTTGCTGCAGCAATTGCCACGCGTTGATTGTAAATGATGCGTTGAAAAAAAAATAAAAGTTGATATGGAATGTGTCGAACGGATTCACATATTGATTTTGAATGTGCGTTGCGATGAAAAGTGATAAGTCAATATCGAATGTGTTGAAAGGATTTGGGCATTGACTTTAAATGTCGAGAGTAAATTGTTGCACGAGGTGCGGTAAATATCAAAAATAAATCGTTGCACGATGTGCAATGCGTATTGGAAGTAAATTGTTGCACGTGGTGCAACACATATCAAAGTGAAATCGTTGCATGAAGTACGACAGATATTAAGAATGAATTGTTGCACAAGATGCAACGGAAGAAAACAAAAGTTATAAATTGAGAAACAAAATCGGTTCGGTTGCGCTCCGAGCTTGTGTTGGCAAATGAAAACATTGGCCGAGTTGTTTCGGATTTGATTTAATCAGAGTTACGGTTGTGATCAAGCACGATCACTGCAAAAATCATGAGTCGGAAGAGATCGTTGGTTCGTAAAGAGTACGTTGTGAAGGAAGTAACTTGAATTCTAGGTGGTATATGGCATACCACCGATGCAATGAATGGCTCGATTCTGAGTGGTATATGCAATACCACTTATGCGATGAATTGCATCAACGCATTGTGAGAATTGCGAAAGATTTGTCTGCAATGGACGGGATAGCACCGAGACTCTATTGAGAATTTGTATGATGGCATATTGATGCAAGTGTTCTTCGATAATCGGTTAGAACGGTAAGGCGGGACTTGTAACATTAAATGATACGTCGATTAGAAATTTATGTGTCGGTCGAATGATGAACTAGCGAAACGATTATGCCTTAAGGCAACAATCGGACCGACGGGATAGGAAACTCGAAACGTTGAAATCGAACCGCACGACTTGCGAGCTCGATGAAAATGTTGGGTGATAAAAATTATAATCGAATCGCACGACTTGCGATTCCGATAGAAATGTTAGCCGATACAAAGTGAAATCGAATCTCATGACTTACGATCTCGATATAAATATTGGACAAGACGAAATGTAATCGGATCGCACGATGTGCGACTTCGGCAAGAAAGTTGGTTAACGCGAGTAATCGTGCCTAAAAAATAGTTGGTTACATTACGGCGAAACTCATTTGAGTACGACTGAAAAACACGCAAAATTTAGAGGACGAGATCGTATAACTTGAGGATTCGATATTGGATAATCGGTACTCAGTTACACGATCAAAGTATAGTAGAATGCGACAAATCGGAGAACAAGTTGATGCGTATGGAAAAGTTTGTTGCAAACTTGGATGTATGCGATACGAGTTAAGTTGACGTTTGAAACGGATTCAAGTTGACCCTTACGTTATCGAAATGGATATGGCGTATCGAGATCGATACTTAAGGAAACGTAAACGATGTGAGAATACAAAATAGAGTGGGCCTCGCGCTATAAAATTTTGTAAGTAATGATACGAGAATGAAATGAACTGGTTGATCATGAACTTTGTGGTTGATCAAAGACGAGACTATAAGTCATCGACGATTGTTCGATGCGTATAGCATCTCGTGAGTCGACCGCGAAATAAGACAGACTCGAACTCAATACGAGTAGATGTTTTGTAAATTGCGGAATCATCGACGATAGTGTATGACTCTACTCGGAGGATAGTTGCGCATCAGTTGCGTCGATAAAAATGGTTATGTACGGATTGGGTAGTCGCATAGAAAATCGTCGGAACGTGATTTGGCTCCGAGGTAAGATAAAGCATAGTAAACTGTCCTTCGGTGATGATCCACAATTATCGAGCGTAGCTTCGGGGCAGCTGACCCTAGAAGACTTGACCGCCAAATCCAATTGAATGCTGCAAACCGTAAGATGACCTATGCGATATCGCATATGAGATTTCACCGATAACAAATATAACATGGTGCATGCATATTGACGATAAGTCTAGGCGATCGAGAATTGTTGGACCAACTTTCGATTGAGAATGGTATATTTAGATTTGAGTATTCGTCGGATGAACACTTGAATGGTTATGTTGGTCGACGGTCGAACGAGAGATTCACCAACGAACTTAGTGATTCGGATAGGCAATTATGAGAATCGTGCAATGCACGAGAGAGAACGATAAGGGAATGACTTACGAGTCATGTCGTTAGATTCGGATTCACCTTGCAATTGAGCTTGCGTGAATCAAACTTACATTCGATGTAGCGAGATGGATAAGTTGGGAATTTGGCTAGTGAATTTCTACTCGTTAGGAATCGAACGTAAGGCGCATCGTAAAGACCTTCGTGTCAAGGCGATCGTTGTCTTGAGCACTGTCGTCTCGATGTAAACTGTTATGTCGGATAGATTGTGGCCTTTATACAATGTCAATTTAAAGTTGTGTCGGAAGGATTTGAGCACGGTGTCTAGGTAAGTCACCTAGCGGACGTAGTCCTGAATGTTGATGCTTTTGCAAGTCAACAAAAGAGAATCATGTCGAGATAGGATACGAAGTGAAAAATCAGAAATTATTGGATAGTGACGCCGAACGTAAGGCATTGCGAAGACTCGTTGTGATCGGATGTGCGACGGCTTGACACGACGCGTTGAATTGATAGTCCCGATGAAACATACAAAGTGAGAAATACAATTTTTGAATCGCATCGTGTGCCTTGACTTTTGTTGGAGGATCGCGTATATATCAATATGCATATAAATAGAATTACGAGAACTTATGCTAGAGCCCAAGTCCGATCGAGAGTACGAGATGGCAAGTAATTGAGAATAAGAAGTTACATGTTAGCGTTGTTCCAATATCCTACAACTGAGCTTAGCTGAAATGAATATATTGGTGGGACGCCTAAAATATGTGTATGATTCCAAACTAAGTTGTATGATCCAAACGATAGTGTGACGAGATCGTGGAACGATCTAGTGAAACCCTTGGAAATTTAGTATTAGTTTCGGTTCGAGGACGAACCTTATTTTGAGTGGTATATTATGTAATGTCCCGCTCCGCATGGTGCATTATGATGAGTCGTTGACTCGAAGAGTTACATTGACCCGATTACGTATCGATGCAAATCAATACAAAGTGTTAAGTTGTCCTGAGCAATACATCGAACTAAGTCGATGCGAAGAGTTGCCTTGTCCCAAAGAATGCATCGAGTGAATCGATGCGAAGCGCCGCGTTGCCTCGAAGGATGAGTGCGTTGAATCGGCTCGAAGATTCTAAGGAATCGAATCGACCAAGGCGCAAGTCCGAATTGACGCAAGTATTGATTTTAGTTGGTTTCATTTGCAGGCTATACGTTTACGCTGAAATGTTAGAGGTCGATCTTTTGCCTTATTTAGTAAGGGGTCTGCAAAAGCAAATCGTCGCCTTGCGATGGACTTAGGCGTTGGCACGGTAAGCCAAAACGGACGTATAATTCAATGAAGCATGAAGTGCTCGAATGACTAAGTCAGGAGAGTTGCCCGTGCAACGAAGTTATGAAATAGAGCCACAACGGCTCGGCGAAACGACAAGGCTCATTGGTTCAAGGTGGGGGGACATTGACTCTCTTTCCTACTCCGTTATGCATAAGTAAAAACATATATCATTGTATGCTGAGTTAACCTGTCAATGCCACGGGCGTGTCTCGATAGAGAGATAAACATAGTGCGTATCGAACACTAAGATAGAACTATTGAAATGAATCATACGGCAAGTGTACGAGTCGCTTCGGAACATTGAATATCGCAAGGATGAGCGCCTCGGTATGCAAGCAGCAAGAATATGGGATAACTGTATTCGGTGAGTGCCTTAGTGCATGAACCATACCGTGCCTTCGCGTACGAGTTAGAAGGGCTAGAATATTAAAAGACAATAGGCGAGCGCCCTAGCGCGCAAGCCACGGATATTGTACACTAAAGCAGGAAAATACGGCTTCGACGTATGCAGCAAGTGCACGACGCGAAGGATAGATGATAAATGTATCGAAACGTGCCTACGTGCACGAGATAATAAAAGATGGCTTCGTTGCAAAAGAATACAGCTATGGCATGAATGTGGCAGAACCATCGGATATGACATAATGCCTCGAAAGGTGTTCGGAACCTTCGGGTCGTTCGGTTGATTGAACATTGAGTTGAGACATAATGCCATTGAATATTGAAACGAAGTATGAAACGTAAGAACATAGAAAGTTAACGGAAGTTAACGGAAGAAATACGAGATGATAATGCGATATGGTGGCTTTGAAATATCCATAGCCTTCGGGTCGTTCGTTGAGAACATCGGGGCGTTGTACCAATTAAAATAGAGATAAGCGAACTTGCTTGGTTGTATGAAAGATAAGATTCGTTGCATGGTCAAATGGACTTAAAGATATAAAAGCCCGTGCATGGGTATTCCCTCGAACGTGGCGCACCAGGGCGCTGGGACCGTTCGGCCTAGAAGGGATTGTGTTTACGGTATTGTTGGTGCACTTCATTTAGACGGGTAGCGACCTTCTGATGAATGTGATAAGCCACTTGCTGCGATTATTTCGATGGCCTCTGATGTTTGGTTAGCAACCGTACAGAGTTAACATCATCTTATGTTTCGATTCGATAAATATAAGTCCATTCTAGCCCAGAAAGCTAGTGACCTTCATATAGTTAAGGGCGATGGGTTTGGAAGTGCAAGGTATGCATATATCTTGCATGGATGGATTCTGAATAGAGGGCACTTATAACATAACAGGGAAAACGGATAGGCGTATTCACCTTACGTCGGTTGCAAGGGCGGGTGCGTCGATATTGCTAAGTCGTGCCATGAAACAAATACGAGATTGCTTGCCTGTTTACTTACGCGAATTGAATAACATGCTTGCCATGATAACATATTTTATAGTCTTCGAATATGCCATGAACTCATCCTAAGGAAGAACATAGAAAGAGAACTAAATTGTATGTTTGCATGAATCAATACAATACTAAATGTCAGTTTGTTAATTGGGTTTTTGATCAGTACAGCGATGATGAAGTACTAATCCCCCACTAGTTTGCTAGCAGGTTTCGGGATTGGTCTGCTCGCGGCGGAGCTTCGCTATAACGCGTTGAGGCTTGGAATGCCGAAGCGTATTGAAGCGTGCGATCGTATTGACGCTCGGACTCTCGACAGGATTGATGCGGCCGAGATATAGAAGCCATGATGTATGGAACGGTGAAATCCTTTGTGGACAAGAGAGAACTTGAGTATTGTAGCCAATCTGGCAAATTCTGTTATGCTATCGAAAGCCTTTTTAATCTGATTTCTAATATCAATAAAGAGAATCGTTTCGTATACTCAGTTTTTCCTTCGTTGTTAATGTTCAACTCAAAGATAACCATTTGAGAACTTGTCATCTTGCCTTGCACGAGTGCAACTCCAGGCTCGTGCAACATCACGCCTTCTGCGAGGACAATTATTCGGGTGATTTCGGGTCGGGCCGTGACATATGGCCTGTCAGCAAGTTAAAGTTGAGCACCAGTGATCAGGCGGAGAGATGCAGAACCTTGCCATTCAAGAGTGGAAGTGGGATCATGTCACTATGGACTTTGTTGTTGTCTTGCCGAGGACGCTGCAGGAAAACAACGTCGTCTGGGTCATCATCGATCGACTAACAAAGTCAGCGCACTTCATAGCCATTAAAGTTACTTGGAGCGTCGACCGCCTTGCTCAGATATACCTTGATAAAAAGTTCGGCTGTACGGGGTCCCAGTATCTATCGTCTCGGATCATGATGGACGGTTCGTAGCACGCTTCTGGAGTAGTCTTTATTCAGCGTTAGGGACCAACTTGAAGTTTAGCTCAGCTTATCATCCTCAGACTGATGGCCAAACAGAGCGGGTGAGCCAGATTCTCAAGGACATGTTACGACTCTGTGCGATCGACTTGAAGTCAAGCTGAACGTTCATCTGTCGTTGGCCGAGTTTGCATACAACAACAGCTATCAATCCAGCATCCAAATGGCGCCGTATGAAGCCTTGTACGGCCGGAAGTGCAGATCGCCCATTTGCTGGGATGAAGTCGGGGAACGGCAGATACTTGGCCCGGAACTGGTGGAGCAGACTGTGCAGAAGGTCAAGTTGATACGGGAGAGATTGAGAATAGCAGAAAGTCAACAAAAGAGTTATGTCGACACGCACCGACGCCCCCTCGAGTTCTCGGAAGGCGACCATGTATTCCTGAAAGTAATGCCCATGCATGGAGTTTTCAGGTTCGGTGCGAAAGGGAAATTGAGCCCAAATTTGTTGGTCCGTTCAAAATATTGAAGCGAGTCACCCCGGTAGCTTACCAAATCGCCTTGTCGCCTGCATTGTCGGAGGTACATGATGTCTTCCACGTCTCACAATTGCGAAAGTATGTGCACGATCTGAACCATATGGTAGATTTGGGTCAGCTGGATCTGAAGGCGGACTTGTCATATGTCGAAGAGCCGGTGCAAATCTTGGAGCACAAAGATAAACTTCTCCGCAACCGTGCTATTCCTCTCGTCCATGTCCTCTGGAGAAACCATTTGATCGAGGAGTCGACGTGGGAGCTTGAGTCATAAATAAAGGAAAACTTTTCTTCATTGTTCTCGTAGAGGTAGGTTATATTCTTAAGTTTCGAGGTTAAAACTTTTTCTTAGTTGGTTATGGTGTAGTGCCCCATCCCTACATCTTGTCCCATTCTCCGTCCACGGGGTACGCGAGAAAGGAACACTGTTGCTATCGAATCGGTAGAACGGGAAAGGTTGAATTAAGATCCATTTTCCGTTATGGAATGACTTCTTCGGAACCAAGTCCCATATTCAGCAGGCTGCGCCTCAAGGATTGACTCTGCGGCTGAGTCGGGAGAGACCTTCCGTTGCTCTGTTTTTTACACCGCTTGTATTGGTTTTGGCTTTGGTTTTCTGAATGTGTTTTTGAGAATGTTTTCGATGGTTTTCGTGGCATGCATTTCGAACTCGCATTTCATATCGAACTTCTTGAATAATACAGTGTTCTAATCGATTGTTTGTACGATTTCAGGTAATCGTGTAAGCGACGTCTAGCGCGACCAACAAGTTCTCTCGTCTCAAGCAAACTCTAGGTGAATGGCTAACCCTTCTCTTCTTGACCCCTTTTAGGTAAATCGATAATGTTGTTGCGAATGAAAGAATAAATGCAAGGGCATGGACAAGATAAAATGATCAAGTTTTCAAAGAGAATGTAGGCTATACCTTAATAACTAAAATTTGTCGTTGCACGATCATGGACAACTTGTCGACAAGGTAAAGTTTTCTCGCACGGCAACCCGGGGACACGGGACCGTTGCGGCCAAGAAAGGAAACAATTACATAAGCTGTGTTGGGCACAAGTTAGGCGGAGACTTGCAGCGGGGCTCGTTACTCGCGCTGAAAGGGCCCCGTCTAACAAAAGCTAAAGGTGTCCACGATGGCTCTGGGAGCCAGTAACCAATCACACGTAATATTGCACTTGGTATGAAAATGATAACAATTGACAGGGAAGAACATGGTAAGTATCATAAGGTGCGACGCGGTCTGCCGTGGGTAAGTTTCAACATGTTTCGCATTATGCTTGTCATATGCTTGTTTGAAATTCATTAGGATGGTTAGAAACATTCATAAATTAAGTCATATAAACTCTTCAACCAAATGAGAGCTTGGAACTTAAATAGCTACGCACCAGTACAAAGTGTAATGTACTGATTCTCGCTCTCCACACAGGTACCCCGAACTACGAAGGGCGTGCCACTTAAAGCTCAAGGCGACGTGAACACTTTGAAGCCTCGTCCGTGTGTTGAAGGCTTGTTTTTGAATCCTTTTGAAGACTCCGTACTCAGTACAAAAGAAGAAAAGATGATGACTCGACTTCCCTCGATAGCAGGTGGAAAGTGTAATTGTTTTGCTTGTAAAAAGGAATGTAATGTATGGAACGACTATCTCATCAGCGTTCATTTTGTAAGTTGAGTCATGTTGTAAGCCCGCGCGGCACTGATTGTAAAGGAGACATGTAAATGAAGTTTTATTATCAATAAAAAAGTCTACTTCTATTTCAAATGTGTAAATCAATTTCTTTGCGTACTCTAACTTGATGTTGCATTTCTGATAACCTTATGACTATGCCTTGTGCGATCGCAACTTAGGTTCGTACGGCATCACGTCCGAGGGACGACTATCGATTCTTCGGAATCGGGGCGTGACAACGACATCGCTAGTGTTTTAGTGGATAGCGACGTTTACGACGAGACGTAGCTAATCAGCAATGTATATTTTCGTTGCTAAATGTTGCCGTCAGTTCAGAAGTTAGCGACGTATTTTACGACGTTTAGTGACTGCTTTGCTGACATGGCGAGTTTGCATTGTCAGCAAATTAGCGACGTCTACCGACTGTTATCGACGTCTCCATTACAGGCTAGCGACGTTCGGATACACCTTTAGCGACATCTTTTGCGACGTTTAGTGACTGCTTTGCTGACAGGGTGAGTTTGTCATGTCAGCAATTTAGCGACGTCTAAGGACTGTTAGTGACGTCTGTGACACAGACTAGCGACGTACTGATACACGTTAGCGACATCTTTCATCGTCGTCGCTAAACTGCAAAAAAAATATATGTTTGATTTTCTATCCAGAATCTACCTGCGATTTAAATTACAATTTATAAATAATAAATTTGGAGCAACTCTCCATAGAATTTTTTGGGTTCGCTGACCCCTTCGGTGGAACACTCAACACCGGTAAACCAATATAGAGACAAATGATGAAAATGCACTACCAATAATAAAATAAATAGAATCAAATGATAAAAAGACATAAAATGATCGGGTGGAGACAAATCCACTACCAAACAACTATAAAAAGAGTTTGTCCAATGATGTTCCAACCATGGGTCAACATAACACAAATTGTCACTAAATGTATAAGATAAATACATAAAGAACCAAGAATGCAAACCACAACACAACACATAAAAAATGTCCAATGAAGGACTACACCTGGTCAGGAGGAGGAGGAGTACGACATGTTCTGCCATCGCTATACGTCACTGTTGTATTGTAGGCTACGACATAGTAAGTACGGAGTCGCTAAACATCGCTAAAGCTAATAATATAGCGACGTTTATCGACTTCTCTGCGACTTATGTTTTTCATAAAATGATACTAGTCGCAAAATATCGCTGGACGTTGCAAGCAGTGACATCTTGCGACGTTTCTTATATTCGTCGCTAATATACAAAACATTGGTGACATTTTAATCATGTGTCGCTAATTTCGTTGATGATTTGACTTATTTTGGTAGTGAGTGATACATGAGCCAACTGAAGTGGCGAGAAATTTGTAGTTGTACACCGGTGTAAAGAACCTAGCCAAGTCACTTGGCGAAAATCGATGCCAAGCCAAGTGACTTGGCAAAAACTAAGTGTACAAGCAGTAGGCGTAAACTCCTGGCTAAGTCACTTAGCGAAAACAGAAGCCAAGCCAAGTGACTTAGCGAAAATTCAAAATTCTGCCATTTCGCAGACTGTGCCACTGCCAACATTGGAGACCGAGCGCTTGGAAAATAATTTTCCTGCCAACACACTTGGCAAAATTCCAATGAAATGGGTGTTGGAGAAATTCCCGTGAGATTTCCATTATCCAGTGTATACTCTTAGCCAACTCACTTGGAGAAAAGTACTTCTAAAAAAGTGAGTTGGCTAAAATCATCTCTCTCGCCAAGTGAGTCGGCTAAAATTCTATCTCTCGCCAAGTGATTTGGCTAAAGCTTTCAGAAAAAGTTTTCGCTCCTTCCCGGCCAATTCAGTTGACGATCAATTTTGTGATTTGAAATTTTAACAAAGTTTTTTCTTTACGTGTAATTTCGTACAAAATTATCTCCTATATGAAAAAAATGACTATAAAATGAACCCAAAAAAAACTGCGCATGACAATGATAAAAATATCAAGAAAAAGAATAATAGCCAATGCAAATGTATATGCTTGGTCATCAAACCGTTGTTAGCCATATATTCTGATCGTCCTCCTGTATGTAAGCGACATTGGTATCAGTTACCAGAACCACTAAACAAGAACACTTTGGAAACACTCAGCTGAATAATTTTGAGTTATCATTTTTAAGGCACATGGGAGCAGTCGAATATCGTATATCATGGGTCAACCTTAGTCTGGATTACATCGTGTTTTCAACGAGTTGTATCAGAACCAAAAGTTGCGGGACTAGTTTGGACGATTCTAATTGGTTCCATAGACGGTGTTGAAGAATTATACAGACTCTTCTGAGGTAGAGTTAGGAGCATCCTCCGATCCATAAGGTGATCTGGGTGTCAAAAATTCGCAGGCGGAAGACGGATTGGACCTAATGTTGGAGGCATCTACACGGGTTGGCTTCTAATGTAGGCCCGACACGTCCAAGGTAGATCAAAACGTTATGGTTGGTACACAAATAATGGTGTGGATGGACGTGTCAATTTGGTTCTGTGGTCTAACGGATCGAGATGATAATATGTTGAATCCTTCGGATGCTCGGCTGACAATAATGAGCAAGGTGCTTAGCTGGCATGCATGAGCAAGGTGTTGGGTTTTTGGTTTTTCCTTTAGAAAGGTTTAGTCCCACATCGGAAAAAACAAATGGTTTGTATCTCTATATATTAGCTTTACTATTATTGGAGATGCACATGTGGTGTGGAGGTGCACATGGGTTTGCCATGTGGGATTATTTTTCTAATGAGAAAAAGGCTAAAATCAACAATTAAAGCATTCATGCTTTTTGCTCTTGGGAAATTTATTTCCATAGGAGCTAAGCCCCGTTGGGGCTTAGCGACTCGGACTCGGACTCGGGCTCGGGCTCGAACTCGGGCTCATGAGGCGTAATGTGGCATTTTGTTGGCACACTTTGCACTTAGCATCGTCGCTAGGCGCATAGTGCGCTCATTGCGCGACCACGTTGCGCGGCCCGTTACGCGAGCCCAGTGTACGTAGTGTGCGTAGGGTGCGTAAAAGGGGCTGTGTGCGTAAAGTGTAAATTACGCTGGTGGCACAACTTCCAGCAGAACGTGTCCTTGCATGTTCTGAGCGGTTGCTCCATGTTCGGGGTGGTTACTACCACGTCCCTAACATTGTGCTAACCGGGCAGTTGTTGCAGGGGCTTATATAAGGCCTCCTCCTCCTCTCTCACAGGTTAGAGAATAGAACAGAACAGAACAGAACAGAAAGAGAAGCCACCAGAAAGTTTACGAAGTGTTCTTTAGCACAAGTAAACAGAGTTTTTCAGACATGTTCTTCAACACAGTTCTGATCTGCAGCCTTCGAGAGAGAGAGAGGAAAGGCGCCGCACCAGCGTTGTTTTTGCACGGGAGTTCGTGTCCGTCCGAGGAGTCAGAAGAGCAGGAGTGTTCCAAGTTCTCCGACGAACTTGCTGATTCCTGGAAGCTGTTCGCGTATGGCGAATAAAGCTTTGAGCAACGGTGATCATTCACCCCAGCAGGCGTTCTTCCATCTTTCGCCAGTAACTCTGATTGTATCTTCTTTTTAGAAGTACTACGATTTGATTGCTGTGATTACAAAATCTTTTTAGATTCTCGTAATATCATAACGATATCTTTTTAGATCTTCGTTATCCTTGCGCAACCTTCCTAGAAGTGTTGCGTTGGAACATTATTTTTACAATTGTTTCATATTCTCAGTTTTCCATCGAAAAATTGTGCCCCGGCAATAACAATCTCAAAGCTTTATTGCTACGATAGAAAACATTAATGCTTCACTCCTAAACACTGACTTCTGTAAGTTAGAGAAGTTTGATGGAGAGCATTATCAAGTCTGGAAGAGGAAGGTTTATCTCACTCTTCAACTCAGAGACATGGATCACGTGCTTCTTGAAGAGGAACCTACCATTCCAGATACTGGGTCTGCTGCCGCAATCTCTGCGGCTACTAAACTTTAGGCCAAGTGGAGAAGGGAGAATAGCATTTGCAGGTTGCTTATCCTGAATGCTATGGAGGATTTCCGAGCAGAATCCTATTCTAAGAAGAATATCGCTAGAGACATATGGGAGTCTCTAGAAAAACTCTACGAAGAAGACAAGAAACGCAGTAAAATATTTATGGTTGAAAAATATCACAAGTGGTTCTTTGAGGACGAAAAGTCTATGCTGCCGCAGGTAAAGGAGTTCCTGAAATTGCGACAGAAGCTGGAAGACGAGGCGATGCCCCTCCCGACAAATTTGTTCTTGGAGGGATTGTCTCAAAGCTCACCGCTGGGTGGAGCAAGTTCTATGCAAACATGCATAGGAAGAAGTTGGAGATCACCCTTGAAGATCTCCTACAGAAAATCTATGTTGAGGACCAGATGTGGGCTCAACTGAAGGTGGACACACTGTCAAGCAATTGGCTAACGCCAATCTGGTTCAGACCAAGGAACCATAGGGAAAGCAGGCGGCTTTCCACAGCAAGAAGAAGAACCCTGACAATCTAAAAGTCAAGGGAACTTCTATCAAGAAAAAGAAGCCGAAGTCTGAAATGCCTTGCTTCAAGTGTGGCAAGAAGGGCCACTTTAAGAATGAGTGCAAAACAAAAACCAAGCAATCAGAGCAAGGAGAGCATAGAAAGGTATCTATAATCACTGACATTGTTGCTATGATTGCACAGGTTGATGCGGTAAGGACTGATTCTGACTGGTGGGTAGACACTGGAGCCTCCTGCCATGTCTGCTCCAGTAAGGAGTGGTTCACCACCTACACCCCTACTTCTGAAGTGGTTATGATGGCGAACCAGGCACAAGCTGAAGTGCTCGGATTCGGGACGGTGGTGTTGAAGCTGACTTCGGGGAAGTCTCTGACGCTTCAAGGCGTGAAGCACGTACCTGCTATCGCCAAGAACCTGGTCTCGGGAGGCCTACTCTGCAATGCAGGCCTCAGGATGGACATCAATGCTGGCCAGATGGTGATGTCTATCAAGGGAACATATTTCGGGAAAGCTTTTTATACCGAAGGAATGTTCAAGGTTCAGCTTGTAAATCAGTCCAATGTAATTAATATAATTAATGAAGTCACTCATTCTGCTTATACTCTTGAGTTGTGGCATAATAGGCTAGGACATGTTCATTGTAAACGAATAAACAAAATGTCTAGTCTAGGACTTATCTCCAAATATGGGGGTAAGGTAGAGAAATGTGAAGTTTGTGCTCAAACAAAGATCACAAGAAAACCCTTTCCTCGGGTTAATCGAAGTACAGA
Source organism: Iris pallida (assembly GCA_029216955.1). Classification (NCBI taxonomy): domain Eukaryota; kingdom Viridiplantae; phylum Streptophyta; class Magnoliopsida; order Asparagales; family Iridaceae; genus Iris; species Iris pallida. Next base: position 8,246,713 of record JANAVB010030420.1, on the reverse strand, counting down.
TCTTCTGGAGTTGGTTCACTCCGATATCTGTGACTTCAAACAGTTCTCTACAAAGGCCGGGATGAAGTATTTCATAACCTTCATCGATGACTTCTCAAAGTATGCGTTCGTCTACTTGCTGAAGGCTAAAGACGAAGCATTCGAGAAGTTCAAGGAGTTCAGAGCCGAAGCTGAGCGGCAGACTGGACAACAACTCAAAAGGATAAGAAGTGATCGAGGTGGGGAGTACAGGTCTCATGAATTCGCATCGTTCTGCAAAGAACATAGAATTGTCAATGAGACTACGGCTCCGTACTCTCCTCAATCAAACGGAGTAGCAGAGAGGAAGAACAGAATGTTAACAGAAATGATTAACTCAATGTTGTTGACTGCTGGTCTTCCTAAGTGTTACTGGGGAAAAACTGCATTGACGGCCACTTTTATTCTAAATAGGGTTCCTCATGCAACTTCTGACATTACTCCTCATAAACTCTGGTTCAAGGTCAGACCAAACTTGAATGTCATTCGAGTGTGGGGGTGTCTGGCATATGTCAAGATTCCAGATCTAGAGATTCAGAAGCTTGGGACAAGGACTACAAAGACGATCTTCTTGGGGTATGCCGAGAAGAGTGATGCTCGAAGATTTCTTGATATTGAGTCAAATCATATCATTGAATCTTGCGACGCAGAATATTTTGAAGACAAATTTGTAAGGCACAAGAATATTGTTCTTGCGGATGTTTCGGAGAACAATGAGGGTGCGCAAGAAACTGAAGTCTTCAATGAAGATGTGGTCCAAGAAGATGTTGTTGTTAAAACAACGGTTGAACCAGAACAAGCTGAGCCATCAGCTAAGCGTGTGAGGAGGCCGAAGGACTTCGGAAGTGACTTTTTTACCTATCATGTGGAAGCTGATCCGCTTACCTATGATGAGGCGATGAAGACCAGAGACGCAGTTTTCTGGAATGAGGCGATTGACAATGAAATTGATTCCATCACCTCAAATAACACTTGGGTGTTGGTTGATCTTCCTGAAGGAGCGAAACCCATCGGATGCAAATGGATCTTCAAGAAGAAGATGAAAGCAGACGGAACTATTGACAAGTTCAAGACTAGGTTGGTAGCCAAGGGGTTTTCTCAGAAGCAGGGAATTGACTATTTTGACATGTATGCTCCAGTAGTTCGGATGACCACCATCAGAATGTTGATTGCTCTCGCAGCAATACATAAGATGGTGATACATCAGATGGATGTGAATACGGCTTTCCTAAATGGCGAGCTGACCGAAGAGATTTACATGCAACAGCCAGAGGGATTTGTCATCAGGGGTCTTGAAGACAAAGTCTGCAAGTTAGTGAAATCTTTGTACGGTCTTAAACAGGCTCCCAAGATGTGGCATGAGAAATTTGACAAAGTTATAAGGTCAAATGGTTACATGGTCAGCGATACGGACAAGTGTGTTTATACGAAGTTCGCTGATGGAAGAGGTGTGATCGTTTGTCTGTACGTGGACGACATCCTTATCCTAGGTACGGATATGTCACGCCCCAGAACCAGAATACTGGAGAGCGGGGGAATGACTCAGCCAGCTACGTATTACGGGTAGATGAATACCGTATAATACGATCAATACTGTCTAACCAGACGAGGGGGTGCATACTACATGAAAGTCTTACTATGGTCATTTCACATCTATTCTCTCAATCATTCAAAGCAAGAAGCAAAAATAGAGAACATGTAAGATAAAGCAGTAAGGCGTCCCAAACGCTCAGTCAAAATGTTCTGGAGATCTGGCTTTACAAAACATAGCCAGATGGTATAGTAACATGTACACAATTGTTATCAGCTGCAGTCTGACTTAGTTACAATTATGCAAAAGTAAGTACAAGACAATCCGACTAACATGTCGGTACCAAACGGCTAAGTATAAAGTAAATAACAAAACGAGCGGTGAAGTAAGGAAACCCACTCGAGTCCTCCTGCAATCATTCTCCTAGTATTGACTATCTTGGAGGTAGAAGTAAGCTGGATCCTCGGGGACCGGCTCTAAATCTGGCCATGCAAAACTAGAGAGGTTAGACCTCTAATAGCAAGTACCACAAGGAAGGACGATATAAAGGACTAAACCAGTAAGTAAGAGAATATAGTAATAGATCTCTGCTTCCCACTAGGATTCACATAACATCAAGACACTTCGAACCAACCTTCCAACCAAACAAGGACAGAAGTTAGCCCGTCATGTCCTGACATTCTGATCATCTCAGTTAGGCAACGGAGTAGGTACAGTATACAAATAAATTATCTTGAACGGCCAATCAACTACTACGGCTTGCTATTGTGAATTCCAAGTTATCCTGGAATTATGCAATTAGGGATTCCTCAGTTCTTACTATGTGCAAGCAAGGCTAGTCTATCCAATCAATCAATTGCGCCAATCATGTAGTTAGACGAGTCCTAGGGGGATGCCCGCCATTATAGCATGTACAATAATATAAGCAGATACCGTTCCCTGTCCGTGTGACAGATTTACAGTATCTGTGGGAACCAGCCGGCCCGTCGGGCACTTAATAGTCCCAAGGGGGCTGCCATGTAAGAACTCGCGAATCCATTCTCTCCATGCCATCATTATTTTATTTAACTTAATAGTCTCTACGTTGAGTGAAGTTCCATGCCGTGGATCATGGTCATTCAAATGAGTACTTTTGGACGGGGTACGATATGCGCAACTCTACAACGATACCCGTGCGGCTAGGTTGTAGGTTTTACATAGCGTGATGCAACAATCAAGTCTAACCACGGAGTAATCATGCCTTGACCATAAAGTACACATGCTGTTTTTGTAAAATAGATAAATAAATAATTTGAAACCTGCATGTGCCTGTATGCCAATATTCGGGATTGGCTAATCGAGTACAATAGTTCATTACATGAACGTGTCTCATTTATTTTATTCAATAAGACGACTTGCCAGTCTCTTAGTTCCAACTAGGAACGCATGATCAATTATAGTCAAGATAACCATTATTATCAATGGTATCAAGGCATGAAAGTCAATTAGTATTACATGGGGTCGAGTCTGTAACTCCTCAGAGTTAAGTTCCAGTCAATCTGGGTATCCATGGATCAATCAAGACACATGACATATTCTACATAACAATCCATATTTACAATATTAACATGTCATGATTTTATCAAGTTCACGCCAAAAGGCGTAAGGATATAATATAAGAATTATCATGCCATCATTAAATGAATAATTATAGGACAAATAAAAACACCCTGGTTAAAGTCACGCCAGCAAGTCTAAGCTAAGGCCAAAAGTCACGCCAACAAGTCTAGTCAGAGTGAGCGTGAAAAATGGTTCATGTTGGCATGCACAGTGTGAGTGTGGGAAATGATAAGAAATCCATGCACGCACTCGTGGACGTGTGCGTGACTAAGAATCCACGCACTCATGGATGTGTGCGTGACTAAAAATACATGCACGCTCATGGATGTGTGCGACTAAAAATACACGCACGTTCATGAGAACGTTAGCGTGACTAAAAATACACGCAGACACGTAGAGACGTGTGCGTGACTAAAAATACACGCACGTTCATGAGAACGTTAGCGTGACTGAAAATACACGCACGCTCATGAGAACGTGAGCGTGACTGAAAATACACGCACGCTCATGGATGTGCGTGACTAAAAATACACGCACGTTCATGAGAACGTTAGCGTGACTGAAAATACACGCAGACACGTAGAGACGTGTGCGTGACTAAAAATACACGCAGCCACGTAAGAACGTGTGCGTGACTAAAAATCTACGCAGCCACGTAAGAACGTGTGCGTGACTAAGCCTTCGTCCCAAGCCAGAAAATGAGGTTCCCAGCCAGAAAACACGCTAAGTTGGGAGGTCAAAACCATGAATAAACGAAAATATAGCAACTTAGATCTAGGAAAAACCAGCCGTAGAAATCGAAAATGCCAAGTAGTAAACTCTCTCAGAATCTTGAGAGGAAGAGTAATGATCCATAAAAATGGATGAAGGAGAAGCAAGATTGCACTTGCCTTCTCCTGCTGCTGGTAGGTGGTGGAGAGTAATGGGAGGAAGAAGAAGGAGTAATAGTGAGAATAAAGTTATGAGGAGAGAGAATGGAGAGGGGAGCTTTAAATAGCAAAGGGGGTGGTAGGTGGGAGTTAATGGGCCGGGTCTGTGGGGGTTCGGCCAAGGCCAACCCGAAGGTAAACAGAAGATTAAAAGCAGGAAATAAAATATAGGTAATAAAATTGTAGGAAATAAAATTGCAGAAAATTAATTAACATGAAAATTAAAGAGCAGATAATTAATTAGCATAAAACTAGAGGAATTTAAATACAGGATACTACATGATAAATACTTAAATAAATACATTCAAGCAATATACGTATTAAAATACGCATTCTGGGAACGGGGAGTGACATCTCTACCCACCTTAGAAAAATTTCGTCCTCGAAATTTCAAATCCAAGCAGGTAGAAATATCGGAGCTAAACTAATACAAGCAATTCTAGTGAGCAAGCAATCATGATTATCATATCAAAAGCAAGTACTATATATGTAAATTCATCAATCCACGATATCAAGTAGCTCTACCCATAAAGTGATAAGCATGAAGAATCAGGACAATCAAGGTATACAGAAAGAGATATACCTTGTGAGTCAAATAGGTGTGGATACCGTGATCGGATATCATCCTCACGTTCCCACGTTGACTCTTCCAAGGAGTGATGACCCCAAGCAACACGGACAAGACTAATTGTTCGGTTCTTGAGTATCTTCTCTCTTCGGTCCAAAATAGACACAGGCTGTTCCTCGTAAGACAGGTTGGTACCAACAACCAGCTCCGAATGATCGAGGACATGACTTGGGTCCGATACATACCTACGTAATTGAGATACATGAAACACGTTATGCACCTCTCGTAACGAAGGTGGGAGGGATAAACGATAAGCAACATCGCCTATCCGATCAAGGATAACAAATGGGCCCACGTATCGCGGACTCAATTTCCCATGAACGCCAAATCTAATGACCCCATGAGTAGGTGAGATCCGCAAGAATACGTGGTCCCCAACGGAGAACTCTAACGGCCTATGATGCTGGTCCGCCCAATGACGATGCCTATCCTGCGCAACTCGAAGTCGCTCTCTAATTCCCTTAACCACTTCAACCGTCTGAACAATCATTTCTGGGCCTAACATCTTTCTCTCTCCGATATCATCCCATGCAAGCGGTGACCTGCACCTCTTACCATATAGTGCTTCGAACGGCACCATTTGGATACTGGCTTGATAACTGTTGTTGTATGAGAACTCGACCAAGTGCAGGTGACTTTCCTAAGATCCTCCAAAATCTAGAGTGCAAGCTCGCAACATGTCTTATAAAGTCTGAATCGTCCTTTCTGATTGCCCATCCGTCTGCGGATGGTAAGCCGTGCTAAACCTTAACTTGGTACACAGACTATGATGTAAGCTCTTCCAGAAATGTGATGTAAAGCGGGTATCTCGATCCGACACAATACTGACAGGGACTCCATGCTGCCTGACTATCTGTTGCATATACAACTCTGCCAACTTTTCTGTAGATTGTCCTACTCGGAAAGGAAGAAAGTGTGCTACCTTCGTAAGCCGATCTACTATTACCCAAATAGCGTCCTTACCACTTGGTGATCTTGGTAAACCGGTCACAAAGTCTATTGTAATATGCTTCCATTTCCATTTCGGAATAGGAAGCGGTTGTAATAACCCAGCTGGCCTCTGCTGTTCTGCCTTCACTTGCTGATATACCAAGCAGCGGGAAACAAATCTAGCTATTTCCCTCTTCATCTCGTTCCACCAGAAATGCTGCTTGATATCTTGGTACATCTTGGTCCCTCCAGGGTGAATAGAATACTGAGAACTGTGAGCTTCTGCCATAACCTCCTGTCTGATATCTCCACTAAGTACACATAGACGTGATCCAAACCTAAGTGTACCATCTTCATGAATTCTCATCTCCATCCTGAGTCCTGACTCACATTCTGTCCTAAGCTTCTGAATCCTGGGGTCCTGAGCCTGAGCTGCCTTGATCCTGTCTACCAAGTCGGATTGAACTTGCAGACTTGTTAGAACTCCTACATCACCAGGAAGTATAACTTCGATGCCCATCTCCTGAAGGTCTTCTAAGATATGCCTCTGTGTTGTCAACATAAATGCGCCGCCTCTCCGGCTGAGAGCGTCTGCTACTACATTAGCCTTGCCTGGATGATACTGAAGCTCCATGTCATAATCCTTGATCAACTTCAGCCATCTCCTCTGCCTCATGTTCAGCTCCTTCTGAGTAAAGATGTACTTCAGACTTTTATGGTCTGTGTACATCTCCACTCGGTCACCATATAAGTAATGCCTCTATAGCTTCAGAGCAAACACTACTGCTGCTAACTCCAAATCATGAGTTGGGTAATTTTTTTCGTGGTCCCGAAGTGCCTAGATGCATATGCTATCACCTTCCCATGCTGCATAAGAACACATCCAAGTCCTTTACCTGACGCATCACAATATACTGTAAAACCTCTGGGTCCAACCGGTAATGTAAGAATGGGTGCTGATATCAACTTCTGCTTCAACGTCTCAAATGATGTCTGACATTCTGCCGACCAAATAAATGGCATATCCTTCCGGGTCAAGCGGGTCATGGGTGCTGAAAGTCTTACAAAGTCTGACACAAACCTCCTGTAATATCCTGCCAATCCCAAGAAACTCCGTACATCTTCTACGGTCTTGGGTACTGGCCAACTCTCTACTGCTTCTATCTTCTTGGGATCTACTGCTACTCCAGCTCCTGATATGATATGACCCAAAAATAAAATGTGATCCGACCAAAACTCATACTTGCTGAGCTTGGCATACAACTGGTTCTCTCTCAGAACCTGTAATACTTTCCTGAGGTGGTCTTCATGCTCCTCTTCACTGGCAGAATATACGAGAATGTCGTCAAGAAACACAACGATAAACTGATCTAAGTATGGCATAAAGATGCGATTCATCAAATTCATGAATATTGCTGGAGCATTGGTCAAACCAAACGGCATTACTAAGAATTCATAATGCCCATACTTCGACCTGAACGTTGTCTTGGGAATATCTTTCTTCCGAACCCTCACCTGATGGTACCCTGAACGAAGATCTATCTTGGAGAAAACTCTAGCCTTGCTCAACTGATCAAATAAGTCGCCGATCCTGGGTAGTGGGTACTTGTTCTTTACTGTTGCCGCGTTAAGCTTTCTATAGTCAATGCACAATCTGGATGACCCATCCTTCTTCCCCACAAGTACCACTGGTGCTGCCCATGGTGACACGCTAGCTTGGATGAACTTCTTCTCCTTCAGTTCCTCTATATGTTGATATACCTTGGCCTGCTCTGAATCTGCCATTCTGTAAACCAGATCTGATATCGGTTTAGTTCCTGGTGCCAATTCTATACTGAACTCAATATCTCTGACTGGTGGTAGACCTGGAAGTTCTTCAGGAAATACGTCTAGAAATTCTTCAACTACCTTCGGGATCTGAACTTCTTCCATTGCCGCTACTATTCCCTTCTCTCGCTGAGTTGCCTCTGATCTGACTAAGGTGAATCTCTCCATGCCTGGAATATCAAAAGATACACTCCCTCTACGACAATCGATTGTCGCATGACTGTCTTTCAGCCAGTCCATGCCTAAGATAACGTCGAAATTTTCGACAGAAAATTCTATCAACCGGGCGGGTAAGGAATGCCCGCAAACTACAACGCTACATGCTAGAATAACTCTACTAACTCCTACGAGCCCATTACCAGTGAGTATATTCAACCTCCCTGGCAATGCCTCGAACTCTATTCCTAGTCGTGTCGCAAATTGTGCAGATATAAATGAATGGGATGCTCCTGAATCAAACAATACTACTGCGGGATATGAGGCGACGAGAATGTTACCTGCCACAACATCTTCCGATACCAATGCCTCCTCCAAGGACAGAGTGAATGCTTGCCCTCGACCTCCTTGCTGGTTTTCATGCTGCGGCCTAGCCTGATGCTGCTGCTGGCCTCTTCCTTGATGATGGTGGGGTGGTCTATGCTGGTGTTGCTGTATCGGCGGCCCCTGCTGCCGAAATATCTGAGCCTACGGACGCTGTGCCAACGGCCTTACTGCCACTGCTGGTCCTCGATACTGTCCTGCCCCTGGGGCTGGCAGAGCAGGAAACTGCTGCCCTGGTCCTCCTGCCCTCGAATTTATGGAACATGTGGTAACCCGATGGTCTGGATTTCCACATATCAAATACAGTCCATTCAATGTCCGACACACATCTCTAGTGTGCCCCATCTTTCCACAATAAGTGCAGCCCGCCGGGGGTTGCTGGTTCTTCCTCTGTTGCTGTTGCTGCTGCCTGGGTGGTGCTGGTCCTCGTATCGCCACATCGTGGATACGAACGCCAGTGGATGGTGCTGTTGTTCGGGGCGCTGCTCCCCCTCCTCCTTCAATCTGACTGTGGGATCTCTTCTGACCCCCAGTCCTTGCTGCAAGCCTCTGAATGGTGAGTTCATGCCTTCGAGTCGCCATCAATATCTCATCAAAAGTTTGGTAATTGTGCCCCTCTATCAGTTGCAAGAGTTCAAGATGAAACCCTTGCTGAAACCTCATAGCCCTCTGGCTCTCTGTTGCTACCATTTCCGGGGCAAATCTACTCAATCTGCAGAACTCCGCTGCATAAGCATCTACAGTCTTGTCGGCCTGTCTGAGGCTGATAAACTTCTATTGTAGCTCAAACTGTTCCACAACTCCATAGTACTTGGTCTTGAATCTTGCTGTGAAATCGTCCCAAGCCACAGGACGTATGATGCCCACTTCCTCTTATTCCCACCAATCACGTGCGAGATCCTGAAGTAACAACTTCACTAGATCCACACGTTCTTCTGCCGGTACCTTAGCTGCCGTCAGAATAGCCTCCATGTCCTTAAGCCATGCATCTGCTGATATGGTATCCTCCGTGTCCTCGAAACGGCGGGGGTTGTACTTGTAAAACCTGGCGGATGCTCCTGAATCTGGCATTGCCCCTCTTTCCAATGCTGTCTGCAATCCTTGGTTGAGTAGCACATTCTGCTCTTGTAGCTGAGTGTGCATGCGTTGTTGGGCCAACATCTGATGTTGCTGAGTAGCCATCATTCCTCTCATGATCTCTATAAGGGCTGGTGTGTCCACTTGGGTAGGTGGGACTGTCGGTGGTGGTGGAATATCCGGATACTGCGATCCAGCTGCTGGTTCCACTATCACTTCTTCCTGGGTAGCCTCCTGAGGTGAGACTGGCCCTTGTTGCTGACCAACAGGGTCAGGTTGCCCATGTTGCTCCTGCTGCTGTTGTTGTTGTTGCCCAGCTCTGACCGATGCGGACGAAGGGCCCCTAAGAAAAGGGACAAGAGAACAATCAAACGATCGGACAGGAGAGATCAATGAAGTCAAAGGATACCGGAATGTCAAGTTGGAGTCGAGAGTAACGAATTATGAGATCAAGGGGGAACATGTGTGATTGATACATCCTATAAATTAAAACACCCCACAAGTCTGAAATTAGACCTGTATGGGCCACCACTAAAACCTTGTCACGTCCCAGAACCAGAATACTGGAGAGCGGAGGAATGACTCAGCCAGCTACGTATTACGGGTAGATGAATACCGTATAATACGATCAATGTTATCTAACCAGACGAGGGGGTACATACTACATGAAAGTCTTACTATGGTCATTTTACATCTATTGTCTCAATCATTCAAAACAAGAAGCAGAAATAAAGAACATGTAAGATAAAGCAGTAAGGCGTCCCAAACGCTCAGTCAAAATGTTCTGGAGATCTGGCTTTACAAAACATAGCCAGATGGTATAGTAACATGTACACAATTGTTATCAGCTGCAGTCTGACTTAGTTACAATTATACAAAAGTAAGTACAAGACAATCCGACTAACATGTCGGTGCCAAACGGCTAAGTATAAAGTAAATAACAAAACGAGCGGTGAAGTAAGGAAATCCACTCGAGTCCTCCTGCAATCATTCCCCTAGTATTAACCATCTTGGAGGTAGAAGTAAGCTGGATCCTCGGGGACCGGCTCTAAATCTGGCTATGCAAAACCAGAGAGGTTAGACCTCTAATAGCAAGTACCACAAGGAAGGACGATATGAAGGACTAAACCAGTAAGTAAGAGAATATAGTAATAGATCTCTGCTTCCCACTAGGATTCACATAACATCAAGACACTTCGAACCAACCTCCCAACCAAACAAGGACAGAAGCTAGCCCGTCATGTCCTGACATTTTGATCATCTCAGTTAGGCAACGGAGTAGGTACAGTACACAAACAAATCATCTTGAACGGCCAATCAACTACTACGACTTGCTATTGTGAGTCCCAAGTTATCCTGGAATTATGCAATTAGGGATTCCTCAGTTCTTACTATGTGCAAGCAAGGCTAGTCTATCCAATCAATTAATTACGCCAATCATGTAGTTAGACGAGTCCCAGAGGGACGCCCGCCATTATAGCATGTACAATAATATAAGCAGATACCGTTCCCTGCCCTTGTGACAGATTTACAGTATCTGTGGGAACCAGCCGGCCCGTCGGGCACTTAATAGTCCCAAGGGGGCTGCCATGTAAGAACTCGGGAATCCATTCTCTCTATGCCATCATTATTTTATTTAACTTAATAGTCTCTACGTTGAGTGAAGTTCCATGCCGTGGATCATGGTCATTCAAATGAGTACTTTTGGACGGGGTACGATATGCGCAACTCTACAACGATACCCGTGCGGCTAGGTTGTAGGTTTTACATAGCGTGATGCAACAATCAAGTCTAACCATGGAGTAATCATGCCTTGACCATAAAGTACACATGCTATTTTTGTAAAATAGATAAATAAATAATTTGAAACCTGCATGTGCCTGTATGCCAATATTCGGGATTGGCTAATCGAGTATAATAGTTCATTACATGAACGTGTCTCATTCATTTCATTCAATAAGGCGACTTGCCAGTCTCTTAGTTCCAACTAGGAACGCATGATCAATTATAGTCAAGATAACCATTATTATCAATGGTATCAAGGCATGAAAGTCAATTAGTATTACATGGGTCGAGTCTGTAACTCCTCAGAGTTAAGTTCCAGTCAATCTGGGTATCCATGGATCAATCAAGACACATGACATATTCTATATAACAATCTATATTTACAATATTAACATGTCATGATTTTATCAAGTTCACGCCAAAAGGCGTAAGGATATAATATAAGAATTATCATGCCATCATTAAATGAATAATTATAGGACAAATAAAAACACCCTGGTTAAAAGTCACGCCAGCAAGTCTAAGCTAAGGCCAAAAGTCACGCCAAGAAGTCTAGTCAGAGTGAGCATGAAAAATGGTTCATGTTGGCATGCACAGTGTGAGTGTGGGAAATGATAAAAAATCCACGCACGCACTCATGGACGTGTGCGTGACTAAGAATCCACGCACTCATGGATGTGTGCGTGACTAAAAATACACGCACGCTCATGGATGTGTGCGACTAAAAATATACGCACGTTCATGAGAACGTTAGCGTGACTGAAAATACACGCAGACACGTAGAGACGTGTGCGTGACTAAAAATACACGCACGTTCATGAGAACGTTAGCGTGACTGAAAATACACGCACGCTCATGAGAACGTGAGCGTGACTGAAAATACACGCACGCTCATAGATGTGCGTGACTAAAAATACACGCATGTTCATGAGAACGTTAGCGTGACTGAAAATACACGCAGACACGTAGAGACGTGTGCGTGACTAAAAATACACGCAGCCACGTAAGAACGTGTGCGTGACTAAGCCTTCGTCCCAAGCCAGAAAATGAGGTTCCCAGCCAGAAAACACGCTAAGTTGGGAGGTCAAAACCATGAATAAACGAAAATATAGCAACTTAGATCTAGGAAAAACCAGCCATAGAAATCGAAAATGCCAAGTAGTAAACTCTCTCAGAATCTTGAGAGGAAGAGTAATGATCCATAAAAATGGATGAAGAAGAAGCAAGATTGCACTTGCCTTCTCCTGCTGCTGGTAGGTGGTGGAGAGTAATGGGAGGAAGAAGAAGGAGTAATGGTGAGAATGAAGTTATGAGGAGAGAGAATGGAGAGGGGAGCTTTAAATAGCAAAGGGGGGTGGTAGGTGGGAGTTAATGGGCCGGGTCTGTGGGGGTTCGGCCAAGGCCAACCCGAAGGTAAACAGAAGATTAAAAGCAGAAAATAAAATATAGGTAATAAAATTGCAGAAAATTAATTAACATAAAATTAAAGAGCAGATAATTAATTAGCATAAAACTAGAGGAATTTAAATACAGGATACTACATGATAAATACTTAAATAAATACATTCAAGCAATATACGTATTAAAATACACATTCTGGGAACGGGAAGTGACAGGATATTAGCTGTGTCACGGAGACAAAGAAATTCATCTCAAGCAAGTTCAGTATGAAGGACTTGGGGGAAGCTGATGTGATCTTAGGGATCAAGATCATCCGGACAGACACTGGACTAGCGCTGTCACAGTCTCATTATATTGAGAAAATGATCATTCGTTATGGGTATCGGGATCTTCTAGGGATCGATACGCCGTACAGGTGTGATCTGAAGGTGATGCCTAATTCAGGGGAAAGCATCAGGCAGCTGGAGTATGCAAGCGTAATGTGAAGTTTGATGTATGCTACTACTGCCACAAGGCCTGACATATCTTTTGTCGTGGGAATGCTGAGTCGTTTTACGAGCAACCCATGTGCTGAACACTGGAAAGCTGTGAAACGGGTTATGAGATATCTTAAGAAGAATCAGACATATGTACTGTACTACAGCGGAGATCCGTCGATAGTGGAAGGCTTCAGTGATGCCAGTTGGTGCTCAGAGGTGGAGAGCGAGAGATCCATAGGTGGATACATTTTCACAATGGGTGGAGCTGCTATATCGTGGAAGTCGAAGAAGCAGACTATGCTCTCGCGGTCATCCATGGAATCTGAGTTCTTTGCACTAGATATCGCAGTCGAGGAAGCAGAATGGCTTCTGGAGCTCGTGTATGATCTTCTATTGGTTGGGGCGCAAATACCGACGTTACCGATATACTGTGACAACCAGGTGACTGCGGCGGTGGCATCAAATGACCTTTTCAACGATTTGAAGAGGACTGTACGGTTGAAGCACAGGGCAGTACACGATCTTATTAAGAGAGGTGTTATTGCAGTGATTGATGTTCGAAGTCAGGAGAACCTGGCGGATCCGTTCACCAAGGGCCTCAAGCGCCAGCTGGTCAATGACACAGCTTGTAAAATGGGCTTGAAGGCATTCTGATATTGGATTATTGTATTCCTACTATAAAGTTTTATGCTAATAGTTCAAAGATTTATCTACTAGGCATCTAGCTTTTGGTTCAAGGGAGGACCACTAATCGGAAGAATATCAGGAACGGTGGGTACATGTTCTATTGGACATGGAGAGGTTACGGACCTATAACCACTGTTGTCTACTATTGTTTTCTGCGGAAAACGGTTCCTGTGGGAAGGTTGGCTTAATTGCCTTAATGAGTTCTCAGGCAGTGTGAATGCCTGGAGTGCTTTACAGGAAGCACGGTAGAGCAGCACTACAAGGAGTGAAACTCCATGCTACAGTGGGGTGACTCCACAATGAGGTTCCTATATGTGGGGTCCTGCCCAGGAATAGGATAAAGCCTCGGCTTTGCAGGCCAAGTCACAGCGGCGTAGCACCGCAAATAGGCAGTTAGCCTAATGATGTATGATAAATATAAAGAGGGGTGTAGTCAGCACTACAAAGAGGAGGAGTTCCTCATTTTACAGTGGCACGACACCACCATGAGGTACCCGGTTAGGGATAAAGCCTCGGCCTTGCAAGCCATGTCGTTGCGGCGTAACACCGCAAGGGAGCCTAAGGCTTCATGCTTCATGCTGGGTAGTTTGGCACTACAAAGAGGCTGTTGCCTCATGCTACTGTAGTATGACACTACGATGAGGTTCCCGGTACGGGATAAGGCTTCGGCTTTAAGCCATGTCATAGCGGCGTAGCACCGCAAGGGAAGCGCAAAGCGCTTCATGCCATGTCTCTTTATAATGAACTCACATATAGTGTATGACAGAGATATCAGGCCGTCTCTTGAGGGTAAACTTGTAGACACCCAAAATTATACACTGAAACCAGGCTGGCACAGGACCTTTAATGTGTAGCCAGAAGCACATGTAACTACATTATGTGAGTGGAAAGAATTTCAGCTATGATGCAGAATTCAAGGCTTAGTCCATTCTTGTATTATAGTTTAATTTTTGACCCATGCGGGAAGATTCAAGTCGTAAGTGACATCTCTCCTAATGCATGATGGACAGTTACTGTGGGGAACACGTATATCCATATATAGAGATATGTGGGGGATTGTTGGGTTTTTGGTTTTTCCTTTAGAAAGGTTTAGTCCCACATCGAAAAAAACAAATGGTTTGTATCTCTATATATTAGCTTTGCTATTATTGGAGATGCACATGTGGTGTGGAGGTGCACATGCATGTGGGATTATTTTTCTAATGAGAAAAAGGCTAAAATCAACAATTAAAGCATTCATGTTTTTTGCTCTTGGGAAATTTATTTCCATAGGAGCTAAGCCCCGTTGGGGCTTAGCGACTCGGACTCGGACTCGGACTCGGACTCGGGCTCGGACTCGGGCTCAAGGGCTCATAAGGCGTAATGTGGCGTTTTGTTGGCGCACTTTGTACTTAGCACGTCAGCATCGTCGTTAGGCGCATAGTGCGCTTAAGTTGCGCTCGTTGCGCGACCACGTTGCACGGTCCATTACACGAGCCCAGTTACGCAGCCCAGTACGCCCAATACGCGCAGTGTGCGCAGCGTACGCAGCGTGCGTAGAGTGCGCAGTGTGCGCAGCGTACGCAGTGTGCGTAGAGTGCGTAGTGTGCGTAGGGTGCGTAAAAGGGGCTGTGTGCGTAAAGTGTAAATTACGCTGGTGGCACAACTTCCAGCAGAACGTGTCCTTGCATGTTCTGAGCGGTTGCTCCATGTTCGGGGTGGTTACTACCACGTCCCTAACATTGTGCTAACCGGGCAGTTGTTGCAGGGGCTTATATAAGGCCTCCTCCTCCTCTCTCACAAGTTACAGAATAGAACAGAACAGAACAGAAAGAGAAGCCACCAGAAAGTTTACGAAGTGTTCTTTAGCACAAGTAAACAGAGTTTTTCAGACGTGTTCTTTAACACAATTCTGATCTGCAGCCTTCGAGAGAGAGAGGAAAGGCGCCGCACCAGCGTTGTTTTTGCACGGGAGTTCGTGTCCGTCCGAGGAGTCAGAAGAGCAGGAGTGTTCCAAGTTCTTCGACGAACTTGCTGGTTCCTGGAACTGTTCGCGTAGGGCGAATAAAGCTTTGAGCAACGGTGATCATTCACCCCAGCAGGCGTTCTTCCATCTTTCGCCAGTCACCTTCTTTGTTGCTGCCAGTAACTCTGATTGTATCTTCTTTTTAGAAGTACTACGATCTGATTGCTGTGATTACGAAATCTTTTTAGATTCTCGTAATATCATAACGATATCTTTTTAGATCTTCGTTATCCTTGCGCAACCTTCCTAGAAGTGTTGCGTTGGAACATTGTTTTTACAATTGTTTCATATTCTCAGTTTTCCATCGAAAAATTGTTCCCCGGCAATAACACAAGGGTGCTCGGCTGACGGAAACGAGCAAAGGTGACAGGGATGTTAAAGTTATTCGGCTAATGAAAACGAATTAAGGTGGAGATTGTTAGATTGTTTCTCGTTTCCGGTTGAGCTCTCGAAAAGGGTGACAATGGAGTCGATAATTTAGTTCCACATCGGATGGGAGAAGGGATCATGGATTCACGATATGTAAATAATTAAAATTGGTTCAAGTCTTATATAAAAAATTTCTTGTAAGACATGGATCCAGACCCCAGTCCAATATCGCACCTTCCATTCATATCATGCCACATTCCCAACAATCCGGTCGAATTATAAAAAAACTCAATAAGATATTCTCGCTCACAATTAAAAACTCAAAATATCTTGTGCTAGTAAAAAAAAAAAAACAATGAGAGCATGCGGGCTGTACGATCTATCTTTCAGCATATCTTTCAATTCAATCCTAGAAGTTGCGCTCTAACAGGTGCCAAAAATTATCTCAGATTATTTTTTTCTTCTGATTCTCAATATTTCAACGGCTGGCAGATCCTTGTCTTCACTCAGCCTCAGTCCAATCTGAAAAAAGTTGGGAATAGACGTTACAACAAACAAAACGTGACAATAATGTCAGTTTGTGGTTTCATAGAAGAGTTGCTAAGTTTACTACCAAATTCTTACAATCTTCTTACAACTACTCTCTTCCATCCCTTACACATGGGTCCCACCGGGTCCCACCACCACTCTCACCCCCCCCTGCTACATGGGCTCCACCCGGCCCCACCATTTCTTTTCCTCCTCCAATCGAAGTCCGACACGTGTCCGGTTGTAGAAAGGTTGTAAATTTTGGTTGTAGGCATAGCAAAGCTCTTTTCCTTTATAGAAAAACTTGGCTATACCTACAACCAAATGTATACAACCCTCTTACAACCACCATGTGTCGAACTTCGATTGGAGGAGAGAAAGAAGTGGTGAGATCGGATGGAGTTCATATAGCAGGAGGATGAGAGTGAAGATGGGACCGATGTATAAGGAGTGGACGAGAGAGATTGTAAGAATATTATAAAATTTTGGTTGTAGACTTAGCATTTTCCTTTATAAAATGGCATCTTGATAGCATGTGCATGCACATTATAACACGTGTAGTGCTTGTCGCGCCGCAGTTGTGTATGTAGATTTGTCTGCACTCTTGATGTGCTGATCAAGGAGTAGGCTGTAAACTTATCCGCAAGTAGGGGTGAGCATTATTCGGTTTTGGACCGAAAATCGAACCGAGCCGAATCGAATAAGAGGTTCGGTTCGGTTTAAAAAATAATCGGTTCGATTTCGGTTTTGAAAACACTAAAATTTCTTATTCGGTTTCGGTTTCGGTTTTGGAGTTCGGTTTTGGTTTAAAACTGAACACCGAATAAGAATTTGTTATATACACATAATTTACATGTTATGACAAGCAATTGTTATAGCTCAGTTGGTAGGGAGGGGTGAATAACTATGGGAGGTGTGGGGTTCGAATCCCACCTCTACCTACTTTATGCAAATTATTTTTAGTTCCTTTCTCACTACTACATTTAGTCCCACATCAGTGGGAGAACAAATATGGGAGCAGCCAAGATAAGAGCACTCTTGGTGGTTAGCCTTTCTCACTACAACCTACATCATCGGCGGGAGAATAAATATGGGGGCAGCCAAGCCCTATAAGAAAGAGGGAAGCAATGGTGGAAGACTTGTATAGAACCTGGGCCTTCAGACTGGTTTGGTTTTGGACCGGGTTGGAGCCTTGGGGAGAGCATTCCTCCTGAGCCTTGTTCTTTGGGCTTGTTTTTCTTTGGGTGGCCCAAAGAAAAATTTGAGCCTTTGGATCCTTGTGGTCTGTGGATCTATTATTAGTGATTTTAATTTTAATTAATAATAATAATTTAACCGATTAAACCGAAAATTGAATTAATTATTCGGTTCGATTTGGAATCGGTGGGTCCTATTTCGGTTCGGTTTCGGTTTCCTTTATTCGGGTTCGGTCGAATTCGGTTTTGCTTATTCGGTTCGATTTAGACCGAATAAACCGAATGCTCAACCCTACCCGCATGTCAACCAGACCAAAGAAAATTTCGGGAATATCGAGATGATTTCTGATCATGGGACAGTAAAATTTACCGTTGCTCAAAGCAGAATTCGACTTTCTTCTACTCGATTCGTTGCCAAAAATTAGCAAGTTTCGATTGCCACCGACTTAACAATCAATTTCTGAAACGCTCCTTTATATTACCTCCTTTCTCAAAACACGCTAAACAGTGGTGCAAAAAAACTTTTTCTTTTTGTTGTATTATTTTCTCTAATTATCTAGCTACCAAGTGACGGTGCTCACCTTATAAAGGAGAACCATACTTGTCAGTTAAAAACCGAATAGCCTGCCCTTATGAATATGAAAAGACTTGTAATACTAAGCATTCGATCAGAGATTCAGCGTCCCTCGCTACCCGTGAGGCTACCCCATAGCTACCACGAAGCTACTTGTGTGCCTACCCGTGCGGCCCCTGAGAGGCTACGAAAGCTATAGTTTGGATACCATAAGGATAATTTAACCTAAAAATTATAAATGATCATAAACTTTTGTTAGTTATGATGCACATCTCTTTTCCTCTTTAGATATATCCGACGCCAGTGAGGAGTGCTTGTAGTGCTCCATTCCTACATCGTGTTCCGTTTTCGTCCACGGAGTGCGCAAGAAAGAAACACTGTCGCTACCGATTCAGTCGGGACCGATAGATCGAGATCGGTTGAATCGGTCGAACGGAAACGATTGAATTAACATCTTTTTCTCGTTATGGAAAGAATTCTTCGAAATCAAGTCTCATATTCAGTGGGTTGCGCCTCAAGGATTGGTTCTACGGCTGAGTCGGAAGAGACCTCCCATTGCTCTGCTTTTCATGCCGCACTTGCTTTGGCTTTGGTTTTCGTGAATGCGTTTTCATGAATATTTTCGATGCTTTTCATGGCTTGCGTTTTCGAACTTCGCATTCGTATCGAATTCCTTGAATAATACAGTGTTCTAATCAGTTGCTTATGCGATTGCAGGTGATTGCGTAGGCGACGTCTAAGCACAGCCAACCAGTCCCTCGCCTGAAGCAAAGACTAAGGTGAGTGGCTGACCTTCTTCGCCTCGACCCTCTGTTTCAGAATCAAATATGAAACACAAAAGCAATGCTTGTCGCCATAGTGTAGAATCAATAAAATCATGGCACGATTCTTCACGAAACACTTGCTATCGAACTGTTTTACATAAAAAACTGATGCCTGCTTGCTTATGCCTTATTTACTTAGCCTATGCAAACCAAAGGATGAATCGATTAACGTTTTTCGCAACGATACGGCTAAAGTGCATAAATGACTAAGTTCAAAGAAAAGTGTCAGTTCACACCAAAAGAGAAAGCTAAAGGTTCTAGTAAAAAGATAGAATATTTCATGAATCTACAAAACGGTCATTGGACGACTTATGCATAAGGTGTAGTTTCCTCGAACGGTTGCCTAGGCCAAGGAACCGATTCGGCCTGGGAGGAACGAGCATAGCAAGTGCTAGCCATGAATCGGTGTGGGTGATTCGAGAACTTTCGCATAGGGCTCGCTACCCGTCGCGAAAGGGTCGCCGTCTAACCCAACTATAGTCCATGATGGCTTGACATTGCCAATGACCTTCACACCCTTTCACTGCTTGAACTAACGCACGTGACACGAGATGATTATGATAGTTGCTCAATGTATACAATTTCATATGCTTGCCTCAAAATATGTTAACATGCAAATCAATCAGGATGGTTAGAAAGAGCACAAAAATAGCTAACATATTTTATAAAACTGCTTGAACTAAATGCAGAGCTTGGGTTTAATTACCCACTGGCCAGTATATATGATCGTGCTGACCCTCGCTCTTTGCAGGTGCCAGGAATAAGGAAGAACGCGCCAACTAGTTAGACGACATTCGTGCTTTTGAAGCTTCGACCGCGCGTCGAAGACCCCGCCGCTGAACTTTTGAAGACTCTCTGCAAGTTCAAGGAACATGTCTCGGCATCCCTCGCATCCGGGTGGCTGGAATACTTTTATTGTAAATGAGGGATGTATGTATGGAACGGTTATCTCATCGACACTCCTTTTGTAATCGAGTCATGTTGTAAAGCCCGCACGGCACGATTGTAATAGAGTCTATAAATGATGTCTATTATTAATAAAATGCAAAGTTTTTCTATCTCAATGTGTTGTTCAATTTGTCTGCGCTCTCTTAGTTGACAAGTTTCAGATTAGCTTATGATTATGCCTTGTGCGATCGCAACCTAGGTTCGCACAGCATCACGTCCGGGAGACGACTATCGATTCTTCGAAATCGGAGCGTGACAGTACTGGTCTAGGAATTGCCCACTTACCTCCTCATATCAAATATGTCCATCAACTCTTATCAATTTGCTTGCTTTTATGCTTATTGTAATCCCAATTATTCTCAGTCCATGAGAGTTCATGCAAGTTATTGCAATAATTGTTTTCTAATACCAAAAAATTCAATACTCCGAATATCGTTGATGCTATATACCGACAGATACCGATATCGCCAATATTGCTTAAACTAGGTAAGGAATATCATAAGCATAATTTGGTGTGCATCATGTCTATAAATAGTGCGAGATCCTGATAATAATTTAGTCTCAAATCAGATGAGATGGGAAATTAATTGGTTTATAGCAAGAATGTTCAGTTTCTGGTTGGAAATCCTTTATTACATCATAAATTTCATTAACCCTTTCACTCACCACCTAGGAGTTTAGGACATTTCAATCACTCTGCTGGTAAAATTTCTACCAGGCACCAGTAGTTATAAATTAAAATGGGGGTAAAGTGCAAAAAAAAACCCTCGTTAAATATACGTCTTTTGCGTAGAAAGACCTTTTAAAATTTTTTGGGCAGTTTGCCCCTCCTTAGATTACAAATCCGCTCGATTAGGCCCCTCCAGCCAAATTTTAAAATTTTTATACCTAAAATGCCCCTGCCCCCTCTAACCCCCCCCCCCCCCCCCCCCCCCCCTCCTGATCCCCCCCTCGCCGGCGACCCCCCCCCCCCCCCCCCCCCCCCCCTCCCCCCTACCCTCCTCGCCGGCGAGCGCCCCCCCCCCCCCCCCCCTCCCCCTCTTCCATCGCCGGCCTCGACCCCCCCCCCCCCTCTTCTTCCTCGCCGGCGAGCGCCCCCCCCCCCCCTCCCCCCTCGCCGGCGAGCGCACCCCCCCTGCTCCTCTTCGCCGACGAGCGCCCCCCCCCCCCCCCTTCCCCGCCCTCCCCCCTCGCCGGTCCCGACCACCCCCCTCCTCCCTCGCCGGCGAGCGCACCCCCCTCCTCCTCGCCGGCGAACGCAGCCCAAACAGCCGAGGGAGGAGGGGTGTTGGGATAAAATTGTCATTTGGAGACAAAATGAACATATTTCATACTTTTAGAAATTTTAAGAGCATGGGATCTTTTAGTGCAAAAAGCGGGAATGTAACGAAATTTTTTTTGCACTTTACCCATCAAAATGTTAACTAGTGTTGTGCACTTTGGATTTAGTGGGGGAGGAGATGCCATCACTTTTGTGCCTAGGTTTCCAGAAAACCCATCCAGGACATAAATATGCTCCTGATTGCACCATAGAAAACACCAACCCCCTGGATATTTTACATGAAAGAGTGCAATCACCTGACTACAGTTGCAAGCACGCTATACTCTTGTCAGTCATATCAGATTGTCAGACATTATTAGTACAATATGCAAATTTGAAGGTCAGGCCAGGCTCGATTGCATCAAGCAGATATTGCGCTCATGCTGATACTTTACGCTCTTTTCTCGAGCCACGTGCTTGATACGAGTGGCTACATCCTCCCATCTTACACAGCTGACGCAGATGAAAAAAAAAATCTTGAATACTGAAACCTCAACCAAGATACTTTCTACATCTTTGGAGATACCGAAGGTATTTCAGTACAACTAAAGCAAAACCAAAGTAACTCGTAAGAATGTTATATATAACCAACTCCGAAGGCTAAGCGGATATTGAGAAATCCAATGCCCACTGAAATCATGTTTACAACTCCGCGGAGAAACAAAACTGTCATCTTCCAGCAGACTTACTGCTAAAATGCAAAATGCTTGCTTCCTTTTGTTCACAAAATGATGTAGCGGGTCCATTGATGGGAGCACTCGAGCCCAGAACTCTACCACTTTTGTGGTGGCAGGCAACACAGGTGAATGAAGATTACAAGCCAACCCAATAGGACCGACCGTTGCTATTGTGAAGAGGTGAAGGAGAAGGTTCAGTCACACACCACTCGTACCAAACCTGTCAGAAGGAACCCTCGTTAACAAAGAACATACAGGAGCATTAGCAACTACAGCAAAGATCAAAATTTGAACAAAAAGTAACACCTTCGTAGCGCCACAACATCGCCAGAGGAGGACTTCGACTGGTGATCCCGTGGGTACGCATAAGGGTCTCCTTAACGGGAAGAAGATTGGAAACCTGGTACAGGAGTAGCACGTCATCAAACGGTACAGCAGTAATTGTCACAAGGAGAGGACGGTGAGTTCAAAAGGTGGTACCAGCTAAACATGTTTGGTGTTGCTGTAGTAGGTTCAATACCAAGATGTACATCTTTATATAATGTTGCATCGAAGTAGCCAGCAAATCCTAAGGAAAGAAAATAGAGAATAAAAGGGTTTAATCATGCTTAGCTTCAAAATTTTATGGAATAACCATAGCCATATCATCAGAATGAACAGTGCGGCAATGAACAAAGCTTTCTAAAATTCTGTTCTATTTCAATCATTAGGAAAAAAGATTGTTAGTATATATAACTGTTCTGTAGCTCTAATGACTTCCATGATAGACGAGCAAGCAAGAAGCTAAGGGACATTACCATGCACCATGGCTGATCCTGTATCAGCAGGCATCTCAAATCGCAACTTCTTGTACCTTTGGTTACTTTTCTTATCAGAGTATTCTGGGTGATTAAATGTGAATACCTAATGAATACCCACCGAAAGCAAGAGCAAGTCACAAGTTAGTTCATACAAAATTAGAGTGAAGGGTAAGCTCGTACTGAACCTTAGTTAGGATAAAGAATTACACCACAGGGTCTCTCTCTCTCTCTCATATATATATATATATATATATATATATATATATATATGTTTCAAATTCCCTGAACGAAAGTAGGACTTACTGGTTGCGATGGAGCAAGCCTTGCGACCCTGTGTAGTTTCACAACATAAGCTGTCTCGAAGTGTGCAAGGTCTCTGTGTGATTTTACCTGAAAAAACAATCAAATAGCAATGCAGTTAAGTCCGCTATCTTATGTAAAATGTAAAAAATAAAACAGATCATTTGGCTTTAGAAGGCATACATCGTTGTATAGCTTTGATGCTGTCACTGGTTGGATAAAACTAGTATATCTGAAGAAAATCGGAAGGTAATTAATATCAAAAAACAAAATGTTATCAACAATAACTTAACTGATTCATTGTGGTTAGACAAAGAGGAACATACGATGAAGGAATAGAAATGCCATCCGGTTTCAAAAATCTCTGGGCCCCATCCAGACACTCAGGAGAGAGCTCATTGTCACCAAAGGATCCCAGCAACTCGCTCACCTACACACCACACCCAAGCCATATAAATATACAGGTCTATCAATAGATTGTAATCAAGCAATAAATTCTTGATATGTTACTAGAAAACAGGTAATTACCAAGATATCAGCCTTCTCAGGGGCATCCCAGCAGCGCATGTCACCAGAAATTATGGTAACCATGTCCTCCCACCCTTCCAATTTGACAAGGCTCTGAAATTAAGAAAGGGAATCATTGTTGCCATGATAACTATGTAATATACGGAGAAGATAATGAGATGGCTGCCAATCGAAAGAAGCATATTTTTTAGTAATAGGAATAACTTATGAAGTTCTAATTCCCATCATTTAAAAATATGCAACGTGTAACGTCATGACAAAAGTGCACATTGTTACGCACAAGATTTTGCGCACCACCGAGACAGATTTGCATAACCTTTTACGGACCAAGGTTATGCTGGATGCTTTCGAAATTCTCTAGAAGATGGTGGAATCTTTCTGAAGACTCATGGTCTTTCTAGATCCTCTAGAAGCTTCCTTAGGAAATATCTAAGTCCTAGAATAATCCTTGGAATATTATGTTTCCAGAAGCTTCACGTAAGCCGTTTAAGGCACTATAAATAAGGGGAAGAGGGAAGGGGGGGGGGGGGGGGGGGGGGGGGGGGTGTTATTTGTTCCTCACCGCCCAAGAATTTATAAACTCTCTCTAGCATAGTGAAATTTTCAATGTTTCACTCTCTTTTGCTCCACATTGTTCTCATTATCACCTTAGCGATCTAGCTAAACGTTCAGGGAAGACTAACACAGGTCTTCGAGTAGGAAGCTTGTGCGCCGCACGAGTCAAAGTGTAGACAAAAATACTAAGTCCATGACAAGTGGTATCAGAATGAAGGTCGGTTGGTGCCATGTCAATATCGAGAACGTCCAGGAGAGTTTCGTGTGGCCTAAGGAGGAGCACGCCAAGACTTACAAGAATGACAAGAACAAGGAGCCAACTATGGAGCGTAGCCTCACTGATCTTGCCCAGGGTGTTGAGGTCTTAGATGACACGTTCCGATTTCGTGGAATCGTAGTCATCCTCCGGACGTGATGTCGTACGAACCTAAGTTGCACTCGCAACAGACAACTTCATAAAGTCATCGGAAGCACAACACAGAGTACTCAGAGATATTTAAACATGTTAGCACAGAAGAAAACTTAAACTTTATTGATATGAACATCATTTTACATATATATTACAAAGGTTGTCGAGCGAGCTTACAAACTGATTCAAGATGAGATGGTCATTCCATACTTTACATCCCCTTATACAAAACCCAAAATGTTACATTCATTCCACCATGAATAGAGGAGAATCGGGTCATGCAGCATAAGTTGAACAGAGTCTTCAAAATGAAGTCTTCAGAAGGTAGAATTGCCTTGTGGTCCGAGCGAGGCTTCAAAAGAGACGAGGGTCGCCTTGAGCTAGATGCAACGTCCTTTCTGGTTCGCAGCACCTGTGGAGAGCGAGGATCAGTAGTACATTGTCGTGTACTGGTGGATGGCTAATTAAATTACACGCTCTTTGGTTCAATAAGTTATGTTAACATGTATTGCAAATTGGTGATCTTTCTAGCATTCCTAGATCAATTCATGTAAACATAATGACAAGCACAGCATATGAAAAAAAAAATATTTGATCTTACCCACGACATAGCCCCTGCCTCGAGCAAAACCTACCATGTTCTTCCCTGCTCGACGATATATCGTTAAGCATAAGTAGTGCATATATGTGAAGATTGCTAGCAATGTCAAGCCATCTCGGACTATAGCTGGGTTAGACAATGATCCTTTCAAGGCGGGTAGCGAGTCATATTTGAAATTTTTCGAATCACCCGTGCTGATTAAGTCAGAACTGCTATTCCTCGTTCTCCTAGTCAAATTAGTTCCTTGGCCTAGGCAACCGTTCGAGGAACTAAATCCCTTGTGCACAAGTTGCCCAATAACCGTACGAGACTCAACTAGTTCTAAGGCGTGGTTTTGTGTTCTTGCATAATCATTGCAATATCCATTCTTCGACTCAATCTTTGAAATACAATCATATAGCAGGCATAACAAGTGTTAAAATGTAGTAGTTCAATAGCAGGTAACATAAGTAAAACATGAAGTAGTTTTATGATTTATGTCATGTTCTTGCACATACTTTAGCATTTCGTTTTGTCCGGTATCGTATGATTGATTGGAGAAATATAGGGTCAAGAAGACAAGGGTCGAGCCACTCATCGCTGATTGATAAATAGAGGGAAAGGGGTATTCTACGTTAAGCGTCGCCTACGCGATTAGCTGCAATCGCAAATAATTTATTAATGCTCGTTCCTTTTCTCTCTAAATTCGATCTGAAATGTGAAGTTCGAAGAACGCAATGAAATCTATAAAAAATATTCACAAAATGCATTCATAAAATCAATGCCAAAGAAGCAAGTGCGGTATAAAAAGCATAACAGCAGAGAGGTCCCTTGCGACTCAGTCATAGAGTCCTTCCTTGAGATGCATTAACTGAATATGGGACATGATTCCGAAGAAATTATTCTATAACGAGAAAATGATCTTAATTAAATATGTTCCGATCAATCGATACCCACAGTGTTTCTTAGCTGCGCTCCCCACGAGCAAGGAACGGGACACAGTGTTGGGATGGAACATTACATCATAACCAACTAAGAAAAAGTTTCGTCCTCAAAACTTCAGGATAGAACCTACCGCTAAGTAAACAATGAAAGAAACTTTTCATTCATCTCTGATTCGAGTTCTCATGCCGACTTCTCGACCGAATGGTTCTTCCAGAGTACACGGACGAGTGGAATTGCACGGTTTTGAAGCAATTTATCCTTACACTCCAAGATCTGCACAGGTTCCTCAACATATGACAAGTATGCCTTCAGGCTCAGCTGACCAGCATCTACCACGTGGCTCGGACCATGCACTTCTACAGCTGCGAGACATGGAAGACATCGTATACATCTGAAACTGTTGGCGGCAATACGATTTGGTAAGCTACTGGGACGACTCAAACGAGTATTTCGAAGGGACTGACAAACCTCGGATTCAATTTTTTCTTTGCCCCAAACCTGGTGACTACTCGCATGGGTATTACCTTCAGGAATATGTGATCGCCCTCTGCAAATTCTAGCGGTCGTCGATGGGTGTTGACGTAACTCTTTTGTCGACTTTGAGCCACTTTAAATCTTTTCCGTATCAACCTGACTATTTGCACGGTCTGCTCCACCAACTTCGAACAAAAAATATGTCGCTCTCCGATTTCATCCTATCAAATGGGTCATCTGCACTTCCGTTCGTACAATACTTCAAACGGCGTCATTTGAATGTTGGACTGCTAACTATTGCTGTATGCGAACTCGACTAATGGGAGGTGAACGTCCAACTTGACTTCAAGTCTATTACACAGAATCGTAACATGTCTTCGAGAATCAGATTCATCTGTTCTGTTTGGCCGTTGATTTGATGATGATAAGATGTACTAAATTTTAATTTAGTCCTCAAAGCCGCCTTAAGGCTACTCCAGAACCATGACAAGAATCACTCATCACGATCTAAGACGATAGATACTGGGACTCCGTATAGTCGTACTATTTCATCAAGATAAATCTGGGCTAGGCGATGGACGATCCAAATAATATTGATGGCAATGAAATGCGCTGATCAACGATGACCTAGACGACATCGTTCCCCCGCGACGTCTTCAGCAAACCGACAATGAAGTCCATGCATATGTGCTCCCAATTTCATTCTGGAATGACGAGGTTCTGTATTTATCCGCCCGACCTCTGATGCTCAGCTTTAACCCTCTGACATGCCATGCACTGCGACATGAAGAGTGTCACATCCTTCTTCATCTCGTGCCACCAAAAGGTCGCACGAAGGTCCTTGTATATCTTTGTATTGTCTAGATATAGAGAATATTTCGCGTAGTGCGCCTCGGATGGTATTTCTTTACGAAGCTCCCCGTCATCCAGAATGCACAGTCGACCTTTCACCCGCAGTACTCTGGTCTTGTCTTCCACAAAGTCGATCGTCTTACCCGTTGAAATCAGCTCCCGTATCGTCTTCAGGTATTATTCGTCCTTCTGGGCGGACTTGATCTTTTATAACAAACTCGACTCCACGTGCAATTGAGCTAGTTCTATGCCCACGAATCGAACCCGGAGTTCGAAAACCATTTCCTCCAAGTCATGCAGTAGTCTAGTGTTGATGGGATAGCGAGGCCATGTACTTTTGGCTCAGTAAGACTGCCACAACATTCCCCTTGTCCGACGTATAGTCGATCATCAGATCATATTCCTTGATCAGTTGCAGTCATCGTCTCTGTCGGAAGTTCAACTTCTTTTGGGTGAAAAGATACTTGAGGCTCTTGTGATCCGTGTAAATTTTGCAAACCAAATCATAGAGGTAGTGTCGCCACGATTTTAATGCGAAAACAATTGCCGCTAGCTCCAAGTCGTGCGTGGGATAGTTCTTCTCATACGTCTTTAATTGTCTTGAAGCAAAATCTCTCTCTATTACAAAGGTTGTCGCACGGGCTTACAAACGAACTTAGATGAGATGGTCGTTACATACTTTACATCCCCTTATACAAAACCCAAAATGTTATATTCATTCCACGATGAATAGGGAGAGTCGAGTCATGCAACAAAACTTGAACAGTCTTCAAAAGGTAGAATCGCCTTGCGGTCCGAGTTAGGCTTCAAAAGAGACGAGCGTTGCCTTGAGCTAGATGGCAAGTCCTTTCTGGTTCGCGGCACTTGTGGAGAGCGAGGATCTTACCGTGTACTGATGGATGGCTAATTAAATTGTACTCTCTCATTTGGTTCAATATGTTAAACATGTATTGCAAATTGGTAATCTTTCTAGCATTCCTAGATGAATTTCATGTGAACATAATGACAAGCATAGCATATAAAAAACTATATATTTGATCTTACCCAAGGCATAGCCTCTGCCTCGAAACAAAACCTATCATGTTCTTCCATGCTCGACAATATATCGTTAAGTAGAAGCAGTGCATATGTGTGAAGGTTGCTAGCAATGGCAAGCCATCTCGGACTATAATTGGGTTAGACCGCGATCCTTTTAAGGCAGGTAGCGAGCCATATTTGAAAGTTTCCGAATCACCGGTGTTGGTTAAGTCAGCACTACTATCATGTTCCTCCTAGGTCGAATCGTTTCCTTGGCCTAGGCAACCATTCGAGAAACTAAATCCCTTGTGCACAAGTTGTCCAATGATCGTACGTGACTAAAGTAGTTCTAAGGCATGGTTTTGTGTTCGCATATTCATTGCAATATTCATTCTTCGACTCAATCTTTGAAATAGTACTATAACAGGTGTAACACAATTAAGCATGTAACAGTGTTAAAATATAGGAGTTCAATAGCAGGTAACATAAGTAAACCACGAAGCAATTATATGATTTATGTCATGTTCTTGCACATACTTTAGAATGTCGTTTTGTCCGGTATCGTATGATTGATTGGAGAAATAGAGGGTCAAGAGAGAAGATCTAGCCACTCCCCGTTGATTGAGAAATAGATGGAAAGGGGTCTTCTACGTTAAGCGCCGCCTACGCGATTACCTGCAATCGCATAATAATTTATTAATACTCGTTCCTTTTCTCTCTGAATTTGATATGAAATGCGAAGTTCAAAGAACGCAATGAAATCCATCGAAAACATTCACGAAAACGCATTCATATAATCAACGCCAAAGAAGCAAGTGCGGCATGAAAAGCAAAACAACGGAGAGGTTCCTCGCGACTCAGTCGCAGAGTCCTTCCTCCAGATGCACTCATTGAATATGGAACCTGATTCCGAAGAAACCATTCCATAACGGAAAAAGAATCTTAATTCAATATGTTTCGATCAATCGATACCGACAATGTTTCTTAACAGTCTTCCCCGTGAGCGAGGAATGGAGCACGATGTTGGGACAGGGCACTACATTGGAGACATGTTTGAGAGACAAGCTCCAAGGAGCAAAGCAACATGAAGCTAGAAGAGTTCTATGATGGGCGCTTCATCCATGGAAATCTTTCGGAAATAATTCCAAGAGATTCGGTCCTCACTTAAGGAGGAGCTCAATGCGCATCGTGCGGAGATTGAGGCTTTGTACGGGTAGGTTCGAGACTACAAGTAGCTAAAAACTCGTGGTCGAGAGTTGCGGAGAACTCAAGACCAAAGTTGCCATTTTGGCGAAGGCTGTTGCGAACGGTGGACCTTCGAGTAGGGAGGCACCAAGATGGAAGTTGCCAAAGATGTTTAAAAACTTCTTGTAGAACGTAGAACGATACTTCAAGGCGTTTCACATCAACAATGACGTCGAGAAGGTGGCCATTGTTTCACTCTATCACACTGACGATGCTTTGTTGTGGTGGCGTTGGAGGTACATGGAGGCCGAGAAGGATTTGCGCTCGATAAAGACTTGGAAGGATCTCGAGAAGGAGATCAAGTCTCAGTTATATCCGAAAAATATTGAGTTTGCAGCGAGACGAAGCTTGCAGCAACTCAAGCACATTGGGACGATCAAAGACTACATTGCGGACTTCACATGCTTGATGCTCGCGATATCTAGCATGGGCGAGGAGGATCGCTTATTCTTCTTCCTCGATAGACTTCAACCGTGGACGACTCAAGAATTACAGCGACAAAGGTATGACTTGAACACCATCGTGGCAGCAATCGAGATGCTCGTCGAGTACATGTGGGACGACAATGATACCAAGGCCAAGCCAAAGACCACCAAGAAAAATATGGTGGGGGAGAGCAAGAGAGCTCTCCTAAGGAAGGTCTATCAAAGGGAAAGAAGCTACAAAGGTCCATCCTGAGCTAGTAATTTCGTGCTTCATATGTGAAAAAAAATTACTTTGTTCAGGATTGTCCGATGAGGGGCATGCGTGTCAATATCGTCTGAATCGAGACGGTTGAGGACGAGTGCGAATTGGGAGCATTGCGCTTACTAAACGTCGTTAAGACCAAGTCCGCTATGTGGAAGACTTTGAACATAGAGTTCAAGTACGTTGGCATAAGGATCAAAAGCATGAGCATACAGATTGCTCGACACAAGCACGACTCTTAATTTCATCTCGGATGCAGAGGTCTGTCGCTTGGGTCTAGCCTTGGAGAGATTCAAGCAAGATGAAGGTGGTCAATGCGGAGGGTACAGGGGGTAGCCAAGGGAGTTCGCATAGTGGCAAAAAATTGGTCAGATGTCGCCAATTTCACCGCTACGTTGCTGGAAGACTTCAAGATGATACTCGGCATGAATTTTCTAATTACTACGAAAGCGATTGTGATGCCACATTTGGGAGTCGTCAGCTTCGTGGAGGAAGGCTCGTCGTGCATGGCAAAATTTGCACGATACGAGCCATCAAAGGGGAAAGCTATCTCCGCCATTCAGCTCAAGAAGGGTAGCCAAAGGAAGACTGCATACCTACAGTACTCAAGATGAAAGAGAACTTCGAGGAGGAAGGCCTTCCGTGCGAAACCAATGGTATTGCAAAGGGGCGTCCTAATGAATCACTTTTGCGAAGGGAAGTGGACCATGCTACCAGGCTGGACACAAGTGCAGAAAAGCACGTCGTGAACTGCGATAAGACAGAAGCAACAAAGTAGAGTAGCTCGTACATGGAGTTGTTCAAAGCTCGTAGTGGACGTTCGGGTCGACATAGTTGCAATAGGACTTGCATGCGTGGAGGTGTGGGGAGCTATATGCAACTACGAGACAAGGTGGATCAATGAACTGACAGCCCGCACGAGTCTTTTTCTGTGCCGAGGAGGGCACACAGACCAAGGCCGAAATTTGTGCGACGAACCAGCTTATTTTCGATCTTGAGGAGAAGATGGACAAGTCTGGAAAGCGCCGCATGAGATGTACAAAGAAGGGACGACGAGCAGCGACCATGCCTACGATAGTGGACGACGTTCTGAGACTTGGTGCACCCGTCGACAAAACAAGTGGAAGAGAGTCGACAAAACAAGTAGGAGAGAGTGTTACGCACAAAATTTTGTGCCCCATCAAGACAGATTTGCATAACCTTTCACGGACCAAGGTTATGGTGGATGCTCCCAGAATTCGAAGATGGGTGGAATCTTCCTGAAGACTCATGATATTTCCATATGCTCTAGAAGCTTCCTTAGAAAATATCTAGGTCCTAGAATAATTCCTAGAATATTTTGTTTCCAAAAATTTCGTGTAAGTCCTTTGAGATACTATAAATAAGGGAAAGAATCATTTGTACCTCACCACCCAAAAAGTTGTAAACTCTCTAGCATAGTAAAGTTTACAATCTTCCGACCTCTCCCTTTTGCTCCATATTGTTCTCATTATCGCCTTAGCGATCTAGCTAAGAGATCAGGAAAGGATAGGGGTGCAACTCGGATGGGCTAAACCCCAGTCCAATCGGGTAAACCCGTTAATGGGTTGAGTTAGGGTTGAAGATACTCGGGTTCGGGCTCGAACTTGGATTAAAATATTTGAACCCGATCAAAAATCGGATTGGGCACGAATTCATGTGTCGGGTTACCCAAAGAACCCGAAATCCGACTTATATATATATATATGGCTTGATTGCTATTTGATTATGTGTTTAATATTAATTTTGTTTAAAATTATCTCAAATATTATATTAGAGCCCGATAAACCCGATGAACCCAGCCCAACCCGATCCTCCAGACTTGGTCTTGGGCTTCATATATTGAACCCGAGGTCGGGTCGGGCTTGGCTCGGACTAGGCTTATGATTCATTGGGTTGGGCTCGGGTTGAACTCAAACCGACCCAACCCGCCCAAGTTGCACCCCAAGGGAAGGCTAACATGGGTCTTCGAGTATGAAACTTGTGCGCCGCACGGATCGAAGTGTAAGGCAAAAACACTAAGTCTGTGACAACATGCTGATGGGATATGCAGCACCTATGATCATGTTATAGTATATAAGTGCTAACTGGAATGGGATTTCAGAGGACCTACTGATTTTTAATATGCAATTTCCTTGTGGTGGAAAATTCATGAAAAACCAATTCACATAAATATTTCCAAATTTAGACGGCCTACAACTCAAATCAACAAATAGCTAAATCAGCATTTACAACTCACGTGAAGTGTCACAACGGCGTTTGGATTCTTCTCTACAGCATAGACTTTCAGTTTCCGACCAGTTTCTTCAGCTGCCTGCATAGTCAGCCACATACCATATGAAGAAGGCAGACAACAAGTACACAAGTATGGCATATAATTTTATATGAATCATGAAAATATCAAGTCGAGCAACAGAAACCAAATTTAACTGGCCAATATATGCATTACAAGATTTCATAAAGCACAACTTGATTTTATTACATATTTGATGGTATTTTTCTATCACATGAACACAAGCACAAGACTTATCAAAAGGCTTAAACATCTAGTATGAAAGGAATTGGTACCTGCAATGATGCCCTAACAAGGGGCCCACGTCCTGCTCCAACAACCATCAATACCTATTTTTCAAAATATTTTTAGTATTACTAATAAATAGGTAAAAAGAGAAACCTAGAAACATTGGTGTACATCCGACAATTCATTGAAAAAAAAACTTTAAAATAATTATATGTACAAGAACTATATTTTTAATGAAGGAGAAACGTTAAAAACTTAAAATAGAAGCACGAAGGTCTATCATACCGTCCTTGTTGTTGAAGCTCTCTCATCCGGGACCCTGTCAAGCAAAGCTTCACAAACCGCCCTCTGATACTGAGCAAAGTGAACCATACAACATAAAGCAACATCCAAATAAAAACATTTTATTAGTGATAATCAGCAAACCTTGTGAATGACTTTAATACAGAACACAGTTATTAGTTCCATGAAGGTTAAACAATGTATGTAAGACTATATTCACTCGAGAATCTCAGTAGTACATAAACACCAGATTCACATTCTTCTTAATTTACACATACTGTGCATTTTTGTGTGCTTGTTGTCAAGAAGCACTAAACATAATAGACACAACAATAACTTAACAACATTAATCAAAGAAGGGGGGGGGGGGGGGGGGGGGGAAGGGGGAGAAAGGGGGGCGGGGAGCATGAAAGTGATGTATAATTATACATAATTAGGCCAATCCTCTAATTGAGGTATGGAAGTCATTTATTAGGAAAACCAAATTACAAAATTAAGTCCCGGACAATGTACAATTTTCACACATACACACACATTGTAATGTGTCAACCAACCTGGCTATATTTAACTGTGTCTTTCTCAAACGTCTCGTAGGTTTGAGCTTCCAGATTATCCATGAGAGGCTATACAAAGAGCAAAGGAAGAACAAAGCAAAAAAGAAGAATCATTAACAGAACCAAGTTCATCAAAAAATATAGTTTTCAATTTAGAATTGAGAGAAAGTGAACAAAGATATTCACCTGCAATGGAGATTGCAAGAAGTCCCTATAACCAAGCTGCAATAAGAGTTGGTATAAGAGAAACACAATGTCAAAAACAGATAACTCAAAATAACAAAGCCATGATATCCAAGTTATGCAGCAACCTCAAAGCGTTCTTGCTCAGGAAGTGGATCCATACGTTGATAGAGGTAAGCAATATAATCCAGGTAAGGCCTCAACGGATGTCTGATGGGAGTTCCTATATAAAATTAAATAACATTTATACAGGCAAGATTACAAACTCCCCAATATAGTAAGCATGATGCGTGTAGTAAAAATGATACATCTAGTACATTTACAAAAAGGAAAAAGGAACATAAGTTTATGACCAACTCCATATGTACAAACCAATCTTTACAACTCTAAGCCACAAATGATGGTTGGTCTAAATAATTATTAACCGATGACCATTCATATCATTGTCCTACCTTCAAAATTAATATCATTATTGCTGATAGGTAAACCTTCAATGCTTCCTTGAGAAATATCATGAACTAAGGAGCCGGAAATTACTATCTGCAAAAAGATTATAAAGAGGAGATTCTTAGTGAGCATCTAACAAAGAACAAAAAGAAATATGTTAGACTCGATTAGTATGCTATGCCTAAAAGAAAGCGCTGAAGTTTCATCGCTTCTATTTCCCTAATAACAATCTCCCTTAAGATTTACACACAAAAAATCAGTTTGATGCTGGATCACAAAAAGACCATCAAACACAGAAAAGTACCTGAACAGAATGGTTAAAGAAGCCTGTTATTAGCTTCTGGTGTCGCTTGGACAGACAAGGGAATCCTCTTGCGTTTGTTAAAAATGACTATCAGATCAATATTAAACAGCAAGCATCAGTTAGGCCTTCCAGAAACCAGATTCTAACTAATGTGTTTTGAACATTAACTTATAATAAACACATACATCTGTGAGAATAATAGCTGCTCTAACAGGCTCCCCAAACCATCGTCCAAGTGAGTTACTAGATGGAAGTGAACTCCTGATTAAGAGAACAGTCGGTCATATTCAAATTTCAGCATCATACAACTCCCATCATTAGAATAAGCAGGGACAAATTATCTAAGCTATATAAAGAGAACATATTTAACATACAAAATGTCAAGAGCAACAAACAGTTGACTATGGTGTTCACATAGAAGCCTAAATGAATTCCACCATTCCCATGAATCAGTGAGTCTGCTACTCTGCATGAATAAGGTAGATAACAATGAAGAATAAGATATGCCATTTCAAGTGCTGCAATTCAGTAACAAAAACTTGGAGTAGAGTTTTAAGAGACCATGTATAGCAGTAGCCAGTACAATTTTAAATGCTAGTACTAAAAGAAATGAGACACATACCTTGGAGCAAATTTGGAACTCTAACAAAATACAGAAGAACTTCCAATAAATAAAATCTAACAGTGGAATGTTATAGCTAGAACCCTCGTAACAGTGACGGTAGAGAAATTGTCTTCAGAGTAAATTATGTTATGCAACTCACCAAGTTGTTGCAGGTTGCATCTGATGTTTCTTCGTCCATGGAATCAGACTTCTCCAATGGCACCCTAAGCCACAACTTTTGTGGGGCAACACAAGGATGAGATAATTTTAAGTCCTCCAAATGCAAAACAGATGCAAACATATCGAGAAAGGCTGCAGGAATATACCTGCATATTGTTTATACCTTGCAAGATCTGGTTTACGCATCTTGCATAATTACCGCAAGACCCTCCCCTAGGAGGAGGAAGAAGACAGGCCTGGAAAATAATTTCACAAAAAAATCAGCTTATTGCAGAAGCATAAAAAGTATATCTGGGTTTGCTTCCACATTGTAACTTGTATTCTCCATTGCAGCTATAAAAGATAAAAGAAAACAATAAGCTATAAGGTCAAATGTAATTACGAAAGAAAATGAAGACCCACAAAAAGTGAGGAGGTTCAACATAATTTCATACTGATGAAATATGAAAGGGACGCAGATAAAAATATTGGACCTTAAACTATAAATAGCAAGAAAGAATGCCACATGGAGTGAAGGTGTAATTCTTAAAAACATGGGGAAAAGCACAGCAAGTGAAGAGGTTCACCACTTAAACATGGTCTAGAAATAAATGTTGAACAAAAAAAATATTAAAATGGAATCAGTTAAGCTGCACGGTCGGTAGCAGGATTTAGTTCTGCTGACCTCCCTGACAATATTAGAATAAATGGAGAAAATGTGTTGAAAGCACACTTCTTATCCAAACTTCCTACATTTAGAAACAGGATCCCTTTGAATAAAAGTCCTTAATGAGCACATATGGAAAAAGGCTCCAAATTTAGAGATCACATGATCCGGAAGTTAATTTTCATTAGCTGGTTGACCATTGCTAGACTTTCTATATTCCCTGTTAATAGTACATTCACTGCAGGTTTTCCCAATTTTTCAGATATTCCTTCATCCTTTTTCTTCAAATGTGCATCCTCGCCCCTCTCGTCAACAAGGGCTTGGCAAACACATGTAAATGCACCAACAGTGTTCAGGATTATTATTTCAAAATAACTGCATACTAAGCTTCCTGTAATGCATGCACTCCTTCCCACTATCCAACCAAGTTCAACAACCCCCTACCTCAACAACTGTCAATCTTCGTGAAGCTTGTTATTTGAAAACTCATCCAGCCAAACATTTTGAGTGTTGCATCAACATGGAATTTAGTGATATCATATAGAACTTTCCTCATTATGTCTAGAAGGTAGAGAATAAATCAAAGCACATTTAAAAGGAAAAAAACTCCAATACACATCCACACGGACATGGCAGTATGAAGCATCAATACACAAGTTACTGAGGACACTAATTTTTATTGGGTTCTCATTCTGTCCCTGCTTAAACTGAAAGTACATTCATTCAAATGTGTAAAGAACTTGTACCAGTGGTCTAGCTTAAAATAACAAGATAGTCAATTTTAATCATACAGTTCGGTTAAAATCTAATTGGAACCTTGGATATCGAGAAACAATCTGGATCTCGATCTAAATTATAAATCTTGCTGGGGTAACCAGCTATTCATGTGATCCAACATCCCATATATATGATGTCAAAGAAGCATTTGATTCTCTACTGGTTTTGGTTTCCTCTTAGAAGTTTAAGAAAGTACTCATAAAACCTATACCCTTGTAATCAATTAAATCCCAAAGGTTCAGATTTATATACTTGAAACACGGCTATTAGTGCATTTATGTGCCCATAAACGCAGCTACTTGAGAACATGTGCCCTTAAACACTTGCCATTTCAGCAATTGGAGCCTACGCTTAAACAATTACCATTTCAGGAATGTCAGCATATGTAGATCTTGATTTAACGAGATCAAGAAATAGATACAACACTATACGGACACGATGAATAGGCCAATAATCAACACTATACGGGCCAATAATCAACACTATACGGACACGATGATATGGGCAGGGCAACGGTTTGACGAGTCCTAGCTGCTTTGTTTGGCACAGTCCTTGCAGAACCAAAATGAATAGGCAAATAATCATAGATTTCAGTAAAAAAAAAAGTTAAAAAAGTTTTTAAAAAAAACATGAGTTAAATGCTCTTGACACGTCAAACTATCAAATGTGAAATCAACCTGCAAGGAAAGATGAGAAGCCCATGCAATTTCTTGTTTCAAGGCAATTTCAGAGTCCATTCGAAGCTCTTTATCTTCTGAATCTAGGTCAATCCATGAGCTAATTTTTCCTGGACAAGGTCAGAAAGTATTTAGTCAAACCAAAAAAGATACTTCATGGGTATTGAATACCAACAATGAAGGAGGCAGTAATGTAAGAACTAAACCAAATTATCTGCAAGACAATCTCTAGTTCTCCATATATATCATAATTGCTCCAATCGAAAGGTAATACAACATGATAACCACGTAACTAGCAAATAAGGCAGGACAAAAACAAAATATATCAACCATGGATCACATGAACCATTTGGGTCAGTACCGCAAAACAGAATGACATTGATCAAAATATATAAATCAGGATTAGGATGTAAAAGGATACGACCATAAAGCGTCATGGATAACACATTAGATGGAGAAAGGTGGAACCAAATCAATCCCATGAGTCTATAACAGTGCAATGCATACTTGTTTCTAAGAAGAAATGATAACAGCTTTGAGTATATGATATAACAGTAGGAAGTTGGTGAGGATGCATATTTGTATTTGGCTTTGTTGGTCAAATTCATCATATCTCATTGACCTTATCCAAAAGTCTGTATATAATGCCTAAGTATACCAAAATTAATCAGATTGATCATACTATGGCTCAGTATATTTACGATAAAGCATTAGAAGCTTACTTCACTTGTATCTCCAAATCGGTTACTCAAAAGTCAAAACTTCATATTTTGATAGTAAATCCTCCTAAAAAAATTGTTACTGCAAGCAAGGCCAATTGACTGTAGAATTATGTTGTCCGAACACAAATATGGCATGAGACAATATAAACATGACAACAATGACATGACACCGACTTTGGGTGTTGTGAAGTAAACAATGTCATCATCTGATACATGTGCCACACATTGTGACACAGATGGCAACTATATTTAAAATTGTGCCTTCCAAGTGAAGAACTCTACTAAGAACCACTAAAATCATTTTCCCGCCTTTTATCTTATTACCAATTGATGAGGTATAGTCTGTCGATTTAGACCAGATGGCCAATTTCTAGGCTTCCTCTCAAGGGGCTCAATATATCTGGATCCCCGGTCCACTCGATGAACCCAAGACGAAATGCGCAGAAAGTGGCCACAGTTTATACCGTCCACTTGGCCTATCAGGCGCAAGAGACCATCCCAAGTGTGACCCCTCATGTAACTTTACTCATTTACCCTTCTTGGGATGGAAAAATAGGTAATTTAACCTTTTCAAAGTTTTACTAAGGCCATGTGGCATATACAAATAGACCATCCCAAGAGCAAAGAGGGCTTTATGATCTTCATCTTCACCATCCAAGCATGATTTTAATCTCTATATATTATATCTTATGATACTCCATATTTTCCTCATACATCATAGGACGGGACGATCCGGGTTACCCCTGACTGGCCTTTTATGCAAGATAGCGAGGAAGATGGTATGGACCAACGCTTGCTGCTCAAGTTCATTTGTCAATTTGTAGTTTCCCAAAAAAGATGTTTTATCTATGCAGTATCATTGTCATCATATCCAGGAACGGTCAAAGCCATGTGTGATAGTGATATGTACTAGCAGTCAATTTGAAAGATGTTTCATATGTACGAATATCACAAGAGTAAAGGTAATGGATATCGCACTATGCTATGATGACTTGGATTAGATACGAATGCCTTAAGCTTTATTCTAAACAAATGTTCATGGCCATATGTTCACAATAAGAGACATTGGTGAAACCGGAGAGGTCAGTGACTCTACTCTGGTCTCATAAGTTGTTCGTATAGTTGTCACCTTAGCAAGAGTACGGGTGCTTAGTTAGTTGCGAGTTCACTGAACGAAACCAACAAGAAATTCCTAAATGATAATGTATGCTAATGTCAATAAGGATGTCTTCCATGTCAGTGGTGCAAGTGGTCGTCGGACATGAGGTTGTTATGATATCTTATGAGTGTGCACCCACACATTGACTATGTAATTTTAGCGAACCCAAGTGTTACAACATTCATATATTGGGTGTGGTGAATCATGAAGATAGTACATGACTAATGAGGAAACTACAACTCCTAGCATATGAAGACGAGAATAACATCCTATGTAGTCCGACTTGTTACACTAGAGAAATACTTGTGCAAGGTGATGTGTGAGTAAACGAGTCCTACTCGGTATACATGAGTGTTGGACAGACAAGACAACACACCTAGTTACAATCACAACTACGATTTGACATATTATTCGTGTCGTAAGTCTATTGGGACAGTGTGTGACAGAAAGACTGAATTGAACGGTAACTATACATGAATAGATTCTTGAGTGGATGTCTATAAACATTTTCACACCATATGGGGGTCATGACACATTGCTAGGTGTCAGTCTTGACCAGAAGAAAAAGTTTGATAGAAAGTTGTTTCTAGAACTAGACACTCGTGAGATTCCAATCACCGAGCAAAAAATTGGTCTTTAAATGCTGATAACAACAATGTCGGATCAGGTTTTGATCCAATGCGGCCATCTTAGAATGCAGCCTAATGGGTCATACATACAAGAGCCAATCGATCATTTAGAGCATGCTAAGGTTTGTGTTGGGTCAAACCTTGATTGGACCATGAGCAATTGATCTATGTCAACCGTGTTGACTTGTGCTAGCACATGAATCAGTTAGATATTGTCTAGGACAACTCCTAACTGATCATATATATGAATTTATATGATCAGGAATTTAATTCAAAATTAGATTGCATTTAGAGTGTTCTACAAGAGTCCATAATCATTTAGAATATTCTAGGCTACCTAATAATGGCTAAGTCTACCCCTTGCCAAAACCTACAAATATATGGACACGGAATTGCTAAAATCATGACTTGCAATTTCGTGCAAAGCTCCAACAAGAAATCCTAGAAATTGAATTGCTAAAATCATGACTTGCAATTCCGTGCAAAGCCCCAACAAGAAATCCTAGAAATTCGTTGCTTTCTCTTCTCCTGCTCTAGGCCAGTCCAACCAAGTCGAAAATCAGACCAAATTTCCAATTGGCTCTACCAATAGTAGATGGCAGCAACAAGCACAAAAGTTGCATTATGGAGCTACTTTAAGGAGGATCTGCAGGATCGTTTGGGTTGATGGTTTCTGTAAGCAAAGGAGTTCGTAACTTGGATCGCTTGGTGGTCGATCCGCTCATGTGGATATATGTTAGCGACTGAAAGCGTGTGCGGTTAAGGCATCGACAAAAAGGTATATTGATAAACTCCAATCTAAAGTAGTTTAGATTAATTAAAATAGTTGTAAAAGCATGTTTGTAATATGAGTTTTACTTATGTATAATATGCTTCGAGCAATCAATCGAGATTACATCAGTTCATGAGATAAATCTTTATTGATGTGACAAGGTTTTGTGTTCGATCGATGATCAATCACGACTCATAAGATGAGCATGGTTATCTAAATTCTTGGATAGATTAGATCTATCATGAACCTAGATCGATCGTAGATCATTCAACGTAAACGATGTCATGTCACATGTGCGAAGGGGTACACGTACCACACATCTGCACATTGGATGTGTGGTGCAGACATGAAGGAGTCCGTTGCAAGTGACCTAGCGTAGCATATCAGAAAAGTTTTCTCGCATGTGATATGTATTGTTTACGTACAGTAGTACCAGAGCTACTAGGTTTTCATATTATAGATCTATAGTACACATTTTGATTATGTTATTGTATTTCTTACATAATCATTGTTATACATGCATTACGTTTTGATTTTACTATATAATTAAGAATTTTTGTAAGTAAACGTAAATTTTGAAATAATTTCCGACTCCGAAGTCATGAGATGATTCGGAAACGAAACAATCAATTCATAAATCACGGTGTTGATTCAGAAAGCGAATTGACGGAGGGACTTCAGAAACATGAATTAAATTGGACTGTCGCGTTGAAATTACGGAACTTCCACAGGATATCCGCCAGAAACTCGTAGTTTGATTTGTATTTTGTGGGAGTTCTATTAGACTCGTATCGAAAATCCGACCGGAATTCCAACAGGGTTTCGCCAGCACCCAAATTGCTCGATTGCAGCAGTTTTCGAGTTCCACTATGAAGGAAGCCTAAATTCTGAAATTAATGCAACATATAATCTAATTTTCTTAATGAGAGAAAGAGGGTACACTTAAAAGATCGAAAGAGTCTCCATTAGTAAAGAAAATATACATAATCTAAGGCTTGATTAACATGTTGATGATTAATGTTGCATATGCATGTTAGTTTGTTGTTGTTCTAATGAGACAAGTATAAATAATCATCCCTCTTTAAATTAATATTGAGTTGTAAATGGCGTAAATCGTTGAGATCGATAGTCGTTTAGCCTTCAATAATTAGATATATGATTCATTGCGTCACACAAGGTCGCACATTAGAAGTAATTGTTCTAATGAGACAAGTATAAATAACCCCATGACCATGTTGAGTCATTCAAGGGACATGGGACAAATTCATATCTATGGTACAAACGGTGGATGAAATTCAACCAAGACGTGTGCGAAGGGGTTCTCATTTGACCTATCCGCACATTGGATGTGTGGTGCAGACATGAAGAGGTTTGTGTCGGGCGATCTAGCGTAGCGTATCGAAAAAAAATTTAAATATTGTTCGTCTCCTATACGTGTTGTTCACTTAAAATGTGATCATTGCAGAAATAAATAGTGCATTTTATACCTCACGCCTTCGGCCAAACCCAAGTTCAATTAACTCTCCTACTCACATTTTATCTAATAAAAAAATTGTTGATTTTACGACAATAATGAACTTATTTATTATCCTATCTATACTATTATATAATCCAAATACCAGGGGTATTTGGATTATATATTCTAAGCTAAAGATATATTTTTGTATGGATAATAATGTCATTTTACAACCCCACTAAATTTAAATTTATAAGCAGATTGTAACCTCCTCTTCCCTCTTAGGCACATTTTTTTGCCTTCTCTTCTGCAACATTCTCAGAAAAGAAAAGAAAGTTTCAAAAACTGTCAGGTTGGTTTCTTTATGTTAAATATACATATAATTTTCTGCTGATGGAGCTAAGCCCAACCCAGACCAGTTTTGATCCTGGCCAGGCTAGCCCGGACTGGATCCGAACCGGGTCCAGGTTGACTCGTATCGAAGGTCGGTCAAATTTGGTTAAAAAAATTAAATTATATACGCGGATCAAAAGCCCTGCGGGGGGAGCCCCATCAAAGCCCTGCC
Organism: Iris pallida; assembly: GCA_029216955.1. NCBI lineage: Eukaryota > Viridiplantae > Streptophyta > Magnoliopsida > Asparagales > Iridaceae > Iris > Iris pallida. The sequence goes on along the minus strand of JANAVB010030420.1, from coordinate 8,203,952 downwards.
CCTCGTGCACCATCGAATCGGGGGGGGGGGGGGGGGGGGCATGAGACCCGCGTGCACGCCCACTCGATCCAACGGTCGAGGGCGACGGAGCTCCCACAGGGCTCCGCGGACGGGGCTCCCGATCCGGACCAACATATATATATATATATATATATATATAAATATATATATATATATATATATATATATATATAAAACCACATTTGGTTTGGGCCTTGACCAGGCAGGCCTGTGGTTCAGGCCTTGAATTTTTAAAGCTAAAATCCGGTCGAACCGGGTTTGAGCCCAGGTCACGTTTCTAATGGTTGAACCTAGCCCAACCCGGATTTAGTTGGTCTCGAACTCGGTCTAGGCTTTGACCGGACCTGACTCGAATCAGCCGGGTTTGATCAGTCCGTGCCTGTGCGGTTTTGTCGCTGACTCAGTTAACACCTTGACTACTATGCAGGAAACAAGAGTCATAAACTCGTCAGTTTTTCCCTTGCTTGCCTATTACAGTTCTTTCATACCAAACAAAGGATAACCAGGAAGTATTGCCTTTGTTCCATCCTTTTGTCCACTTCCTCCTATGAAACAGCCCCTTATATATAGTTTACTAAAACGTCGAGTCAAAAACCGGCTAAAGTATATGAAAGCATGAGTAGATGTCGGACTCATTTTCTCTCGTGATCATGCAGAAGACGGATCTACTGATGATGCATAGCTCAGAACACATTTGCTCGGGAAATGGTGAATCAACAAGTGGACCGCAATGGTGAATGGCGATCCATCCCCTCCTTTGCGCTTCTCTGCACAAATGGCTAACTCGGTTTAGTGAACACTCTTGGATGGTGAAGATGGAGAAAAGGAGATACCCTTACACTCTTAGGATGTTTTCTTTAGATATGGCACTAAATAGCCTTAGGTTAACTTGGAAAACATGATAAAACTACCCAAGAGCACAGTAAATTGCATGATTAATTACACTGGGTGGGTCACTTGAACTCGATAGGCCAAGTGGAAGGGTCTAGACATTTGTCACCTTCTATCACGTTGACCTAGGATCTTTGGACCTTCCTAGAGGAAGCATGGAAATGGCCTAGTCAGTATCGAAAACCATGTAGGTTAGATGCAATTCCTCTACTTAACTTCCCTTGACATAATAAATCAAACTTACTAAGTTACTCAATATCAAATAGTACCCCTCTTCCCACCTTGCCTAAACCCTTTTACAACATTTTTATTCTAAATAGTCTCTATTAGAGTGAACCATCCAGGGTGCCACTAGTTTTATGACGTCCTTTGTTGGCTTACAACATCTCCAACGACAACATCCAACAATTTTTTGACAATGAAATCTAGCATCTTTAGAAATGAAATATCAAGGGCTGACAAGTATTTTCTCAAAAAGGAACTCCTTCATTAGCTTAAGTAATCTAGAAGGTAAGAGGATCAAAAGACATTATCAAAGAACATCTCAAAAGAATTGATACATACCAACAACATGACTACTCCATTGTGAAGGGCTAAGAAGCAAGTCTGATGATGCAAAAGGGATAGGTGAACTTCCGTTCGCATCTCTTTTCAATAAACTAGGCCTATAACTTGGATCAATCTGTATCAAGTTGTAACGGCATAGACATCAACAAGAGCACAACATTTGTAACAAAATTAGGATCAAGAGTAAGAAGCAATCAAGTATTAACAATTAGCCAATGTGTAGAACAGAAGGCGCATCTGCAATATCATGAGCAACACAAGCTGGAAAGAAAAGCAATTAATGTTCTCGCCAAAAAATACTGAGGACAGAAGGTAGAAACTTCCTATAGATAAAGGAACATAATTTGAGCTGGCACCGAAAATTGGACAGACTATTGCACTTCATCAAAAGATCTGATGTGATATATTACACATTTTAACTATCTTCCTGGCAACTAACTCCAATTCCTAATTTATGGACACAAACATATAATCAATCGCTCTAGAACATATAAGGCATGTAATAGATATTTGTTACGTCACCAACTAAAACATACAGAAAAGAAAAGAAAATTTTATTCAGCTGCATTCCACAAGAAAAGCTATCCAACATCTTGAAAATTTAATAACTAAATGTGAATTAATTCTTGTGAAGGTAATGGTCAAATCATCGAAGATAGGATCACTTTACAAATAACAGTTATGCCTATCCATTTCGGACAAACATGTGATTTGATCATGAGTATTATAACTCTCACCCAACCAGAAACCAGAAAGGTGTAGTGTCAACAATTCAAGGTAATAAGATAAAGAATCATAAGACCTAGAGAGTGAGCAGGCTATGTCAGGCATATTATCAGCAGTACTTCAGATCTCAGATTTTAAACTGGCTAAGAACATCCTTCAATTCTTGTGTAACATCTGGGTTGAATATTCGCAATAACAATGCCACCATATACTACTCGAAGAAATAAAGTATAATGTAAATGAAACTCCCCAATGGAAACAAGTTTTGTTCCCCCATGGTTACAATGAATTGTCACATAGCAAACTTGCAGGTTATCTGAATGGCTAACAGGACACCAATTTGTATATATTTGGTTGAGTGACATCATACCGACCAGACATCATTCTGATAGATCAGCCTCTAATATAAAGTCCAATATACCATCTTAATGGATTGACTTCAGAACCAAAGTGCTTCAGTAAATGACATAACAGATCAACTAATGCAAGTGACAAAATTAAACATTATAAAATTTCTGGGAGCAATTAACTAAACTAAAGTGGAGTTTCTAATAGAAAACAAATCAAGTTTTTGGTAAATACGAGCAATACATTGTATAGGTGAGTTTAATAACCACTCACACAAAAAGGACAGCCGAGTTGGCAACTTATCAGATTGGCTAACTGCCTTGTAAGATATATTGTCAACAACATCAATTGAAAGGGTTTAGACATTTCTACATTACACAAGATGACTTTTCACATTGACAATAATCTATGCATACAAATCTTCAGGAAAAAAAAAAAAAAAACTATCCCTAAAAGTTGCCTTCTAAAATATTATAGTACAGAAATCAATTTACAGATCAACTAACAAAAATGTAAGCGAGGTATCTAATGGAAACATTTTAGGCTTCCAATGCAAAACCTCCACTACATCACTATAGGCGAGCTAACTGACCAATCACACAGAAAATAGCCTAATTGACCATTATATGAAAGCTAATTGCTCGCCATAAGATATTCCAAAAGGAACATTACAATGAAACATTATAATGAAGGATCAACTACCAAATTTTAATTGAGGTATCTAATGAAAACAATTTAGGCTTCCAATGCAACACCACCACTACATCACTATAGGTGAGCTAACTGACCAATCACAGAGAAAATAGCTAATTGGCCATTATGTGACTGGCTAATTCCTCACCATAAGATATTCCAAAAGGAACATTATAATGAAGGACCAACTAATAACTTAGAAGTGAGGTATTTAATGGGAACAAATAATGCTTCCTGTGTAATACCAACACTGCATCACTATAGGTGAACTTACTGACCAATCAAACATAAGATAACATTTGGCAATTATGTGACTGGCTAATTGGCCACCATAAGATATGCCTGGGAGGAATATTATAATCTAGGACAAACTGACAAAATTTAAGTGAGGTATCTAATGGGGGAAAACCATGCTTCCAATGTAGTACCAGCACTGCATCACTATAGGTAGCTTACTGACCAATTACACATGAGATCCTACCTGGCCGTTATGCAACTGGCTAATTGGTCACCATAGAGAGGAATAGTAAAAATTAACGAAAGAAGTTCTAGACATTACTACCCTAAGAAACACGCATCATCCAATGAAACAAAAACTTCCTTAAGAATCAAGGTGCTTTCACAGTAGAGAACGTCAAATTTACAAAAAATAACTACTAGTAGTTACTACCTTCATTACACAAGAAAATGAAGTTATGGACCAACCAACAAACTTAAGCGGGTTTTCGGAAAACATATTATGTCTCCAATGAAGTACCATCACCCTGGCCATTCACACAAAATTCATGCCATACATGCCCACAACAACAACAGATCCTTTATCCCAAATTTAGGGTTGGAATTCTTTTATTTCATTCATCTCTGTTAAGGGTCATGTCATCAGTAACATGTCATCAGTAACATGATAAAGAAATCATATCTTTTTTTACATCCTCAATCCAAGCTTGTTTCTGCCATGATGTGACTAGCTAATTAGTGGTCGTGAAACTTTTGGTACGCCAAACGAGTAAATACTTTTTGTATATCCATATTGAGTGTGCTTCGAACCGGTCAAAACATAATCGAATTGTCTTCAATGTATGGAACTTTCCAATAAAACTAGGAATCACAACTCAATTATGTACAATTGCATTTAGTCCTCCAAAAAAATTATTAGTTCACACTATGATTTCTGCTATAACTTTCTGAGTCATTCATGGAGTGGTGATAGAGATCAAAAGGATTTGATTTTTAATGTATCAATTTTCTTTGAACATTTTGACTAGCCTGGCAAACACAACGTAGAAGACAAGTTAGGTGTATGCATTGCTTCTTATTCTGTGATCTTCCAAGAGTGATGCTTGTCTGAAAATAAAGCACGATCAAATGTGGTATCAACTGAATGAAATTTGACAGGTATGGTTGACATGTCAATAGTTCTCTCCACTGACATGCCTTCGAATGTGCAAACTTAGCATTACATTCACAATACTAAATTTATCTTCGGTAAATTCACTACTCGTCTACTACTAAACTATTGGAAATATATGGTGGTTTCAGTTCAAATTTATGTTTTACAAAGTGACGGTTGGGTTTTTCCGCCAGTCAAACAAGTCAAAGCTTGAGGAACATAAACTATACCTATTAAGGGTGAGAATGCAAGAGAATACACTTAATGGAATACATTAAGACAATATCATAATTATAAATTAATTATTGCATGTAAATATAAGTCACACCTAATACAGCCTAGAGTCCATATTTTTTATGGGTTTCCTCCCTTAAAGTTTCAATATCACAATTGCACTCATTTGTCGATATTACTTTCTATAGGCTAAACTTATGTTGCACGAACACAAAAATGACACCATATGGCTACGGCAACAATTGCACCAATCTTGTCGTTCACTAGTGCATTATGGAGTTTCATTCCTGTGTCCAATGTGTCCGACAAGACATGATATGGACACGGCATGCCTTTTGGAGAATACGCTGTTCTAGCTCTAACTAATTGAGAAGAGAAATGTTCTAAAATATCATTAAGGCAATATAATCCACTAGTGTTTGTAATCACTATAAATGATTTGTTCCTTACAAACAAATATAACTCAGTCTAATTCAGCCTACTACCAACATTATACATGTAAAAAAAGGTGCTTCCTCCTTTCTCAATTTTCAACATCAAAGTTGCATTTTTTATTGTATTCTATACTCTAACCATATGTTGCAATGACATAAGTGCTACACAATCCAGGAGGAAACGTGGCACGCTGACACCGAATTTGGAGTGTCCATACCGACACGAGAAAGGTGCTTCTTACGGGTGTAGTCGTAGCCTGATTTGAAGTTGATTTGCATTTTAGCAAGATTTCATTGTTTATCCTGATTTGCCTTATTTCACTCATGATTTCATATTGATTTAACTCTGATTTCCAAACTCAAATTTGGATGACTGGTTTGAATTATGTTTGAATTCTCAAATTCTGACATGGTTGTACATATGCTTCTAGCTTGTGCTCTAAACCATGTGTACTAAATTATTTATTTTTCATTTCAATATACATAATGGTGTTCTTGTCAGTGAGTTTTACTCAAGGATCAAAGTATCGGCCGATACCGATACGTATCGGCTGTATCGGATCGGATTTGGCCTAGGCCGATCCGATACCGACCAAAAATATCGGTATCGGCCGATCCAGGAGGAAAAATTATGGTATCGGCCCGTATCGGGCCGATACGGGCTGATACTTGCCGATACGGACCGATACTTGCCGATACGGGCCGATACTGGCCGATACTGGCCGATACGGGCCGATACTGGCCGATACGAGAATTCAAAATACCAGAAAATATCAAAAACGAATTTTACCCCTGCCAAAAACATACTTTCGAAAAAAAAAGGGTAAAGAAAGATTCTTCACGTCAAATCTAGGAATCAGTAATGAAAATTGGTAACATTTGCAATAAAATCTCTATAAATAAATGAAAAATCATTTGCAAATTACATCTAACAACACTAAAGGCAGAAAATTATTCAGATTATAATATACTATTTAACAATATTATATACCATTTAACAATTTATATTATTGTAATATTTTTTATTGGATATATATACTATTTAACAATATTTATTATTGTACACTATTTAATGTTTAATTCAATTATACTTGAAAAACATAGAAAATACTTAAATAGTGCTTAAATATGTAAATTATTTTTTCCTAATTTATTAATAATTATTTAATATTGTCGATACAACCGATACCAAAAAATCCGATACTTCGATCCGGTACCGCCGATACAGCCGATACTGCCGATACCGATACTCTTAGAAACTGTCCGATACCGATCCTGGTCCCAATACTTTGAACCTTGGTTTTACTCCTCCAATTAAATGTTACTATTTCTTCAAATTCTTTTATGTAACCATATTTCTATTTCATATGTTTTGGTTTATAGGAGCTCCCCTATCAAATTTACATCTAGTGTACTTTTCTTCGTATGCCCTTCACATAAGAGCATTATGAAATGACATTATCAAAATATGCAACTTCTACATTTTATGTCGAAATGTGTTCATATCCTATCCCAGCATTGACTTTTCCGTTTTAGACTAAGTCCAAAAATAAAAATAATGAAAATCATCATCTCACATTGAGTCCACATCCCTATATACCTTTAGTCATGGTTGAGAAATAATATGTATCTTAAGATTCTTAACGTTCAAGGTAGAGGATGTTGGTGTTTTTGTCTTTGGACTAGTGAATAATAATCCCACATCAGCTACACCAATAAGTGTTTATCTCAATATATTGCTTTGCATGTGTTGAGGTATGCGCACATGTGGTGTGGTGGGACACATGTAGGTGCCATGTGGGGGTATTTTCCTAGGAGAAAAAATGATCAACTCCTTGAAGAAAGCATGTATGCTTTTTGTCACACTAGTGACTCGAATTCGGACTCGAACACGGGCTCAGGGACGCAAAGTGGCGCGTCGTGCATGCACGGTGCATATGCGGGTGTATGCGCGGACTAGCGCATGACTCCACTGATTGCGAGATGATCTAAAATATCAAACTCTTTTTTGAGTGTTGGTATTTTAGTCCCACATCAGATAAGAGAAGAGATGGAGTCTCCATCCCTCTCTATAAATAGAGCCCCCGGTCTCCCTTTGGAGATACAAGAAAATAAAAGAGAAAGGGAGTCCGTAGAGTCCAGGGAGCCCGTTCGAGTCACAAAAAAGTTGACAACGAACGTTCCAGAAGTTCGTTGAGAACTTGTTGGTTCCTGAAAGCAGATCGCAGCAGACGAATCTTGCTTTGAGCAACGGTGGTCTTCACTACCCCAACAAGAATAATAATATTTTTATATTCTTCTCCTTTCTTCTTCTAATTGTAATCTGTTATGTCTCAATTGCAACACGACTGCAAGGAAGAACGTGAAGTTATTCTGTCAAGTTGTAATCAGACATTATAAGTGGTTCCTACAGTGGCTTCAGGTACTTTTGGAGAGCAAACTCGTTTGTAGGAATCTTCGAAGTCCTAAAAACTCAATTCAGGTTCTTTTGGAGAGCAAACTTGTTTGCACGGATATCTCCAAAGTCCTACAAACTCAGTTCGAATTCTTTTGGAGAGCAAACATGTTTGCACGAATATCTCCGAAGTCCTAAAACTCAGTTCAGGTCCTTTTGGCGAGCAAACTTGTTTGAAGGATATCTCCAAAGGCCTAATACTCAGAACAGACAGCAAACTTGTTTGTCGGAAATCTCTGTCTCTAATTGTTCTTCCATCTATATCTGGTTTCGAAAATAACACAGGAACCCATCTTAGATGGTACTATGTGATGGAAATCCAGTACACAACTTTGGTTATGAATAGCTCTGTTTGAAAAGTGACTTTGTTTGCAAACTGTTTCAGAAACAATTTGTTATATATGACCAGTAGTTATATCTTTTACAAAATCACTACTCTGGATATCTTTGTTAAAAAATCACAGCAAATATAACAAAAGTTTAAAAATCGCCAGAGAGATTGTTAAGTAGAAAAGATGTGTTTTATATATTGGAATGCTTATATGTGTATTTTGTCTCTCATTATTTTTTTTCTTGTTTGAATGCTATTGTTAGAATATATCGATAAGGAGAAGATGGGGAAAAATTGTGCCCTAACCTGAGGAAAGAGTGAATTCTGAAATCATGCAAGTTTTGATTGATTTTGGTTGACCAAATATTTATACGAGCCGCCAAATCGGGCTCAAATCAGCCCAAAACGAAATTAACTTGAAATCCACTCTGATTTCTCACTACACCCAATTTTGTTTGATTTGAAAATCGTCATTATTTTACTACACCCAATTCGGTTGGATTCCGGTGATTCACAAATCTGTGAGTCAAGATTTCGGTTTGACTAAACCAATTTTCGTCGATTTTAGAATCACAAAATTTGACTACACCCAGTCGCAAGTGATTTCACATTTTAGCAAACTCATGATAAACTCAAGCTACGACTACACCCCTGATAGCCCCCGCAGTCAATAATATATATATATATATATATATATATATATATATATATATATATATATATATATATAACAAAAGGACTGATTTTTATCTCTTTTCTCAAGTTTCCATATCAAAATTGCATCTTTTTTGCAGCTATTGCTTTCTACACTTCTAAACCCAAGCCGCACGGACAGAAATGCAGTGCATTCGCAGTGTCCGTTCCGTGTCGGACACGGCGCGCACATACGCTGCTTCCTAGTCCTGAACCAGTTGAAAAAGGAAATGAAAAGGATTATGCGTTTACTGACCAGAGGAGCGACGAGGAAGTCGAATCCGCCGGCGAGGTTGTCGGAGAGGACCCGGGGGACGTCGTCGTCGAAGCCCGTCTCGACTCCGCAGTAGCGCGAGTCGCTCTTGTCTCCGGCCCTCTGTCCCAGCGGCATCCTCCTCCAGTCTACTTGCTCGCCAAAGATCCAATCTTTATGCAGCGGTTGCTGTTGAATTGAGAAGAAAGAAAAAAGAAAAGAGTAACGATCCCCCTTTTTATAGTAAAAGTCGATGGAGAGTAGAGATTTCGGGCGGGAAAAGTAACTTACGGAGGAGGAACTGGAAGCTGAGTGCAGGGGCGGCGAGGAGAGGGTTTGGTAGGGTTTTTCAATGGAAGCATAAAGGAGTATATATATTATATACAGAGACTTAAGATATGATTAAATTATATTAAGAGAGAGAAGTTCGGATATATTTAGAAAAAATGTATAGACATTACAAAATTTACTTAGACTAGCACAATTTTTTTAAACTTATTTACAAGTTTGCCACAAAGAAGAATGTTTTATGCTAGTCCAATTTTTTTTTTGAAGTGTCAAAAATATTTGATAGTGCTTATTGGAAGGGCTGTGAACAATTTGAAAGTCATTTCTATTAGAAGGACTATCAAATATTTCAACAATCATAATTTTTATGACTGTCAAAAAAAATTGACAATGGTTCCAATAGAACTGTCAAATTTTTTGACAGTCTTCCACCCTTCCTCCTTCACCTCCTCTCTTCTTCCTCTCCTCCGCCTCCGCCTCCTCTCCTTGACCTCCTCCTTCTCTTTTGACCTCCTCATCCTCCTCCCCCGACCTCCTAATCGACGACGAGGAAGCGCGGCGGCGGAGCAGCAAAGAAGCGCGGTAACAGAACGATAAGGAAGCGTAGCGGCTGGGGAGCGCGGCGGCAGGGGGCGCAGCATTGGCAGCAGCAGCAGCATCGGGACCAGCAGCGTGGGGAGCGAACGGGGCGTGCGGCGACAGGGGGGGTAGTGCGACGACAGAGGGGCACGACTGGAGTGTGCGACGGCAGGGGACGCGATGGGAGTGTGCGGCGGTAAGTGTAAGCCCCCTATAATTTTAAATATAATTATGTATGTATATGTATAAATTTGTGAGCAAATGTATGATGCCAATTTAATTTTTTATTTTTATTTTACCTTGCATAGGGATATTAATATAGTTAACCTTAGTGACATTGGGTTATTTTCAAGTATGAATATATATCTAGACTAGCTTGTTAACTACTGACACTTAGATTTAGAACAAAACCTAGACATGATATTGCTCTTATTTTAAATTTGAATTATATATATATATATATATATATATATATATATATATATATACTTATACTAATTAAAAATAGTAATTAGGAAAACTTAGATGGTGAAACTTTTGAATTCCGAAAATACCCTTACATACTTATACTAATTAAAAATAGTTCATTAATTTTAATAAGAACAACTTAGTAATTAGGAAGACTACCTTTTGGTCTTCCTAAACTAATTAAGAAATATTAAAATACAAAATACCCTTACATACTTATACTAATTAAAAATAGTTCATTAATTTTAATAAGAACAACTTAGTAATTAGGATGACTACCTTTTGGTCTTCCTAAACTAATTAAGAAATATTAAAATACGTACAAAGCAGTGCACATATGCTAGTATATATATATATATATATATATATATATATATATATATATATATGTTCTAGCCAATTGGGCCTAATGTAACAACAATTGAATGTTTCCCTTGTAAAAAAAAAAAACCATCCAACCCCTGGCCATTTTTCTTTTTCTTTCTTTTCTTCAAAACATCCCTGGCCTGTGTCCACACAAGTAATGCGGGTGGGCGTGGTTTTATTTTCTTTTAAAACCAACCGACCCGATAGCCAACCCGCAGCCCTAAACCGCTTAGCAATTATACGCAGCAGCATCAGTTGCTATCGTATGGGCGAGCGGATCCAACCCATACCCAACCGCAACCCGCTACCCGTTAATTCAAAATTTCCTGTTCATCTTCTTCCCCATTGGATAAAATATTGTAGCGTGGCTGCAGCAGAGTTTGGCAGCATGCCTGTACGGCGACGACTATTCCTCACCTCAGCTGGAAACCCCTCCTTCGCCAACTCATATCAAACCCATAATCTCCTTTCTATATAATCCTCTTCTCCTTTCCTCTTGTATAACCCTAGCCGCCACAAACAAACCTCCTCCAACCACCCCCCTGGAGCGACGGCGACGACCTTGCCCTGGCGTCTCCGCCTCGTCCGGCAACTTGCGCTTAAATCCTGGCGTGCCGGCGGTTCTTCGACGGCGGGTCAGCGAGTGACAAGCTCGAGTCGAGGCGAGCCTCTCCGGTGCTGTGCGTTAGACATTGTCGAGGCGCGTGCCTACTGTCCAGTGCCCCTCCGTCGCGTGCCCTAGTCGAGGGCTGCACCATAGAAGTTTGCCGACGGCCACCAGCCTCCACCTCGGCTTTGTCGGCGCGTATCAGCATGCATTCGTTTGGAGAACGGGTGGCCTTCGACTCGTTAGGTCACCTCTCTGGTACTTCTTACCTCCACTACTCAACCTTTATATTTCCAACCCTATTTGAAAGACTGTAGAAATATTAGATATATACATACGGGGGATTCTTGTGTGTTGGACAATATCCGTAAGGAATCAAATTCTGAGCTTGTAATATGTAAGAGAACAACTTCATGTGGGTCTTGCACAGTGGGGCAAGACGAAGAGATGAAGTAAGGGTTGCATGATAGCTAACGAGTTGTCGTTATAGAGGGATTCCTCGTTTGAACTATGTGGATAAGGGTGTGTGACATGGAAATTCTTTGAGTCTCCCTTAATGTAGTAGTAAGGAATACCTAATAGTGTTTTAATGAAATATTTTTGTAGGGTTAGGCTTGGAGTCCTTGATGGATTTAGGGTGTATTGTGAAGGTGTTACTCGTAATGCCAATGGTGAGCAAGTAAAGGGAATATGGTGGTAGTAATAGATAGTAACAAATGACTAAGAGATGGATAATGTGTGGGTAGGTTTGCATGGGAGTCTCATTATATGTTCACTGAACTGTGAGGGAATGGAGGGGAAAGAGAGCTATTAAACAGATAGGTTAAGTTGAAGAGTTGGGTTAATTCGAATGTATGAAATGGAGTTGGGTTATGAATTAGGAGTGTTAGCAAGTAGGAGTTAGCCTTGTGTTGAAACAGAACACAACATGAAGTGAATATATGGGTGTGTGCTTGTTGTGAATGCAACTGGTAGATAGAACAGTACTTCCATGTTGATGTTTAATACCATGTGTTGTATTTGAGAGCAAATCATGGGCCCTGTGAAAAGCAATAGGTTGAACAAATTTATACCTATACCTTGTTCAAGGAAAGGAAATTATCTTATGTGTATAGGCTTAAAAGGTGATGGTAGGGAGTATGTGAAAACTGGAATAGTGAGGGCAAACCTAGGAAATGAGTGTATATAGAGGTGTTCATATTTTCATGAAATAAGTCTAATTATGGTGTAGGTATATCAAATGGATTCATACAACTAAGCTTAAGTGTTTAGGGAAATATAGGTAATTTGTATCATGACTCTATATTAAGAAAATATATGGAGAATTTTTAATGCGTTGAGTCACACTACACCAAATCATGGCTTTTACGACCTCTCATTAACGGCGTGCGTAGGATGCAGGTCGCAAATGATATAATATTACGACGCACCGTAAATGCGAGCCATAAATTTTCCTTTTTTGCTTTTTAATACGACATCCATTTATAGGGCCGTTAAATATTATCAATTACGACATTCATTTATGGAGCTTTTACGGCACGACCCTATGAGCCGTAAAATTAGTTTTACGGCACAAATTGTAGGCCGTAAAAGACCTAATTTGGTGTAGTGTCAATGTATACATCTAAGGAGAATTATATTTGATGGGTGGCTAAAAATAGGATCCTAGCAATAATTAATAACTATTGTCTTATATAGATGCATAATTAATTAGTTTTAAATTTATTCTCTAGGATCTCCTGACTACCGCTACCCTGCGAATGTGGGCATTGGGTCAGCTTTTCCTACCCAGCATCAGAAGACAGGCAAGTGTACCTTGCCATTCTTGTACTTCAGTTTCCATATTTTAATATTTATTCTGTTTATGTTAATGTATCACCTAGGGCAGTGTTTGGTACCACGCGTCCGAATCACATTCGGGTGCCGATGGACGATAGCGTCATTGGTTGTCGATATTAGATATCTACATTATGTCTCTGCAACAATTCGTATGCGAGTACATCAGACCCTATGGCATATTCATGTGACACCACATTACTAACAGATCCCGTACTTGATTACATCTTGGTAGACGAAAATCTGGGTTTGATTATGGACGATGACTTGATGTTTCTGCACTATACTACTATTATGACTAGATGTCCTAGCTAGAGGGTCTGGCCGAGCATCTCGTAGATACGATTCATGAAGTCACATGGGCGGGGAGAACATACACCGTACGTTTGGGCTATTTTTCTACATTGTTACCGATACCTCTTTTCCAGAGCTTCGGAGATTCATAGTTACCACAGTCCCTTACCGGGACTGCGGATTCATCATAGTTACTGGAGCTCCGTACTAGAATTTTGGAGTACACCGTAATAGCCCGCGTGTTCGAGTGATGTTCTCAAATTGTATTGTCATTTAGTTGGTTATGTTAGATTCACCCATTCCTTTACAGTCATATTTACTTTTCGTATATATATCATCGATGTTGTACCCTTGGCTTGCATGTTATGTACATTGTTGTGTCCCGCTGAGGACCTGGTTTCCTTCCAGGTTACCCGCTTGGTCTGTAGAGATTTTTGCTGGATTGTTGAGAGCTCCCATTGTATTTCATGCATTTACTCTTTGTATGTATTCACTCTTTTGTAGTTATATGTTTCATATCCTACTATTGTGTCTGTTTAGTAGTACTTATTTATAGACTCATATTATTCCTTTCGAGTCTATTCGGGCAAGTATGATTACTAGGCTATAGACTGGTACTCATATTTTCCATTCTTTATGTTATTGTCCCATGGATTGAGTGTAAACATGTCATAGTGGTAGCTACAAAATTCTAGGACAGCTTTGCCTATTCAATTTGGACTGGAATCTACTTGGATATGTAGCCGGCCATTGCCACGTGGCCTAGTCCCATGTATTTTGGGACTGGAGCATGACATAATTTTTGTGGTCGCCCATACAGGTCCGAATTATCGTTTCGGTTACTTATTGTACTGATCCAGCCTGTAGTTATGATTAGGAATCAATTTGATCTCAATCCATAGCTAATTTGAAGACTTCCTTTGCATTTGAGTATTCTTCTTGAACTTCATAATTGTATTCGTTCATTCTTCCTCGATATCGCTATTTTTGTTTCTCGTCTCCTCTTACTACTTTGGGGAGGCAAACGCTCGTGCGCATTGATTATCTCCATATGCATATTTTCATCAATATGAAGAAGACACACATGATTGAATATTTTGTAGAAAAATAGTTATCCATAGTAAGAAGGGTTAGGCTAGATAGTTTTTCAGATGTTGAGCTAGAAAGGATTGATGGTCTAAGGTTTAGTGCAAGATTTGAACCTAGCAACATGAGCCTAGAATTAGACAAATCTACCCATTGCCTGAGTTAGAAGCGATTTAGATGTATTGGTGGCTAGAAGGATTTATTGAATGATAGAAGTTCAAGTACTATGCGATGATTTATGATAATGCACAATTAAAGGTTAGCCATTATTTATGGTGATATGAGAAAATGTCTTAAGGACTTAAGAAAATGAAAACTTGAGGCTTTAAGCTTGGAGAAGGTTATTTGATATTAGAATTTTAAGTAAACTCATTTTGGATGGTACCAATTTTTAAATTTAGATGACTTAGAGTAAAAGCGATAGAAAGAAACAAAATGAGGAATATGGATTGATATATGACATATGTGGAGGATCAACCTAGACGAAATAGTTGATGACATGTACCTAGAATGAAATTCTGAAACCATTACTGAGTATGAACGATTACAAGATAGCAACATATTAAGAATGTATTCAGAGAATATAAAAGAATGATGAATAACAGTATTTAATGATATCAGATTGAGGGACTAAGTAAAAAAAATAGATCAAGGAGTTAAGAATACCGATTAAAGCTTAAGGGATCATCTGAGAGCAGATTAAGTATATGATAAAGAAAGGAATCATGATAAGGGAATAGTAACGTAAGGTGCAGACAAGCTACTATTGTAAATTAAGTACGGGAAAATCTATATTGGAGTTTGAACCTTTACATATGCTTAACATGAAAAAAAAATGATAAATAAAATATGTAGGGAAGAGCTACAAGATCAAGAGGGAGATAGATGGTTAACTTGAGGCTTAAGCAGACGATGGAGGAAACCTAGGAGAGGGTAGAATTATAAACTTGGGAACCATAGACATAGGATATGCCAGGTATAGAAGTAAGGGATACTAGGATTTGGTTGTTCAAGACGGAATCTTAGAAGAACTAGGATAGGGATGACCAGGCTTAAGAGGGAGTAGGAGCATGAGTTTGTATGAACTGAAGGTCCATATAGCGAAGATAGAGAACCAAGGTTTTATGAGGTTGAATGTTTCACCATAGAAATCCTCGGACTTGTTCATGCCGAAGGAGGAAGGATTGATATGTTTGTGCATCGACTTAGAGAGTTGAATGATGTGACAGTGAAGAACAAAGATCTCCTGCCATGTATAAATGATTCGTTTGACCAGTTTAACGGTGATTGTGTGTTCTCGAAGATTGATCTCACGACAAGATATCACCAGATCAAGGTTCGAAGTGAGGACATTCCGAAGACGACCTTTTGGATGAAGTATGGGCCCTATGAGTTCCTTGTGATGCCGTTTGATTTAACCAATGTGCCAGCTGTATTCATGAGTCTGATGAACAAGGTATTCCACCAGTACTCGGATAAGTTCATAGTGGTGTTCATTGATGACATTTTGGTATATTCCAAGAGCTACGAGGGGCATAAGGAGCACCTTAGGATCGTTCTGGAGACATTAAGGAGGAAAAGACTGTATGCCAAGCTCAGTAAGTGTGAGTTCTGTCTGAACAAGGTATCTTTCCTTAGGCATATCATTACTAGAGATGGACTAGTAGTGGACCTAAAGAAGATTACAGCAGTAAAGAATTGGCCTACCCCTACATCGGTTACAGAGAATAGAAGTTTTCTCGGACTTGTCGAATATTATCGGAGGTTCATAGAAAACTTCTAGAAGATTACGGAGCCTATGACGTATTTGACGCGTAAGGATGAGGAGTTCATCTGGACTGGGGAGTGTCAGACGGCTTTTGATGAGTTGAAGAAGCGTCTAACGCCAGCACCTATCTTGACTCTACCTTCGGGATTTGGGGGTTATTTGGTATACATCGATGCGTAGCGGACGAAGATGTATTATGATGCAGCATGGCAAGGTTATGGCATACACATTGAGACATTTGAGGATCCATGAGAAGACGTATGACTTGGAGCTAGCTGCAGTAATTTTTGCACTAAAGCTATGGAGACACTATCTTTACGGAGAGCATGTAGAGATATTTACTGATCACAAGAGTCTAAAGTACGTCTTTACTTAGTAGAAGCTGAACATGAGGCAAAGACGTTGGCTGGAGTTGATAAAAGACTCCGAGATCGAGTTGTAGTACCATCCGGGCAAGGCGAATATCGTGGCGGATGCTTTGAGCAGAAAGCCTACAATATACTTCTTGACGACTTAGCGTCATTTATTGGAGGATCTCTAGGAGTTCGGAATATAGGTCATATTACCGAGCATGGATGGACAGTTATCTATCCTTGGGGTACATTCTTTGGTTGATAGGATCAAGGCCGCTCTGCCCACAGATGCGAGATTAAGGAGACTCCAAGAGAGGACAGAGGCCGGAATACAGACAGGGCTACGGATTCAAAGGACCGAATGTTGAGGTATATGCATTTCGAGTGGCAAGTTACGTTATGAGTTGATGTCTAAGGCTCATAGCTCGATATACATTCTATTAATCTTGAAGGTACGGAGATGTACAGGGATTTGCAACAATATTACTGGTGGCATGGGATGGGGAGGGAGATCGCTCGATTCGTAGCAAGATGCTTGGTCTGTCAGCAGGTCAAGGCCGAGCACCAGAGGTCTGCAAGACTATTGCAACCACTTTCTATTCCTATGTGGAAGTGGGAACACATTACGTTAGACTTTGTTATTAGATTTTCGAGGAGCCCCAGTAGGAAGGACGCAGTTTGGGTCATCGTGGATCGACCTACCAAGTCGACACATTTTTTGCCCTTCAGAGTTGGGCAATTCACGTAGATTTTGGTTGATTTGTATATGAGGCAGATAGTACGTATGCATAGGGTACCAGTCAGCATTGTGTCGGATCATGATTTTAGATTCACATCTCATTTCTGGTGGAGTATGCAGGAGAATTTGGGGACTCGCCTCAAGTTCAGTACAACTTACCATTCGCAGATTGACGGACAGTCCGAGTGCACGATCCAGACACTTGAGGATATGCTGAGAGCATGCATGTTGGAATTTGGAGGATCTTGAAAAGATCATCTATATTTGGTAGAATTTTCCTACAACAACAGCTACTAGGCGAGCATACAGATGGTACCCTTCAAGACACTGTTTGACAGGAAGTACAGGTCTCCGGTTTGTTGGAGTGATGTCAGAGAGCGTCAGATGCTTGGTCCGGAGTTAGTGACCCATATAGTGGAGAATGTGAAGCAGTCAGAGTCACCTCAGTACGGCACACGACAGGCAAAAACCTTGGGCTGATACGCATCGCCAACCTTTCGAGTTCAAGGAAGGCAGTCATGTATTTTTGAGGATATCACCAACTCGGAGGACTATTAGGTTTGGTAGCAGAGACAAGTTGAGTCCGAGGTACATTCGGTCCTTCGATATTTTGGAGCAAGTTGGTGAAGTGGCTTATCCTCCTGCATTACGCCCATCACTTGAGGGTGTGCATGACGTTTTCCATATATCACAGTTGAAGAGGTACGTTGCAGACCCTAGTCACATGCTAGACCATTCAGAGATTACAGTTGGACTGAGCCTATCTTATGTGGAGCAGCCAGTTGCGATTCTCGATCGCAGCAAGAAGGAACTACGAGGGCAGACTATCCGACTTGTCTGGTTTGCATAGAAGCATCATTCTCCGGACGAGTCCACTTGGAAGCGCGAGTACTCTATTCGGGAGCATTTTTTTACTTGTTTAAGGATCGAGGTACGAATTTACGTTTATCTTTCGAATACCGGAATATTTCTTTAGAAACTCGTTTGTCCTAATTGTGTTTTTTAAATTTCGGGGACAAATTTTTCTAAGGGGGAGAGGATGTAAGTCCCCTACAATTTTAAATATAATTATGTATGTATATGTATAAATTTGTTCGCAAATGTATGATGCCAATTTAGTTTTTTATTTATATTTTACCTTGCATAGGGATATTAATATAGTTAGATAAGTAACCTTAATTAGTGACATTTGGTTATTTTCAAGTATGAATATATATCTAGACTAGCTGGATAACTACTGACACTTAGATTTAGAAGAAAACCTAGCCATGATACTGATCTTATTTTAAAAATGAATTATATAAATATTTTTTCTAGCCAATTGGGCCTAATGTAACAGCAATTGAATGTTCCCCTTCTTTTAAAAAAGAGACCCATCCAACCCTTAGACATTTTCCTTTTTTCCTTTTATTCAAAACATCCCTGTAAGCAAACCCAAGAAAGACCATTGGGCCTGTGTCCACACAAGTAATGCAGGCGGGCGTGGTTTTATTTTCTTTTAAAACCAACCGACCGGATATCCAACCCACAGCCCTAAACCGCTTAGCAACTATATGTAGCAACATCAGTTGTTATCACATGGGCGAGCGGAACCAACCCATACCATACCGCAACCCACTACCGGTTAATTCAAAATTTCCTGTTCATTTTCTTCCCCCATTAGATAAAATACTGTAGCGTGGCTGCAGCAGAGTTTGGCAACACGCCTGTACAATGACGACCCTTCCTCACCTCAGCTGGAAATCCCTCGTTCGCCAACTCATATCAAACCTTAATCTCCTTTCTATATAATCCTCTTCTCCTTTCCTCCTGTATAACCCTAGCCGCCACAAACAAACCTCCTCCAACCACCCCTCCTGGAGCGATGGCGGTGACCTAGCCCTGGAGTCTCCGCCTCGTCCGACAACTTGCACTTAAATCCTGGCGTGTCAGCGGTTCCTCGACGATGGGTCAACAAGTGACAAGCTCGAGTCGAGGCTAGCCTCTCCGTTGCTGTGAGTTAGACATTGCCGAGGCACGTGCCTACTGCCCAGTGCCCCTTCGTCATGTTCCCTAGTCAAGGGCTGCACCATAGAAGTTTGTCGATGGCCACCAGCCTCCACCTCGGCTTCGTCGGATCGTATCAGCATGCATTCTTTCGAAGAACGGGTGGTCTTCGACTCATTAGGTCACCTCTCTGGTACTTCTCACCTCCACTACTTAACCTTTATATTTCCAACCCTAGTTGAAAGACTGTAGAAATGTTAGATATATACATACGGGCGATTCTTGTGTGTTGGACAACATCTGTAAGAAATCAAATTCTGAGCTTGTAATATGTAAGAGAACAACTTCATGTGGGTCTTGTACTGTGGGGCGAGACGAAGAGATGAAGTAAGGGTTTCATGATAGCTAACAAGTTGCCGTTAGAGAGGGATTCCTCGTTTGAACTATGTGGATAAGGGTGTGTGACAGGAAAATTATTTGAGTCTCCCTTAATGCACTAGTAGGGAACCTAATAGTGTTTTAATGAAATATTTTAGTAGGGTTAGGCTTGGAGTCCTTGATGAATTTAGGGTGTGTTGTGAAGGTGTTACTCGTAGTGCCAATGGTGAGCAAGTAAAGGGAATATAGTGGTAGTAATAGATAGTAACAAATGACTAAGAGATGGATAATGTGTGGGTAACTAGAAAATAAATATTGTAGGGGTTTGTATGGGAGTCTCATAATATGTTCACTGTACTATGAGGGAATGGAGAGGAAAGAGATGTATTAAACAAATAGGTTAAGTTGAAGAGTCGGGTAAATTCGAATGTATGAAATGGGAGTTGGGTTATGAATGAGGAGTGTTAACATGTAGGAGTTAGCCTTGGGTTGAAATAGAACACACATGAAGTGAATATTGTAGTGCCCTGATTCCGTTACGGAGCACGGATCGGGCTAGCGGTCGAATGGCCGAGTCGGATGAGATTGGGGAAACTTTACTTAGGAAAACTTTACCAGGATCGCGGGATAATGAATTGAGATCCTTTCCTCATTATGTATTGGACTCTTTGAAATGATGCCTAAGATGCAATGGCACGCGTCTTGGGGGAAGAGGTCTATATAATAGTCACTTGCCCTGAGACCGTAGCGCTGCTGGTTTTTGATGTCGCTTTCGCTGTTGGATTTTGTGTGTGTTTTCTTGATTGTTTTCGATGAATATTTTCATGGATTTACTTTTACTGTCTGTACATTCATATCGATTCACTAAGAGAAAGAGAAAGATGTATGCTGACCAGACGTTGGTGCCAATGCAGGTGGTAACGCAATGAACCGAGCTTGATGTTGCATGGAAGACCTCTTTCTCTCGACAATTCACCAACAAGTGAGTGGCTTTGATCCTTCTACAATCCTTAATCTTCGCGCATAACAAAGGCAGACTTGTTATTGCTTTCGGTGCTTAATAAAAGATGCCTAGTAATAACTCAGAAAGATAATAAAAAATAAATTATTATATGGCTAGGCTTGTGTTGCAAATCAAATGTTGCCCTATATGCTGCGATATAAACTGTTAAACAGGTGATGCAAAGACCCAAACACTGGACAGTAAGTATATCGGACTTCAGTTCGAAAGATTGGTAATACAAATAAATAATCCCTTGGTTGGATAAATGAGTTTGCGAGCCTACGGCTCAAGGCAAGATGGTAAGATGACAAGATGGTAAAATGAATGAGAACTGTGGCTTATGTACTTGAATTCTGTTATCATGCATGTATGTTTCTTATTTAGTTAAGTTGCATCCACATGCATAGTCATAGACAACTTGTATATAAGGTATAGTTTCTCGAACGGTACTCTTGAGGCCATGGAACCAATTCGGCCTAGGAGGAACAATAGTGTTGAAGTAGTAGCACAGTGCTGAAGTCTTTCTGGAACCTTTCGGTTGGGTTAGCTACCCACCACTGAAGGGGAGCCGTCTACCACGATGTCCAAGATGGCGTGTAGTCAGTGACCTTCATATAGATAGGTGGCATAGCTAACAATGTCTTATGCAGGTAAGAGTAAGTGTGATTCATAAATATACAGGGATGGCTATCGACCGTGGGTAAGATTCACCAAATTGGTGAACGATATGAACTGATTATGTTAGAACAATATGAATTACTTATGTTTCTAACATCAATGTATGCTTCTTATGTTTTCTATCAATATGAATTGTTAATGGAACCTAAGGCAAGATAGAAAGATCATAAATCAATAGTGTACATTTACATAATTTACTACTATTGATTTATGGTGAGATTGGTTACGACCGGTCACCAGTACATATGTGGCAATGTACTGACCATCGTCTCCACAGGTGTCGGGAACCTAGTAGATCATCTTAGACGCTGAAGGCTTGTTATCCGACTCTTTATAAGCTTCACACTTCCTTGAAGTTTCCACTTGAAGAAGAACGCATTTTGCTGAAGGTGGTTATTGTCGCATTATTAATAAAGGGATATGATGAATGGAACAAGTTGTATCTCATTTCAATATTTCTGCAAGTTGTAGCCAAGTTTGGCATTTCATCTCGGCTATTTGATAGCCTTATGTTTTCATTTCAAAGATATCGATAAAGAGCTTATTTCAGATCATATCTGTGTTGTCCAACTTCTTTGTGAACTGGCTGCGAATCTCTATTCAAAATGTCTCTTTTGTAAAAGGAATACGAGCACGCCTTGTACAAGTGAAATTCTAGACTTGTACGGCATCACGCCTTAGCAAGGACGAATGATACGGCGTGAATCAAAACGAAGGCGAACGATTCCGCGAATCAGGGCGTGACAGTTTGGTATCAGAGCACGGCTTTACTTCCTTTGGAATTTTTTGGTTTTAAGATTTCGAAAATGACACAAGCTTTATTGCTTCTTTGAAAAACTTTGGTTTTAAATGTCCCGAAATGAGATGTTCCATACAATAAGTCCATAAATCTGTGTTGCAGAGATGACGAATGCGGGTACCACGAACAATGCGAGTAGCTCAAGGGCGGTAGCCTCAACCGACCCGATGGAGAGGATGTTGGCTATGATGGAGAGCCAGCAGAGGCAAAACGCAAAGCAATTTGAAGCCCAACAGAAGCAGCTAGATACCCTATAATAGTTGGTCCGTTCAGTGGTGAACAATAGGGCTCAAGGCACTCCAGTCTCAAGGGAGAGCGAGATTGTGGAGGCAAAAGAACCCCAGGCGGCCAAGAAAACAACTGCAGTGACTGACATTACAAAGTCCAAGAAAATCTGCAACAAGGAATTCAAAGGGACGGAGGAAGCCACCATCGCTATGGATTGGCTAGTTGAAGTGGAGGACCATCTGGAAGCCTTGGGTATTACTGGATTCAAGAGGGTATCATGTGTGAAACTACTGCTGGTTTCAAATACATACTACTGGTAGCAAGGTCAGAAAAGGATCCTTGCGGGGGTGAATGGGACAACAAAAAATACTTGGCAAATGTTCCATGAGGCCTTTCTTGCTCAGTATTTCTCTTCGACTGAGCAGCGAGTGAAGGAATTAGAGTTCCAAAAGCTAGAATATGAAAAGTTGACGGTGAAACAATATAAGACAGAAATCTAAAGGCTGTCTCAGTATGCTATTACGAAGTTTACCGACGAAGCGTCCAAGGCTCGTAGGTTTGAACAGGGCTTGAGTCCTGCTCTGGAGGCTAAAGTTGTGGTCCAGAAGTATAAGACATTTCAGGAGTCTTATGAGCACGCAAAAGAGTTGGACCCACATTATCCTACAATGGCTCTAGTACAAGCGTCGGTACAAAATATGCATAATAAGAGACCGAACAATGGTGGTAGGTATGAGGCGCCAAAGTGCCAGAATCACGGTGGCTATCAACGACCCAACCACGGTGGACCATTCTGCAATAAGTACCACAACAGAGGGCACTTCGCTAATAAATATAAGGTGCTAGAGGGTGGATGCTTCAAATATGGTCGCATAGGCCATAGATTCAAGGACTGTCCAGGGAGGGGCCATCAGAACCCTCCGAGGCAGCAACATCATCACCAGTATCAACAGAATCGTGGACAGGCACCACGACCCCATCAGTCGCCAGAGAATCAGAGGCCCGGTGCTCAGGGCCGAGTCTTTGTATTGACTCTGAAGGAGGCACTTGCATCAGATACTGTTGTAACAGGTATATTGTTATTTAATGGCATTCCTGCACGTACTTTATTTGATTCTGGTGCTACTTATAGTTTCATATCTGAAGATTATGCTAAGGAATATGAAATCAAAATGTCAATGCTGAATGTATATCTTAGTGTTAGTGCTCCATCAGGAGTGGAGATGCCTACTAACATGATATGTAGGAATGGTTACATATGTATCGGAGACAGAAAGCTATCATTTTATGTAATCGTACTCGATATCAAGGAATATGATATCATTCTGGGAATGGATTGGTTAAGTGCATGTTGTGCGACGATTGACTGTACGAAGAAGCGAGTTGTGTTTCGTCTACCTGGAGAAAGAAAATTCTTTTACTCGGCCGGTTCGTCGGCAAAAAACATCGATGGTGATTTCAGCTACTATGGCCTGACAAATGTTACATTCTGGCTGCGAAGGGTACCTTACTTCTGTACGAGACACACAAGAATGGTGCAGACTCAGCTAACACTGAAGTCGTGGCAGAATTTTCTGATGTGTTTCCTGACGAGATACCCGGAATGCCTCCGGATCGAGAGATTGAATTTACTATCGATATATTTCCAGATGCTCGTTCGATCTCAAGGGTCTCGTACAGGATGGCGCCTGCTGAATTAAAGGAACTCAAGGTACAGTTACAAGAATTGTTGGACAGGGGATATATCAGACCCAGCATTTCTCCGTGGGTGCTCCGGTGCTATTTATAAAGAAGAAAGATGGATCGATACGACTGTGCATTGACTATCATGAGCTAAATAAAGTTACTATTCAGAACAAGT